>OX459014.1:18461444-18833442 GCA_949774965.1 Diarsia brunnea
TAACTTAAGCTCTGTCGCCATTTATCCCAGTGATAAATTGAAAACGAGTGACGAAACCAAGGAACTCGTGTAAAAATCATACGGCCCGAACAGATGAAGCTGCAAGTACGGGGTGTACGAAAAACAAAAAATGACAGAACATGACGCCGACAAACTGGAGAACGCAGTCCAGCTCTCTACATCTGGACTTAGCGCCAACGAGCCCAACAAGTGCAAACCCCGAATCGTGATTATAGGTGTGCCGACTTCCTTGGCTGAAAATGAGGTTTTCAAGTGCATCTTTGAACAAAATGTAGCCGAGAAGTTACCAGAGGAGACCTTGGAATCATTCAATAAAATTAAGCCACAAATCTGGGAAAAGAGATGCTGCGACCTGCAATTACGTGATTGAAGTTTCACCCTATTAACGTAAAACACTAATCCCTATAACAAGGATTTTTTATAAATTGGTCGTCCTGTCCTGTTAGGGATTTCACATTGGTAACAAGGTGTAATAAATGCCAACAGTACGGCCATGCAGCAAAATCTTGCCGAGAAATCAATTCTACGTGTGGTCACTGTGGTCAAGAAGGTCATACAATGTCCGAATGTCCGAAGAAAACTGAGACTCCGAAATGCGCGACGTGTTCACGGTTCAAAAAAACCAATGCCCATAAAAGTGGAGACGCGGAAAATAGCAGAACACAGAAATATTAACTCAATAAATTATGAGGACGCATAGTGTGTCATTCAATACCACACTTTTTACATTTCTATTTTGCTGACTCAACGAGTCCACTGTGCGTCTATCCATCGTTGTGTCTATCTAAGCAAATTCCTGTCCGCTTTAAAAATGTTTATTTATTTATTTATTTATTTTTACTATGTATGTACACACAGTAAATAGCACAGGAAAAATACAATAATAAAAACTGTGAGTACAAAGGTACTGCTTATTTCTAAAGAAATTTCTGCCAGCAGACCTGCAAAAGGAGAAATGAAAAAGAAATGTAGACAATAGTGTGTGAAATAATAAATAATAAAAATGATATGAACAATGAGTTATATGCTTTAACTAACCTAACCTATAATAATAAATACACACATAAGTAAATAAATGGATATATACTTATATAAATACATAATGCTAAGATATATAAACATATAAAATATAATGTGTATATATACAATACTCATAAAGGAGAGGAAAGGTAGTGATCTTTCACTCTATTTTTAAACCACAACCTTACAGCGTGCACGGAGAAGGAATAGGAGTAATAGATGGATTTATGAGGATGGGATTTAAGTAAGGATCGAAGGTGTGATCTACACGGTGCATCAGTAGGGCGGGCATACGAAAATCGCTCGCGCAGGTATGAAGGATAGGACGGGTTGTGTAGAATTTTGAAGAGGAGACATAGGATCCTAGTGTTCCTGCGAAGGCGGATTGGGAGCCACTTGAGTTCTTTGCGAAGGTGAGAAACGTGGTCATACTTACGAAGACCGAAAATAAAGCGAATACTTAAATTTTGCAAGCGCTCAAGCTTATTTAATAGCTCCTCAGTAGCATCCAGGTAGCAGGCGTCGGCATAATCTATAATCGGCTGAATAAGTGTCTGGGCCAGGGAAATTTTGGTCTTCAAAGGCAGGAGACTCTGAAGGCATTTCAGTGAATGAATGGAAAAGTGAACTTTCCGGCTGACCTCGTTAACTTGAGCTCGCCACGACAGATTGGAATCGATAGTTACACCCAGATCTTTGGCAGTATCTGTATAGTCGATGCGAACACCATCGAGGTACAGAGGCTTCAAGGACGCAACAACAGCCGCACCACGAACAAATCGGCTGCCTATAACCATGGCCTGAGATTTAGATGGGTTAATTTGCAATCCAAAAGACTTAGCCCAGGCGCTGATACAAGCCAGGTCATGGTTCATAGCAGCAATTGCAGAATCCGCATCAGCAACAGTGAAATGCCGGTAGATCTGCAGGTCATCTGCATAAAGATGAAAATTGGAAGAGATTATACTGGTAACCAAATTAATAAAGATTGAAAAAAGAAGAGGAGAGAGAACGCTACCCTGAGGAACACCCTCGGTGAGGCTACACCAATCAGAGAATGTTGTGACAAAGTTTTTTTTACAATTGTTATTGACCGAATAAATTTTGTTTGCGTAATTGACATTGTACCTACATCTTTAAGACATTCTTTGTTTTTGTTCTAATCTAATAAATAATAGAGTTTAAGTAAATTAGGAATATTATTATCACTATGATTTTAAAAAAATATTTTAGTATTTAAAATGTTACATATTGCTTAGAAATCTGTTGTCCAAATAGTTTATAGTATTAGAAGCCATATCGCCTGTGATACAAGTTTATCCTAGCACAGGCATCGAACTTTGTTATACCTAAGATTATTTTTAAGATTTATATTGTATTTTACCAAATTTAACTTTGAATAAAGTTTATTATTATTATTATAAATCTGTATCGTTGCTTTACGAAGTAGTAGAAGAATGTCAAAGTATTTCTAAACATTAGCTAAGGAAACTTCAGTAAAATGATAACGATATTAACTGTCGTAGACATTTCTAGGAACTCTATTTATAATTATCTTAACGTAAATATCACATTAACAACTACAGAATATTGCTCCACAGTTCAGTAATACCCCGTGGCGTCTCTGGGAAAATTCAGAGCGAGGCAGGGTTAGTGCCAGCGCCGCCCGCCGTTCGTGCGGCGGCGCTGCGGTCGCTCGGCTGTACTTATGTGAACGCTGCCGAGTGTACGTTGCAGAGCTGGATGATAGTGTTTAGTGGCATTGTAGGCTGCAGATTAAATGTGTGTAGCTATTTGTTGTTTACTCAAAGTGTTCGCACTCATTTTGAAGTGTGTTTTGTGAAGGAAGGTGTACGAGCTACGCCGTGCTCATATTTATGCATTTCGATTTAGATGTTCATTTCTGTAACTTAGCATGTAACTGTATAATTTTAATTCAGGAGCAATAAATCTATCAATGGAATCCCTCGTCTGTTCATTTACACAACATAATATTCCTTGCAATTATACATAAAATCTTCACTTGTCACTGTTCAAAGTACTCTTGGTGTACCAAGAGTACTTTAATCGAAAAACACCATGCTATGAGATGCCTGGAATTACTGACATAGCTTGTAGGCCGAACAGAGAATTGACCGATTGCATTTGTCACAGGACCGATGCCTGGCAGAGCCAATGAGTCCCAGAGTAAATATTATATATCAGTAGACCACCGGCTAAATGGGTGGAAAATATGAAGAAGGTGGCTAGCAGAGACTGGATGTGGAAAGAGGCAGCTTGGGACAAGCCTATGTCTGGAGGATGAACTGCGAGAGGGTGAGTTGATCGACACGTCATGCTGCATGACACGTCATGTTCACAACACATGCCTCTATCAAACCATGCAAAATTACATAAAATTGCTTTATAAATCCATCTTTATAATACGTTTCATTCTAAAATATCAATCTTCTAAGTTTACAAAGGCCGTATATCAGGTCACGCAGTTCGCAAGCTCCGGCAAGCGATAGTTAGCGACGTGTTATTACTGAAGCCGTATCCAGATCTGGAGCGTCTCGTAACTACTCGTACACGTGATTGTAACCCTACCTGCGCTACGTATGGCCTACTAAGATAAAGCATCTTACGACTGAAGTTATGCCGGTTACGTGAACCCGATAGTTTGTGCGATCGAGACTCAGCCTCTCAAGTTTGAGTCGCTCTGAGAACCCTTACAATCTGCTGCGCCGGTAATGTGGCTGACTTCCACGATCAGTGGAAGCAACAACCACAACAAATTGGACAAATCGCGTCGGTGATGGTTGTGACTCGCGGCATGTTCTTGTATAAACAACAGTTCCGCTCTCGCTGCCGCAAGACGCTCGTCGCTTCAGCGTATAGCTCTTGACTGAATAGTTTCAACAGGGCTGTCCCGAGACACTTTCTTGCGTATCCAGCGAGCGAGCAGATTACATGAAACTTTAATTAATAACAAAACATTGGTTCGTATTTGTAGCTGGCTGCTTTACATAATTTCCTTGAAATATGGAAATGTTTCCGCATTAATAGGTAGATACGTGTTGGTTATAATAATATCGTTCAGTTACTCGTTAATGAACGAGTAAATATTATTATTAATCAAAATTATGTTTCAAATTAGTAATAATGTATAATTTCAGCTGATTTCAGTTATGAAAATTTTGTTGGGATTACCAGAAGCCCACTCATAGGTAACTGAAACCTTTCATAATCATAACTTCATAAACAGGTCACCGGCGAGGTCGTATGTACTATTTCTGTTTCGCTAGCTGAGTTCAAACTGCCATTAATTTGTCAATGAAAAGTAACATGGTATCATGAAAGTTGTAAGGTTGATCACGGTGATCACGGTCATCATCATCAGCCTACAACAGTCCTGTAGGCATTTTCAATACCACGCCATTTTACTAGATTCTTGACATCCCTCATCTGGTTGCTACCAGCCCCCCTGCAGAGATCGTGGCTTGTCCGAGCCTAAACGGCATCCCACCGCGACGCTTGCTGATTTGTGGTCTCCACTCAAGAACACGTCTACCTCAACGATGATCGGTTTTTCGGCTAATATGGCAAGCCCATTACCACTTAAGCTTACTTATTCTGTGAGCTCTGTCAACAACTTTGATTCTCTGCGATCTGCGATACCTCAGATAGACGCGTAGTCCGCTGCATAGCTCGCTGAACAATCTTGAATTTATGGACCATCCGTACCGTCAGAGTCCACTTCCGTATCCGTATTATTATTTACACAAGCTCGTCGGGATACAACAAAATAAGCTAGTTTATGATAATGAAATGGCAATAATGCGTGTAATAGCACTATACTCTGAAAGGACAGGTGCGTAGTACTCGTAACCGGCGTGCGTGTATGACCAGATGTATGAACGTGGACGAAGCAAAAGGAGTATGTAAGGATCGTAGCAAGTGGCGTTCTGTGGTTTCTGCCTACCCCCATGGGAAAAGGGCGTGAGTTTATGTATGTATGTATGTAATTAAACTTAATATTTCGCGCACCTTTACAAAATAATTCATAATTTTCTTGACACAATATCCATGGCGGTGTCTATTCACACCGCATAAGCAATGTCTTACCCACGGGCGCGTCGTAACTCAGCTGCAGCCACGTGGTAGGAATAGCGGTGCAGTCACACTGCACGCTGCACGCCGCGACAAGCATACGTCGCCGTAGTCGGGTATGCGGGACAACGAGGACTATTTCAAAGCAAACATAACATAACATCAAGCCTCTTCGATGCTAAAACCTAAAGTACGCGCCCACATTTCGACAGTTGATTTAAAATAATTGTAAGCGTTGACAAGCTTTGTCATTGCTTACATAAACAAAGAGTAATAGTTGTACAAAGTGTATTAAGATTAAAAACGTGGGCCTAAGAACCCCAAGACTAAAATCTCAATCTACGCGGCGTACAATTTCTTTACTTTTTATGTGAACGCATAAATATTACGTCAGTAATTCATCACGACGTAGCTTTGTAAGGGCGTCGCTCCTAATATTTATTACGAGCGCTCGTATATTTTTCTAATTCAACACAAAGGTGACACTACAATCCCGGATAAGAATAGCGTTTGTGGAAGCGCCTTAATTCGGATGCTTTCATAATTATAAAGGTGTGATTTAGTGGGCCGGGAGCACTATTTATCACCTCAACTCCAGCGCCGGATACCCGCCAACTCGGAGCGGTCCAACTTCAGACTTGACTTACTGTCCTAATTAAAATGCATGCTACACTGTTCCGTATAAATTATCATATGATTATTAACTTTTTGTTTTAATGACGGAGAACTCTTTATAGGGTCGTAACTTTACGGGATTCTAATGGGGTTTGTTTTATGTGGCCCCTGAGCCGGAGATGACCGGGCTTTATTGTCTGTACTATTACGAAAATAAGTAATAATCGCTGTCCTTTTGCAAGAATTCCACTGTAATAAATCTGTAGCAGAAATAGCTACATAGGTCAGACAAAATTATTCTCTGGCGACTTTGTTAACGACGCCTAGAGGACTGGCCTGTGTTTTTGGTCCAACTCTTACAACTTTATTACAATTTTATTGTGAACTCGAAGGCTGTAATCTTTTTTTTAAAAACAAATTGGATTGAGACACGACAAAGAAGAATTCTTATTAAATTGTAATTTGCCGATACTTCTTTGAAGCGCCGCGGAGCGTGCAATAAGGAACAAATCGTAACGATCAGCAAAGGCTCACCTACAATTAAATAAAATAAAAACAATGCGCAGTCCCGCGTCCCGAGTCCCGGTGCCGTGCGGGCGAACATTTCTCGTTAAATCGTCACGGTTCATAATCCCGGGTTAACGGGATTGATTGGCAATCTCTTTAAACGCGTGCACAGCTATTGTAGCCAACAAATTGTTCCGCTCTTCGCGCAACAATAATTGCTTTATTTCGCACAGACAATAAAACAACATTTATAATAATATGAACAACGTGTATATTAAATTTCTTTGGAATTTCGTCAGTCATAACTCATAAACTGTTCCGATTTTCTGGAGCCTCATTTTTTTGCTTGGTACCTTTACTCTGATTTTAATTCATAAAGACAGGAACGACATAGATAAGATAAATGGTTATTCCTATTGGTAAAAGGAGTGAGTTTAAGTATGCAGTATTATTAGTTTTGATGGTATACTGTTTTCAAAACATATCCGTTTCGTAGGTATGGCGTATCCTATCATAAAAAATACAGAACAATATATTTTTTATCATTAAAACATACTTTTTCACTCCCCCACCCGCTCCCCTTATGCACTTGCTCCACACTTAGCCGCGTTAAGACGCGTTTTAGCCGCGTCAAATTACGGATGATTGATACCTCGCGCGCGGCCGGGCAGCCACTGCCAAACTCGCCGGGCGGCCATTGCGCTGTGCGTAGACGTATAGTCACACACTCTTACTGGCCGTGATTTGTAGTACCGACCTATTAGCGGAGAATGGAACTGGAAGAGTTATGTTTGGGGAAATAGTTTGTTTAATGTATCTGATTAAGGGTTAAAGTTGGTCAAATAGTTTGTTGGTCACTTTTGCGTGATATTTATACGTATTCCCGTATTTTATATTCCTAATACGAATTTTCAGTAACAACCTAAAACCGTGTGTTGTATGTTAAACCAATACATACAGCGGGTACATAAAGCAGGCGATCACTTGGCGGCGTTTAATTCCGTCGTACAAACAGTCGCGGCGCGGCGCGAGTTTATTTGCCGGCGCGCGATATTGCGCCGACGAGCGCGTTTTATCGCGCGATCCCACACAATTTGTCTTCGGGATTCATTCTCCACGATATTGGACCGCGGTTTATCGCATCGCCGAATTTACGTGCGTTCGCCTGTTTATACCAACACCCTTTATTTTTATCCGTTTTTATTCCCGCATCGATATTCTAATGGAATGTTTTCTGTTTATTGATTGTAGTAAACGTTTTACTTGCGCGGAGATACTTTCAGGTACAAGTTATTAAACAATATAAAGCAGCAACAGCCTCTTTATGATGTCCGTATAAAATATCTGCTCGGGTAAGTCACAATGCGCAATATTTTAGCCGAATGGCCGAAGTGATTGCCCGTTGCCTAAGATATTACAAAAACAAGATAAAGTTTGCGGAATAATTTATCCGGTACATGAATTTTATTTAAGTGTACCATTCAAGAACGAAAGCATTAGATATGAGTGTACCCTATTCCGTACTGTTGGAAGTTTATTCATACATAAAAGTGTTGTTATTTGCTGAAATACTAGGCGTAGAAAAATGGGTATGAAAGTTCATTGTGTGGATACAGCGGTCGTTCTGTACGTGTGGGACACGCGCGTGCGGCCATACAATAGGATTAGATATGTACCGAGCGGCTATTCGTATAAGTTGTACGGTAAGTAGAATCCTGTGTTTCAGCGGGACAGTTTTACTATTTATCAATGCCTTGAACATTATGATCGTCGTAATTTATGATGTACATCATTTAATTCATAATTAAATTTAAAAACATTATGAACAAAACTTAAACGCAAACGTTTAAGATGTCTTCGTTGTATGCAAAAGGCATTATAAGCCATTTGTACCAAAAATCACAAATACTAGTAGTTTTCATGGTGGTTTAGCACTAATTGTTACTGCAAATTAGTTTCAGTTTCTCTAAAATCTTTTATAGATGACAGAGATAGAACTATGAATTAGTATCTTGTTAAGTCATGTATAATATAACGTCAGTGGACCTTTTTTTTTGGGCGGTGGTAAATCATTAAATGACTCCTCCCGCTCTGGGGGTTAGTGGGAGGGAGTTTCAGTTTTCTACTGACTAAAAACCACCCATGTTTCTTCTTAGCCCTTTGTGTCCGAGGCCGCGGTATCTCTTTCGAACAACCCGCAGCCTCGACAGGCCACGTCAGTGCCTTACAACGTAATCTATGCTATCCAAAGCAACGTGGTAAAGTTCGTATGCTCACAAAATGGCTGTTCACTAATGTGTACATCATTACTCATGCGTATACTCGCTGTATTGTGTTACATCGGCATTTGGCTCATTAGGAGCTGCTAATTACGTAACTCACACGTCGCGACTTGCGCTACGCCTTCACCATCTCATTATAAGTTCATAAGCTGTACAATGTGCTACTCGCTAGCTTCTATGGTGTCACGTACTAAAGTATATGTTTTTATAAGGCTTAGTAAATTAAAAAAATAACAATGCAGCTTTTCAAACAAATGTTTTTTAGGCACCGTTTCAGAATAACACATTGAATTTTTTAGAAAGCAAGAAAAAGATTTTTTCGATCTCACACATTAAAACAAACGTAATAGTACATTTTGATACAAGTGCGGAAAGTTTGTTATTGCATTCGAGACGGATTGAACACCCGAGTCGTACGGCGAGGGTGCTCATGGGGTTGAGAAATGCAATAACAAATTCCCACGTGTATCAAACGACGATTTTCAATACACTTTCGAAGAAATTAACTAATAAAATAACGATAAGTATTTTTGTCATTAATTTTTAGGAGACTATTTGCGCGCTTTGATTTCACCAGGTTGAGGAAGAAGCAAAGGTATGAAGCCGCTAAACAGCCTCACAGGAAAAATATAAAATTCAAATATTATTTAATTAAGTACACAAATAAATGTTTACTTTATTCATAAAAGTAAATAATTGTTTTAAATAATCATGTTTATTTAAAGTAGTATTCTTCTTACAAACACGATTTAATATTCAAAAAATATTTATGCTGTAAAGACGCAAAACAAAATGTCGAAATTAAAAAAAAAACACCGCCGACTCCATAGTCGGTGGTGATATATTTTTTAATTTCCTCTGTTTTAATCGTTTTGGACTTAGTGTAAGGTATAGTTCAGTTATCTGTGGTAATTTTCTTTCCCGCCCTTGGTTCCGTAAAAATAAGAAAAACGCACGCTTGCGAAATACGTTGCATGTCGAACCTAATCGTAGTGCAATAAGTGCCAGTTTTCGAGGAAGTATATTGAAAATATATAATAATGATGGAATGGTACGTTATTATTTTAATTAGTCTGTATTTTTAAAAACATGTCGCGGTGTTCGTACTATCTTTCTATTAATCTGGCCTTCCGATTGTTCCTGGTACTAAAAAAAAAAAATAAAACCGACTTCAAAAACACAAAAAAGTGAAAAATAACTTTAGCTTCTGAAGTCGGTGACTTTTGTTTGTTTTATTCAGTTTTTTTGTCACCGACTTCAGAAGCTAAAGTTATTTTTCACTTTTTTGTGTTTTTGAAGTCGGTTTTATTTTTTGCAAAAAAGTTTTTTTATTTTTCCATTTTTAGTTGTAATATCCTTTACAAATATTTGCTATTCATTAATTTTACGTTGTTAACAATACATGTCACGGTATTAGGCTTATCCGCAATAAAATGGAACTTAACATACCTAACTCTCGAAATCTGGGCGTCCTGTACACATCTGCGTACCCCGTCAGAGCATACAGGCGTGATGGTAAGTTAAGATGTTGCGTAAACAATAAACATCCAAGCGATTGCAGCAATCACGACAGATTTGCTGTCTATTTTTGAAGAGTTCTATTGTATATCTCCGAAGATCAGGATCAGATCTTCACCAAATTTAAATGGGACCACCTCAGGAGTATACTCTTTCAAATAAAAATTTTGAGAATCGGTTCACAAATGGAGGAGAAATCAGGTAACATACATAAAAAAAAAAAAAAAAAAAAATACATTCTCACGAACATATAACCTCCTCCTTTTTTGAAGTCGGTTAATAAGACTACAATGAAAGTAAGTGCATGTAGTTTAACATAATATCACAGCATCAAACATGGTACCTCAAAAATTCAAATAAACACAACAAATTAGAAAACCGTGTTCCTTTAAAAACATTTTTCAGTTCAGAAAGTAGGATATTCTCGCGTTGATTTAAAGCCATCGTAAGGAATCCCGCTGGAGTGCTTATCGTATGAGCGCTGCGAGCGACGTTAAGTGCGCACCTGTCACCCCCCGCCTGTTGAGGGTTAGCTACCGGTTAGCAGTGGAGCTGCCGAGACTAGGTCAAGCGATCTGCTTACCACGGCGCTCGAGTGATTAATGAAATCTCATCTCGCTTTTTTTGGGAGTCAGTGATCGAACGAACTAATTCGGTTTAAGTCTCTACTAAGACTACCAGATATTGAGCATTATCTGTATATATTTTTCCCACAGTAGGGACACAGAACTGGCCTGTGGACGGTCAGTAATGGACTAGCTCACCGTTCGTCCGTCGTATGATGACGACAGGCCGTGTCGACGGCGCATTCGTGTTCCACACGCGCCTCAAAGAGATGGCAGGAACATTGCAGGGGCCCGCAAGGGGCTACGCCTGCCGGGGCTGCGGGTTGTTCGAAAGACATACCGCGGCTCCGGACACAAAGGGTTAAGAAGAAACATCGGTGGTTTTTAGTCAGTAGAAGTCTGAAACTCCCTTCCGCTCTGCCCAGAGCGGGAGGAGTCATATGACGATTTTCCAAAGTCCAAAAAAAAGGGACACAGGCTTCTTGATTGTGAAAGAGGTCAGGCCGTATGCATGTCATGTCTTCGAATTTTTGGTTTCAGAACATACTAGTTTCCTCATGATGTATTCCTTTACTGATTTCATAGCAGCACCACTTCAGTAACCTGTGTTACTGAAGTGTTCAGTTCAGTATAAAGTATGTTATACGAATACCTCGACCAAATGAAAACGATTCCTGTTATGAATTAGTGTTGGACACGCTCTGATAGAAACTTTGGGTGTAGATTGTTGATTATTTCTCAGTAACAGTGTCTAGATTCGTGCCTAGTTAGATAAATAGGTGAGTCGTTCCATACTTATTTTCCTAAAACTTTATCATGAAGAACAAGGAAACTATAAACTCGTGTACCTCTACGCAACCCTTTGGAGATAACAGGCGTGATGTTACTTTATGTTACTGATTATTTAAATTCTCATTAAGTTGTAAATATGAAGTCAGCCTCAACAACTGATATCAATCAATAATTTAAACATCAGACTCTAATAAGAGGGACACAATGGCGCAAGTCGATACAATGACATTAACTAAATAAAATCGCGTCCAATAAGCAAAGCTCGCAGATTATGCCCCGGCGACAAAACCTTACATAGTCCTAAATAGTGGCCCATTGATTCGGACCCGGCAGACCTTAATAAACACTCCCCGCTCCCTTCTAATTAAGCGCCTGATTGTAATTGAAAGGGTCCATTCTCTGATATTTGAACAACAATTCTTGAAAGGGATTAAGACGAGCTTTGCGTGTGTACTGTGTAGCTCTTTTTGTAGGCTGTGTATTGTGAGGCCGACAAGTTACGGGCAAAGGTCTACGGGCCGCGCCCACATTGTGGCGCGTCTGATCTGATGCTCGGCCATCTTCTTAATACATCACCGTCAGTCAGAACCCGCTTTTATAAATTACGTGATTCTCTCCGATACGTTTTTACGAATCTTTTTGTTGACTTGATCCTCAGCGGTATTTCGGGATTGATTTGCGTAACAAATGCGAACGGAAACAATGTATAAAGAAAAGGAACACATTACAGGCCGACATCAAATTATATTACTTGCAATGAGAGAGCTACGAGCGAGCGGTAAAATGCTAAATTGGAAGACACGATGTAAAACCATTTCAGTGCTGAGCTAGCTATATAGACAAACACACATACATATGTGAGACTATTGCGTGTTACATTGTTCGATATGGAGCTTATGTACCAATACCGTGAACATTCAAACCATATTGATACAGATTTCAAGCTTATAGGTAATAGAATAAAACACAATTTTAGTTTTTTGTATTTGCATCACCCAAAAGTTGAGTGATAGAAACTGCCTGAGGAAGTTCACATTTGTATATTTATGTGGATGAGGTATAATCAATAAATAAAATAAAAAACCTTCTCGTAATAATCTGCAGGACCATAAACGAGATTCGGTCAACAAATTCGGATAACGGGGGAAACAGTTGTTCTGTTTTGTAAAAATACAACGCAAAACACGAAAACTCTGGTTTTAAGTCCCGAGTCAAAGTAAGTGCTATTGGCGATTTTCCATGAAGGATTTTTCAGCAGCAGCCTGGGGTCTGGATTTGTGCCTGTTTTAGGGAAAGAATCAGTTGAAATGAAGTTGATCTATTTGCAAGAGTTTTTCAGTAATAAACCCTAAACCCGTTGACACACATCACCGGCAATTAATTACACAAACCTAAGGTATAACTCTGACTGATAGCAAGTCACATAAAGTTTAGCCTCTCGAACTTCCATTCATGAAAGGGAGCAGGCACAAAGATTTGTAAGTAGAATTAATTTGGTAAGATAACGCCATCCCCGTCACCCTGCCGTCATCCCCGGGTGACGGCGGGTGACGGGAGGGTGTCGAGAGGGGGGCGGGGATGATTTATGTCGGGTTGAGTCGAAAGTTGGCGCGTTATGTCAACCGGTGTATGCAAGTGTCGCCGGTTTAATTTGACAAACGTGGAGTTGTTAAACTGTGTGTAGTTTTACAGGATGTACTTAATGTTCGAGCTCGGAGCACAATTGTGGTTAGTTTTGAGTTTCCAATTGATATTACATTCATCCTCGTTTTCATTATAAGGTCATGGTTACGTAGCTTTTGTTATCTTGATATGTTGGTATGTATTTGTGGCCGATTGATGACAAAGGCTCGGCACCTAACATGTATCCCAAACACTGTCAAACATAGGTGTACAATGTACATACTCTTCTGTTGTTGCCGTCTATTAGTTGTAATGTTATTTTATGTGGTGTTGTGTTTGAGTTCGTAACAAAATACTTACACAAGTGGGCTGTAAGAATATCCAAGATGGATAAGTTACCCATAGCAAGTCATCGCACTCAACACGAGTCAGTACACAATAGCACATGTTAAATTAAACATCAAATAAAATTGGTAATGGAAATTCATATGTCATAGAAAACGTCTTGGCTTGATTATTCAGAATAATTTTCTTGAAACAGTATTCGATTTCTTCCTCATACATACAAATCATCCTTCTGTCCTTGGCCAATGTAACTTGGAGGTGGCGCAACACGTTTTTTCTTTATTCATTGTCATATGAGTCTGTTCACCAGACCACACGTCATTGGTTAGAAAGCCAGAAACCTCGCATTCTATTGAAAGTCCGTAGTATACTCATGGGTTAACTCAACGATGAAGGTGGTAGGTACCACAGCATCGTATGTACGGTCCAAATAAAAAAATATCCCCAACACACCGACGTAAAACTTTTCTTCACAACACAAACACGTGATAAAAAGCACCCATATTAATATTTCACCTATGAGCGGCCAAACAATTGTTCCAGCCGAATTATTTGATTATATCCTCCTGCTTCACCCAAAGATATTAACTGGTGGGGTTTAGGGGAGGGGGGAGGATTAAAACAAAGGGGCTGCGCTACAGGTGCGTACAGACGTCGTACAACACACTGCAGAAGTCAAACTTCTATTGCATGACTAGGTAACTGATGTAGTATTTTATAAATGGTCCATTTTTTTTGGAAGTCGGGAAATCAATTAATTACTCTTCCCGCTCTAGAGTTAGACTTTTTCTTTTCGGACCAGTACGTAGCAACCTGGACAGCACTTTCGTTTGCCTCGTTTAGGTCTTTGAACGTGCAATAAGTTGGGTACGACGGGCAGGAGAGAAGGTGTGGCATGTCCTGTGTTGGGGCTCCACACTCACATTCAATGAGAGATGGGTCGATTATACCCCATCTAGCCAGATTGGATCGGCAGCGGCCAACTTGGGTGCGTAGTCTATTTAAAGATTTCCATATTGGCCACTGCAGTTCGTGGCCAGGGGGTAGTTTTTTAGACTTCTACTGACTAAAAACCACCCGTATTCCTTCTTACCCCTGTGTGTCCGAGGCCGCGGTATCTTTTTCGAACAACCCGCAGTCTTTATAAATGGTCCTCATGATAAACAAATCTTTTTTTGTGATTCTGTATCTCATGTAGTTTTGTGTGTAATTAACAACCTAAATCAATGTAATTTGAATCTTATTTGATACCAAAAGACGGCGTTGTTGGTAGGTATTTTTGTGAATAAACAAGACAAGACAGCAGTGTAATTTCTAATTAAAGCACGTGCCATAACATTAACACTGATATCATGACAGGTGGTGTCTGTATCAACACATTTCTAGTTTGAGATTTTTTTAACAATATTTTTTTTATCGTTTCATCTTTAAAGAAACTTCAAATTGCAACTTTATAGGTCTTGTTCCTTGTGTTGTATGCTGCTATATATTCTATTATATACACTGAATACCTACTCAACCTTCTGTACCCGTCTTCCTTATATGTTGTCAAGGGTATGTGGGAGGTTTGTTATAAATGCGCGCATTTTGTGCGACCGGCCGAATCAATCGCGGCGAGGTCGCGGCCGCCGCTGTGCGCACCATACTATACGAGTGTGAGCAACTTTCGGTAACCAGTAAATATACACCACTGTGTTTATGAGAACGGACGGGTTTTTAACGTGGGTTCCATCGGGGTGGCCTAATCGGAGGACATAAACATGAGCTGTTCACGCTGTGGGGTACAAACCAATAGATGGGAAAACCGTGTTTATACAGTGAAATTAAATGAAGAAACGTAGCAGAAACTTCAGTTACTAATAAGAACATCTGTAACTTGATAAACTGTGTAAAGCTATATGAGTGAACGCATCAGTGAAAACGAAACTTGCGGTCGTAGCACTGTGTGCTACGCCGTAGCTCAGTTAGGTCTACACCGTAACCACCGCGTAGCATAACAAAATGCGTGTTGAGACTTCGCGTTTTATTTCAACTTTTGTAAACTAGACAACTACAATTAAGCGATTTAGAATTGTATAAAATCAAAAAAATTGAAAAGAAGACTTCTTCATAATTTAAGGACAAAATAAATCGTGATCAATTCTACCAGCCTATCTGAGAGTTCTTATTGTTGACAGATAACTTAATTCTTATACAGGTCGAACAAAAAATAACAAGTATGAAAAGGGGTTCTTCGATAACTCTTCCTAACTTAAGATCAATCCGTAACTTTTAAGATTCAGCGACCAGCCCAGCTCCCCCACTAAACCTATAAAGCTTAACCAAGTAACTCTAGTTTAAGCTAAACTAAGTCTTAGTAAGATCGCTTCAAGTCGTGTTTTGCAATAACTAATTAGGTTTAAAGTATGAGCTGAAGTTGTCGCACATACGCTAGCTTTACTTAACGCTAACTATGTGAACTAACGCGGGATAGGAGCTCTTCGCTAAATTGCTGGAAGATAAACGTATTTTATGATATTATAAAAATATTAGAACCGCCGTACCTGGGTGTAGTGCGGCGCGGAGTGTAGTTATGAAAGTAGGAAATGTCGTAAAATTGTCTATTACAGCGATTAAATCTGCCGTAGTGAGGTATTTGTAGAATTTGGGACAGTAGGTATTCCTTATGTAAGTTGGCTTATAAAGCAATTGGACCGGAAAAATAATGAGCTGATATATAATAATAATAATAATAAAATAGTTTATTGGTAAAACAAGTTTAGGTTTATATATATACAGATCATCATTATTTCAGCCGAAAGACGTCCACTGCTGGACATAGACCTCCCCGAAGTATCGCCACATTGACCGGTCCAGTGCGTCTCGCAATCAGCAGATCCTCGCAACAATCACTAGGTCATCGTTTCACTTAGTGGGAGGCCTACCTAGCAATGTACACAGATACTTCAGCACATGATTGAAATATAAAACTAAACTAAATCCGAAACAGAGTAATGTTTTGCATTTAGTTTTCTGAAACATATTCAGACATTTCACCGCTAAAATTGCATATAAAGATTTCTGGTGCAAGTGGGCTTTATGTAGGATGCCAACTTTTTTGGATACACGAATCATGACAGTAAAGATAACACAAGTTTGTTCATCTTACTATATCGCCCGCTCTCTCTATGTAATAGAATAAAATTCCTTATCGTAGCTATACCTAATATACATATACGATATACGTTGACGATAAATAAATGCCATCGACGCGATCCTAACACCATGGGTCCCCATAACCGATGACCCGCATTTTTTTGCGAATTACTTTCATATCTCATGCGTAGTATTCTATGTCTATATACATATACGTTTATGTAGATAAGTATGTAATGATGATGATGGCATAGTCGCAACTTCTCTAATGGCTATAATATGTAGCAACAAGGTAATAGGCACTTTGGTATCAATTTAATTTTCTACCCTTAACCAGTGGTAACCTGAGCGATACAACGTTGTGGCCACTTAATTCTAAATATCCAAACAACAATGAATAACACGGATTAAATACAAACCAATTACGTTGACAGCATCCCGCTCGTTCGGCTCGTTCGGCGTCTATTTACAAGTAATACAACAAAGAACGAACAATCATCTCCATGTCATAAGACCGACCGCTGACCGCACTTGACTCACTGCTACACACCCGATTTATACCTACCCACATTAAAACATGACCACTTTGCCCAGACCCCTTGGCTTACATTGTAAGCACCCCGCTCCTCCCCGCGACACACATCCCCAAAGGGAGTGGTAGATAACATTACAGTGGTCACGCATAGAGTACGTAAGGTTCTGTAGGATTTTCCCTTTTCGCTTTCACTCAATAATCCCAACAAAAGGAATACTTGAAGGGTCCACCCGATGGGGGTTTTGCCAAGAAGTAGAAATACGCTATACAAATAATTGTAAATATTGGCGAGGGATAAAATTTATTCCTTACTTCTATTTTCCATTTGAGAAACCTCAGGAAAGGTCCCTGTAGTTCAAGGATGGATAAAATAAAGTAAAGCAATTTAGAATCTCTAAGTAGTCCAGCCTGAAGCCTGTAAATGGCGTAAACTTTTAAGTACTCGTAGAATGTTGTAATTATTTCGGTGCTTGAAAATCAGAGCGTATTCATTTTAATTACTTTGCAAGAAAGAAAAATATCCTTTTATATTTTTAACTCTCCATCAATAATAACATTGGTTTGCATAGGCTTCCGAATATTCTTTAGTTGAAATCTTTTTACTTTAATAATTATTATTGTTTAGCGTTGAACTCTTCGAACTCATTCTTCACACAAAGGAGCATAATTATCAGCAATCTTCAAGGATTATTATTTTCCATTCAGTGAAACCAAACAAACTCCGTGATATTTCTGAGTTTATATTGTTTTCTCTGCCACCAATTACTTAGCAATCAAAACGACTGAGTATTGCTTGTTTACAGTTTATACACAATCACAAGCTGGTAAGTTTTATTGACAGATTGGAACTAAAGACTGCTTATAATATCGTGATGATCTAAGTTTTGGAGACCTATCTGGAGACACACCTTTGTAACCTGCTACATATTCCTCACTTAACTTAATTAAAGTAATGTCTAGTTAGTTACTGCGGCATGTAGGCAGATCCTTGAGTAAAAACTCCCGTTTTAGAATGTTTTTTCTTTTGTTCGTTCAGTATGCAATTCGCAAGCATTGAAACCTACATATTTGAGACTAGTGGTATTATGTTTTTAAAGGTAAGTCTAGTCTCTTTCAACTCAATTTTTAATCTGGCTTTCCAACCTGTAACAGATGAATTAGTGTCATTTAGTCTCGTCATTTCATAATTATGTAATACGAGTATGTCTATTGATATACGCACTTTTCTATTCATAAAACCGAAAATATTTAACACCACTTCCATTCAACAACTGATACCATCTAAAATGTTATTCTACTACACGCTAAAATTCTCACCCGGATGACCGGACCAAATTAAACACATGAAAATCATTAACAAGAGGTCCGGTATTTCATTAAGCCGGTAATACCGGGTAAGATAACGTAACGGCTTGTTCGTGGTGTTTCAATTTATGTGCGGTTCATGCGCCCCTGACTGATGACGTCATACAAGTTTACATATTACACTAACTTATGTTTGTTGAGGATGCTGATTTTGTTGGCTTTGATGCATTATATCTTGTCTTGTTAAGGTCATGAGCAAGTCCAATAATCCGCACTAAGCCCGTGTTATGAAATACATCATCCGGCTCTGGGTGGAGCAGAAGAGTGTGTCAGACTCTTTCTGACATCCGTGTTCCTTCCACCCTTAGCGTTCCAGGGTGTAGTAACTCTTTCGAACAAACCCTGGCAGAACGTGTACTTGCTGTAGGAATACGGTAAGACCAATGCTTGCGCAGGGAAAATAACTAGGAAGGGGTGGCTTTTCAGATGACGAATAATTGAGAAACTTGGGAGAAGACATGGTGTGCTGATCATTATGAAATGATGATGCTTGTGCAGAAAATAAAAACAATAAATCAATAAACACTTTAAGAGGAGACCTAACCATATTATATTGTAGTCTTATACGTAGTTACTTGTACTCCTCTAATAGAGAAATGTTATTATTTCGATTGTTATCTTATTAAATAATTCATGCAACAAATAAGAATACGCACTTTATATTCTCTTTGAAATGTTAACTATATTCTTTATTTTTTTCATAGCAAAATATCTTGTCAGAGCAACTTGGCACGGTATCATAGCAAGGTTCTGTACAAGTTTCCGGCTCCGTTTCTTTGCGCGACTGTCGCCGTACATTACCGAACAAAACGTTAAATCACGGGAATACCCGTTATATCTATAATAGCTGTAATATTTTATTCTGTAGAGAATAGTTTCAGGCAAAATGATCGTGAGAGAAACGCATATTTTTGGAGATATCATAGCAAATGAGCACAGATATCTTCCTCTTAATAAAACGAATATTTCAAAAAAATATAAGAACCTGTAAGTCCTTTCTACGGTTGCAATAAAGATATAAAATATCCTAAAAAATATTTCTTCTGTCCCTAGAAAAAAAGGTATAAGACTTGCCTAATATAAGCATTGTAACAGTGAACACAACAAAAAACAGCATTATTAAATAAAAGTATTTTTAACCGACTTCAAAAAAAAGGAGGTTCTCAATTCATAGTAAAATAAAGGTTGATGTTGTAGCTCAGAAAAAATACGCCGAACTATTAATTACCAAGAAACTGAGAATCTAAAACATCAAAATGTTATGAAACAAAATAATAAGAAGAAGAAAAACAATAGTTTACCTGCTGTCAAGACTACTTATAAAGCAATATAGCCCAATTTGTCTGAACTCTTACTGTAATCATCAATTTATATATATTACTGATACCAAACAGAAATGTTTACTTCTAGACTTTTGTCTCTCCTGCCTATTTACCTACTTCGAATTGTATTATTTTAAAAGAGCGTTTTAGTACATTCAGTAGATATTTTGGGATATAAGATATACTTGGAAAAGGCTATTTGAATAAACATAATTGTATCTATTTCGGCTATTTTTGTTAGGTATTTCGTAGCCAGATAGTTATTTTTATGCCAGCTCGACCTTGCCACCCACCGGGGTATCTACATGTTCAAGGTCTTGATAAAGTCTGAAGATAGGATCTCTAAAGTACGCTTGTCAAATATATTTTTTAAATAAAAACAAACCCAAATATGAAGTCAATATATCATAACTTTGAGTTGAACCAGATTAAGGTAAATACCACTAATTTACATGGAGCGACTTCCTATCTGCCGTCCACGACTTGCAGGTGAACCCTTACACAATTGCTCTGTGCACAACTGGTTACGCTGGTTGCACATGTCATGACAATCTTGTGACAAGTGTCTCTAAGTCACACCCTTGACAACATAAACTGCATATTTTAAAAGATGTAATTATATATAGAATATCCCTGTAATTCTGCTGGACCTAAGCACAGGTCTACACCGAGGCGTGAGGCAGGCAACTGCGCGGTCTAATGCGGCGTGTAATAGAGGCCGCGTCGGGCACACTCCGCTGGGCATGGCGGCGCGGTGGCCAACTGGCCACAGTGGGCAGACGCGCTACACTGCGCATATACACGTGTAAGCAGAAATATCGGATTTTAAGAGATTTCTAGTTATTGAAAATGTTTCTTGGAGAAAAATTATGATTAATTCATTATTTTTTTCGTGCTGATTTTCACCCGAAACCTGAAGAAACTCAAGAAAATTGTTATTAAACGGTTTATATTGATTGCTTTGTTATATTCGCTTTACTACGAGTTTACTCTGCGTTCTACGCCCATTCCAGTAATTTATTTATTCTCATCATACAATGTTCTGTGTATGACATTAAATACTCAGTAGGTATACTTACCTAACCCCAAAATATATTCACCAAAAATCCACTTAGAGCAGAACGGAAGTAATTAAATATTGCAGTACAGAACCCGGGCGCGCTATAAGAGTTCACGCGCGACCGCCGACGGACGGCGAAGTAATCCGCGATCATCCCTGTCACGGCTTCATGCGTCGCGCTGCGGAACCCAACACCCGCGATACAGCCACTGGACCAGCTGCTATTACAGCTACCGACTAGAGCACTGTCTTGAGCATTTCTCGAAAACGTGATTTTTCAATATTTAAAGCTTTTCTTTTAACAGCTCAGCTGCCTCTGTGGTCGAGTGGTTTGGGCGTTTGCCTTGTGACCAGTTCGGCTAGGACATTGTAGGCTTGAATGACCTGATTGTATGATTTATAGATCACTAGCTGATGCCCGCGGCTTCACCCGCGTGGATGTCGGTCAAATTATATACTAAAACCTTCCTCTTGAATCACTCTATCTATTAAAAAAACCGCTTCAAAATCCGTTGCGTAGTTTTAAAGATTTAAGCGTACATAGGGATATAGGGACAGAGAAAGCGACTTTGTTTTATGCTATGTAGTGATAGTGATTCCGAGCCTCGGAAGGCACGTATAAGGCAGTGGTCCCGGCCTACAAATGGCGGTCGTCAAACCATGTCAGAGGCCCTTGAGGCGGTTTAGAAACTCTGACACTAGGGTGTGTGGTGTCATTAGACCTTACTGCCCACACGATGAGAAGAAAGAAACACCGCGCTCTGAAAGAATTATACTGGACTGGACAGGGTCACTCAAATCTTTGTGGTTTTTTTTACAAAACATCACATCCGACTCCTCACTCACGTGACTTGACCAAGTTCACAATGACATCTTGAGTTTAAATGAGACTACGACCTCTGAGTTTGTTTCTGTCTTTTATAGAGTAGTCGAATTAGTATTAGTTGCAGTGTCTAGAGGTGAGGTAAAGAAAGTTAAAAAGCAATACACCATCCGTTCATGACTTTTCTTTAGATTTCCTTTACAATAAATATAATTTTCTTTAAGGAATAACTTCAACGAAGCTACATTGTGAAATTCGACGAATTTACATTGTAGCGTAAACTCAATAAAAACAGTTCCACGAAAATCTGAGCACTATAAAAACTTCGTTCCACCTTATTGACTAATGGCACTCTACTATGAAACATTATCGGGTTACCTCGTTGGTGTAGTGTAGAGTGACACGCCTAAGCACGAGGTCCTGGGTTCGATTCTCAAGTCAGGCCAAGTGCTATCCCGTCAGGACTGCGGGTGGTTCGCAAGAGATACCGCGGCCTCGACATAAAGGGCTAAGAAGGAACATGGGTGTTTTAGGCAGTAGAAGTCTGACACTCCCTTCTGCTCTGCCCAAGAGCGGGATATTTAATGATTTCCCAGACCCCATCATCTGCCTAGCCTTTTCCCAACTATGTTGGGGTCGGCTTCCAGTCTAACCGGATGCAGCTAAATACCAGTATTTTACATGGAGCGACTGCCTATCTGACCTCCACAACCCAGTTAATACTAGGTAATACGATACTCTTTGTTAAGATTGGATGTCAGAATTTCAGGTCACTGACTACCTGTAACGACTGCCAAAGATCTATACATGGCAGACGGGACCAACAGCTTAACGTGCTTTCCGAGGCACGGAGGAAACTCGGTATGTCGGGTGGTCACCCATCCACAGACCGACCTAGGCAAGCACAGCTTTACCTAAAGATCGACCCGAGTGGCAGTTCTTATTAAGCCACGAGCTCAGACCCCAAAAAAAATAAATAAAGGCCAAGTGCTATTGTATTTTTCCATCAGGAGCAGACTCAGCAGACGCTAGCTCTGTGCCCGGTTGATGGTAATAGGCTTTTTTTTTGTTCTATGGGATAATGGTAGGACAATAGGCTCACCCTCTATTTCATGGGATTTAAAGCTAAAGGTAACTGGTAAAATATGGGTGTACCGTTGGATACACCTCTAACTAACCTTTCGAGGAATACATGCATGATGTTATGTTTATGTATAAACCTATATTTTTACCATAATAATCAAACATTATTCTGCGTTATGTTGTCATATGGGTCAATTAATGATAAATTTATGATGATAATTACCTATTTTAATCAAACATTTTGTGTTACGATATTTTAGAAAATTACACAAATTATCATACATTAATAAATATAGTATGCTTCCAAACCGCATCGATATCGATACCTAATTACGTACACTAATGATCATTATAACCAAATTGTATTGTAACTAAATAAATAATTCAAAGCAACAATACCCGGCTATCATAATTATCTTATTTCAATCCTGTATTTCTAATTAGTGCACTCAGTTACGAATGAGAGTGTATTTTGTCATGAAATGTGATAGCTAACACTGCGTTCATCTGATGAGTTATGTTGCTCTGAAATAATTATAAAATTAAGACCGAAAGTTACTGATAAGACGATGTTGAGATAAGAAGATCCAGATAAAGTGATTTTGTTCTTTAGATAAATACGGTTTAAAAGCGATTGACAGTTGGCTTTAGATTATATCCAATTCTACTTCTGGGTACGAAAACAATATCATTGTCTAAATAGGTTCGTGTGGCGTTTTATAATATAAGCTTAGTATATCATTAATTCGTAACCAGTTGCGAACTAAGAATTTTTATTCCTTGATCGCAACCAGTTTCGAATTCAGAATTTTTATTCTTTGTTCGCAACTCCAAGTTATACGTAACCAGTTAATGCGGATCTCTCATTGTACGGGACATCTCATCTAATCTGGTGTCAAAGTTAATGGCGCCTATGAGCCTCTGATTTGCCTTTTTTTTGCCGTCGATAAATATTTCTAAGGCATGCTGGTTTCCTCACGATGTTTTTCTTCACACACCAAGCCAGTAATAATTATACAATGTGCACATGCATGCGAAAATTCAGAGTTACGTATCTGTGGGTGTGTGTATTCAACACTATGTACAACTGTCGGAGGTTTCGCAAGGCAATAAATACTTGTTCAGTAGCTACGTTCAGTTCCATACGTTACAAAAGTCATTACTCATAAAAGCCAACCCCAGTTATAAATCTTTTCAACGAAAATAATAGTAACACGTCCGCTGACTAAATAGGTGCACACAATAATACCCGCACCACGTTATATGTTACGAACACTCAGCCAAATTAAACATACATTGTGAGCTCAAAACTATACAATAAAAATAAACACGAATATAAGAGGAAATGAAAAGCGTTTCGTAAGTGAGCGTCGCTAATCGCTTAGCTTATGGCCCGACCGGCCTTAATGTTGCATTTGTTTTAAGTTGGCAACACTGCTCTTTTGTTTGAGTTTGTTTTGCTAAGATTTTAGCAACGAGAGATTTATTGTACTGGACTTCACTAAGTTTTTAAATGAAAACGTCGTAATGATTTGATTGCTCAAGTTTTTTGTCAATTACACTTTTTGTTTGTAAGTTGTCCTTGGTGATTAATTTAGCGTGTAAGCTCTGTCTTGGGTATGTACTGTTTATTAAATACTCAGACTGAAGTTTAAAGGTATTCAAATATAATATTTTTTGCATGCCCAAAATGTTAATACTTCGAATGATGCGAACGAAAATACCTTATTTCATGGTATTACCAAATACCGATCACAGAACATATCCATCAAATTATATAAAAATGATTAAGTACCCATACATAAGTAGCCATACATTACTGGAATTATACTCAACAGGTCGATCGTTCATACTTATGTCATCGATCAATACTCAGGTAATATTTATATAAATAAAATACGGCAGTTACAGAGGGAAACTGTTATAATAAAAGATGGCTGCACACAGTGCCAACAATAACTCGTTTGATTGGAAAGTCATAGGTGATGCGTGCGGTTGTAGGTTTTACTACCCATGTAACGATCATTACAGAAGGTGAAATTTGGGAAAATATTGAAAAATAAAGTAGTCTTTTTGGAAGGTGTCATCAATCAATCAAATGACTCCTCCCGCTCTGGGCAGAGCAGGGTCAGACTTCCACTGACTAAAAGCCACCCATGTTCCTTCTTAGCCCTTTGTGTCGAGGCCGCGGTATGTCGAACAACCCGCAGCCCCGACGGGAAATAAAATAGTCTGTGTGTTCTTGTTATTTCTGCATTGTGTAGATGGGCTCGTATTTATATTAAATTTCCGTGACCATCTTTGACATAAGCAAGTAATATATTGTATGTATTTGTACGTACTGCTACGCTACTGAATGAGTCGCACACACCTTGGCTGTTAACTTGAATGAAAAGTTACGGATAGCAAAAGATAATTGTTTATTGACTACCACGTAACTATATACTATAACTATGCTACTCGTATATGAATAATGCGTGAATGAGTACAGCTGACTATGAACGCTGACAGTGTACTGTCGCTTTACACTATAATTTGTGCAAGGTGACGGAAAACTGCTGATATATGCAATGCGTGCGTGCCATGTACGATACATGACTCGTACAGTTGTAAACAAGCATTATAAAAACGTGTTACAATACAACCATGACAACAACCCAACACTTGTAAACTTGTTGTTGTCTACAAAATGCGTCTATTTTAAACATGGTTACATTGTAACATTCTACTGCTCATACCTTCTGTGATTTTTTCTCTGTGTGCTTTTTTCGATATCTATTAATATTCAAACGACACATCAGTATGTAAATGATTTTTTGCATATTTGTTCGCGAATATTTAGTTGTTTGCCACACTAACTATTCCGAAACCAATAAAAGTAAAACAAACAGAAAACTGTGAAACAACGCACAACTGCTCTAGTATAATTTCCAATATGAAAAGTTTTACTTTTTCACACGAATACAGTATCAATATTTTGTTGAAGTTTTTTAATCTGCCTACAGTTTTGTACTTTTAAAAGTTGGAGACTATAAATAGGGAACAAATAATTTTGTGTGTAACCAAAATAGCCCGAACCGTCTAAAGTTTATTTCAGTTTCAAACTTTACCACATCCAACTTTTTTATACTAACACATAGACTTATATCTTGAATTGTCACCGCACGAGTTTCATTAAACCTACTTTTATATTCTTTGTTTGCCACCAAACTCTTCAAGGGACATAATTAAACTTCTACAAACAAGCCAAAAATTGTAATAATAAGTGAAATGAGACAGTAAATCGCAGCGCTGTGTGACGCGTGGTTGGTCCCAGGCACGTCGCGTACGTGGCGCATTACCCACGACTTGCGCCATAAATAAAACAAACCCTATTATAAACGTGGCCAGAGTATGGATACAACTTATACCAACAATATGGAGTTAGTATAAAACTCGTACAGACTTTTGAGAGGTCTGGAATTGGGGATTATTTGGCAATGAACAGCAAAATGAATATCATCAGTTGGATACAAAAAATACCTATCTAGATAAATATACCATTTAAGAATGTATTAAAGTCAGGGATGTTTTCATAGTACCTATAAGATTAGCAAACACGACATGGTACGGCTATTTGATAATACCCCAGATTACGTTAAGGATAACGTCCTCCATTTTATACAAAAACGAGGAAGCGACCGGATCCTAATAAAGAAGGTAAACATTAATTACCTATTATTTACCAAAATCATAATCTTTTGAGCAATCCCAAGCTTCTCAAATAAGATTAATAATGATTTACAAAGCAACTTGTACTTGGAATTGTTTCTGAAGATATTCGCGAAACTCACGGAATAAGATTACGCGCTCTCAAAGTAAGGAATGAGAAGTATTGAGTGAGATGCATTCCGATTTACATTCCTTTGCTCTCTGATTTTTTGAGAATGGAATATTTGACCTAGTTTGTGATCTTTGCGCTATTTCTTTTCTTTACTTGTACGATGGACAGAGCTTTGAAATATTGTAAAAATGGAATGGTTTCTGATGCGTATTTTACACAAACCACTCACTTTCTTTTATAAATTTTTGGGTACAAGGTGATCACTATTCATGACAGAAAACTGAAATCAACCAAAAGGTACCTGCAACTTGGGCCAAGAAAAAGTCATCACTCTTCACTGCTTACCCTGAAACAAAACAAAACCTTATTAATAAACAAAACAAATCGTCAATTCACATAAACAAGCCCGCGTACCCCAACAGATGAATACATAACAAATGACACAAAGTTTCAGCCAATACCGTACATTAGGAAATAAGTTGGTCGGTAGATAGGAACTAAATAACGGTAGTTAACAAGTATATAAAGTAGGTGGTTATCGCACAATGGGCGTTTCAGTCGTTAGTGATATAGGTGCGGCCCGTGGTGAAAATGTGGCCCGATAAGCTAACGTAGCGGCCACGGTGACAGGCGGAGCGGGGGCGGAAAGTTTTGTTGTGGCCAATGCAGAAGTTTTAAAGAGGTGATAAGAAGTTGAATGTTGTGCGGTGTTGCGGATAAAGGAAAGTTTTTGTAGTTTATTTCTTGGTAAACGTATAAAGTATCGAATTTTCGAACAGCTTAATTTCACGTAATTCCTATTTCCTACGTTATGGTAACTCTTCCACCAAATTTCGTAAAATGTGACTTTCAGCGTAATAGCCCAGTAATGTGCCTCGTTGGTGTAATGGTCGCAAGTGCGATTAGTGTTCATGTGGTCCTGGGTTCAATTCCTAGGTCGAAATATGAGTGTGTAAATAGGTACACTTCTACCTAACTCTTCGGGGATTACATGCATGATGTTATGTTTTGTTCTATTTTTTAAAGTTTAAAGTATATTTTACTGTATGATTCCGTAATCCACCGCTCGTCGCTCCGCTCCACACCTCACTCTAAATCAGTTCGGCTTTCCCGGCGATATCTAAAACCGAGTCTGGCAATTAGGATAGTTTGCGACCGCTCCATTGCCAAATGATCTGTGAGTTTTAACTATGTGCCGATACGGTCCCGGCGACCCGTCATTACCTCCACGTAAACTTTATACCAACATATTTACACTCCCCCCCCTGTCAGTGCCCCCCACAGTCCCCAGCTACTCAACAACTGATCCAACTGATTTTGTTTGCGTAACTTTGTCTTTTTGAACTTTGCTCTTGTTTTAATTAAGTTTATGTTATGTATTGGTAATATTTTTAGAGTAGCTGTTCCCGGGGAGTTGAGGTTGAAATATTAGTGAGTTGTCGCTTAGAGAACGAAGTTTGGCTTCGAGTTTGTGGGCCTAGTTACTGTGAAGGTTTATAAGTTCTAATTGCTAGAGGAAAAGCTAGCGGCGCTAAAACCATTCAAATGTTTTCTCTGGAAAAAATCCAGGTAGGTACCAAGCATGTATGTTTCGATTTTTTCCAATTTATGGGAAGATTCATGATTATTCCTTCACAGCTTAAAAGATTCTATCTCTCTAATATTCTTCTATTATTTGTATCATACTCATAATTGTGCAATATTTCAAAGCTAGCTGGATTCAAAGATCATCATACCCACATGAATAGGTGATCGATGTAATTTGGTGCACTAAATACGGTCACAATAAGGGTCATCCTCCTCCATCTTTTTGTGACTATCCACAAATAGTTGACTAATACTGTTATCCACCCTCGCGACCATGACGTGACGTTCGCCACGTGGTCAATTACTTGACAAATCGGGATGAGGAAAAAACTGAGATTACTCAGCAGATTGAGATCGTTGGTGTAAGATATCAGAGAAACGAGGAAAGTCAATTAAGAATCTGTTTCAAGAGGATTCATTAAATACCATTAAAAATAAAATTCGTAGGTTGGTTGTTACCAACAAATAAAAAAATAAAAAAAACCTACAAATACTAAATAATTATCAAATAAAGCCTCACATTCACCGTTTCTTTTCCCACGTATCCTCAGTTCAGTGAACTGCTCATCATTATATAGTGAGTCCTTTATCATGCGAGATTCTCTCCAATTACCAGATTCCTTGTGTTCGAGATCTCCCTCCGTGTAACGTTAAAAACTGGTACATTGTAGAAGGTAGGTACATCACGGACGCAGGGGTCGGAAAATTGAGGTCATACGCAACTCGTCTTCAGGTCAATTAAACCCTTAGCGGATGTGGTGATAACCCAAGTAGGGTGATGTAGCGGGGCAGCAATTATGTGGGCAGTTTGTGCGGTCTTAGAATATCTGATTGTGATGTCTATTATATGCATGTGTTTGAGGTAGTAGCTTGTCTTTTATATAATAATATCCTCAGACTGAAAACGTTACGACTTGATTCTAACAGTAAATTGAATATTGTCATGAAATATTTTTACGACGAGTTACAAACAATCAAGACAAGCACTCACAACCTGTAGGTCAGTTATCCTAATCACATAGTCCGCTACATCGTCCGCCGTGGACCACTCGTGTCCGTTCAGTGTACAGTCATGTACAGTCAGCGCATAGCGCGGTGAGAGCCGCTTTGTTAATTTTTGATGAATCGGATAGGTTAGAGTAGTTTGTTGCCTTTAATAATACACCGCTCCACGCGCTGACATCGCAATTTATGTTGGGACTCCGCGGAAACACCACTCCACTGGTTTCATGCTAAATTTTTAAACTACACCACACTAAACGAGGCATGAAATAAAGAGGTGTACTAAAACAGGGGATTACGAAGGATTAACCTAGTTTCTTGGGCGTACTTTCGTAAGTCAAAGAGTGGATCGTAACTTTGGAAACATCAAAAGAGGACTTAAAATTTCCTCGACCGAGATTCTTTATTATGAAAGGTAGGAAGCCGGCTGAATACCGGGAATTCCCAATTGGTACTTTTTGTCGGGAGTTTCGGTACAAGTGGGAACTAGTGTCGGCGTCAGCCATGATTAATGGAGCTGCTGAGTTATCTGTGCTGACCGAGGGTGTCGGACAAAAAATCATTAGTCGGCGTGGCATCGAAGCCTCGTCGTGAAAATCATTATGTAACGACAAAAAATCATTAACTGCGAAGCTTTGGGCGAAAACTAATGTTTCATTAATGTTCGTGCTCTCAAGTCAGCGGCGAGAGAGAGGGTCTATATTGATTGACTAACCTATTTATAGCAGACCTCTCGTTAGTCAGAATTTCTTAGAACGTGTGAATACAAGAGGTGCGAGGATTTTTGAATAAATTGGGGTTTTATGACTTGGGAAAAAAACATACCTAGAGGATGTTTCTACGGTGTCAAATATAGAATATTTAATAAATCGAAGTTTCTCTAACAACACAAGCAGAAAGTGATTACGGGCGGAAATTTTCTTAAATCCAAGAATGATTGTTCTAGATCGAAATATGGAATTATCGCATTTGTAACTTATACTTTTAACAAAAAATTTGATAATACCATATTTGTTGTTTATTCAGCTTCAGTTCCGAAAATCTGGTCCAAGTTTTACGAATTTCATGAACCTTCACCATTGCCAATTTAAAGACAAATCGTAACATTAATTCTTCTCCAAGCGCCACTTCTTGCGCACACCCTCCTAATTTGATCGCAATAAGTTTTAATGACAGCACTCATACGCCGTTGGCCTGACAATGGCCCGATGGGCACTGATGTCAGGCCATTTTCCGCGCTGTTGGCGAACTGATGCGTCAGACGCACGCTCGTCAGCCGGCCGCCATATTCAAATAATTACGCACAATTGTGGCCTGTACTGTGTCACGTTGTACTATGAAGTAAATTGCACGGTGCTGATCGATTTGTTACAAATGTTGTTGGGTTTTGGTTCGTTTGAAATAAGTATATGACACAACGAGATGCGGACTTTATGCCCTGCTGTTCGGCCTAATCATCAACTTTGAATTCAGGACAGGCACCTTAGAAAACTTGTATTTTAAAGCTAAGGCTCGATCTCATGCGACGCGACTTGCACGACACCTGTTTCGGTAAGTCGCTTCTCGGTGACTCATGGGTAGTCATGAGATAGAATGACACGTCCTGTGTACAATACTTCCATATCTTATTTGTTAAGCAAATACTTCTGCTCTCTCGAAAAAGCTTAAAAACAGCGTGCAAATGAAGCAGCTTTTCGCCGGCACTTACAGAGAAATTATATCTGAGAAAAATTGTTAGTAATCTACATGATATGATACGTAATTGGATTTAGCCATAGTTTTCCTATCGGTATCACATAATAAGTAAAAAAATCCACAAAGTCACCTCCAAATAGTTGAGTTAAACCATTTTACTCCTTCATTTTTTATCAAAACAATAATATAATTTTAATTATAATAAACTAGTTGATGCCCGCGCCTTCACCCGCGTGGATTTCGGTCGAATTATATACTAAAACCTTCCTCTTCAATCACTCTATCTATTAAAAAAAACCGCATCAAAATCCGTTGCGTAGTTTTAAAGATTTAAGCATACATAGGGATATAGGGACAGAGAAAGCGACTTTGTTTTATACTATGTAGTGATAGTGATTAAAAATGTGTTGTTTAAAGACACACGGACTTTGGTCGTAGGACCGAGAGGGGTAGTTATCTCCGCCCAAATGCACAAGGTCATTGGCGTGAATACAAGCCTTAACGTATAGAATAAGGTATAACAAATTGAAATTATTCTTCAGCTCTTTTTTTTTGTAGTGCAGTGCAGTGTCAGACTTCTACTGACTAAAAACCACTCATGTTCCTTCTTAGCCCTTTGTGGTCGTGGCCGCGGTATCTCTTTCGAATAACCCGCAGCCCCGGCAGATTCTTCAGCACTTGCATTGTAAAGATACTCTATTCCATTTCGTAGTAGTGACACAACGCGATGGAGCTTCTTTGATGTACGATAGGTAGGAAGTTCCGAGAAGCTCTCAGTAATCAATTCGGATACGAAACTTGTCGGTACAGCATGATCAATACGAGAGGAACGAGTATTACTTACAGTTAAGGCGCAATTTCATTGGTCGTTAACTCGTTCGGTATACAGCATACGGGGAGTTAATATCATACATATTTATAAACGGTTCCCCGAATGCGGGTCCTGTGGCTTACATTCCAGAAATCTCTTGCACCCCGCATGCGGGCCCTATCGATTACTGAAATTGGGCCATTACGGATGTACCCTTTTGACGATTTCGATAGAGTCGATCATTCCTAAGTTATCAGTGAGCATTACTAAAAATAAATTTACACAAAAGGGTATATTCTAAAGAAAACATAGCAATGCAACTTTATGAATGTAGCATAGGTTCGTATCTAACACGTTCCTTTGAGTTCTACTCAAACAATCTAGATTATTTCTCTAGATAGCTAATAATCACGCGCCAACAGCGCCACCCTACTCAATTTCAATACCTGTTCTAATTTAAACATTCCTCAAATCCGTTTTCTCAATGTTCCGATATAGTATTTAGCAAATTTCAGCTACACTCGCTAATTCGGCCAGTGTAGGCGAACCACGTGAGGTCCATACATCAGCTCGGGAGGTTCGGTGCGGGTGGGGGAGGGGGCAGGGAGGTCTGGTAGTGAGGAGAGCCCTCTTGCAACACGTGCTCGAGTCAAATTAATCATTCCTCTGTCGTATTAGCTACCTGCCCCGCACGATACCTCCGTCATTTTAATTATATCAAAGTCCTTCTCTCTTTTTTACGAAATTAATTTTCGGCATAATGAGGGAAATGTAAAAAATCGTGATTAGGTTAATTGCGATGCGATTAGGGCAATTATGAAGGACAATGTGACAAAGGGAAGACGATTCCTGCTTTTATGACGAATTACAAAAAGTACCACAGATTTTCGTTTCAACATTTATTCTTTTGAGAGAAATCAAATAAATATCATAGATTTAATTAAACTAATAATGGAAGTCATAGTATAATTGAATTCATAGTGAGTTATGATGTAATCGATTGAGAGATTTTTGTAAATAAACATTTAAGACACCAATGTCTGAATATTACATAACAAGAAACAAAACATAGTTATTAGTTTAGTTCAAGATATTATTAGACTTCACCATTTGGAACACATATCCTAGAATCTGATGTAACAGTGCCAAATCTTAGCAAGTATTTCTCCCATTCCTTTCCATCTTTCTTTCGTACAAGTCAAGATAAGCTGATACTCTATTACACTTGCGTCCTACTTCGTGGCAAAATAACTTTAAACTTTTTAAGGTCTGAGTAACTGCAAAGCTGTGTAATATAATGTTGCTGAGTTAAATAGTCAGTGTTCTGAGGGCGTGGCGGGGCGGGGCCTGACTCCGCGATTCGGTGGATTTATATCAACAGTCGGTTACAAATCTTTGGTGAGCCGCAGTCGAAATACAGTTCACTTTGTACAGGATTTACGTTTATTAAGCGAGTTTAAGATGCGATACGTTCCGCAATCTGGCGAACAAAGCGCCTCTTATAGAGTAGAGATGAACCGGTGATTAGATCACGGCTCTGTTAACTGTATTTGGTACAAGAATATGTGAAAATTGAGCACATTTCAGTACATGTCTACAATATGTTACGTAACAAAATGACTTCATGTTTCGCAGGTCATAATAAAAAATGCCATAACTTTATGAAAAGAATGAGAAATACCTCCAAGTTTTTTAATAATGCCAAGCCAATGTTTAAAATATAAGTAGAGAAAGTAAAACAGAGAAGCTAAGTAGATGCTATTTTTATAACATTGCGCGAGGAAACCCTGTCGCTGCTGGGGCACCCACTTTATTAATTTTCGAAGTACTTGTAAAGTTGTCGACACAAATATTGATTTATGACTTATTCGCTTTCTCATGATGTTTTCTGTTTGTGTTTGTAACAGATCTCGACAGAGGGCGTGTCTCCGAAACAGACACACAAAGTATTCGTCGTAGAATTTCCGTCGCCTCCTCAAACTACCACTCCACTAAATAAAAGACAAAACTTTAAGTAACAAACAAGACACAAACAAAATCTAATTCAAATTCCAAGCGCTAGAAAGCCGACGATAAACGAACAGAGTAAAGTAAGAATTGGCGTGGCCAAGTAATTGACGATATTCAAGTTTTTTACTAAATTTTGGCTAGATCTGACTTATTGATTCTTTCTTTCTTTTTTTTTTTTTTAAACGTTGCCTCACACTAGGAATTTCTCCTGTGTCGTGGGTGCATTTACAAACATTTAAACTCACATACACAAATACCCAGACCCGAAACAACGATCTGTAGGTCATACAAATATTTGTTCCGTGCGGGAATCGAACCCGCGACACGCAGCGCAGCAGTCCAATCGCTCAGCCACTGCGCCAACCGTGCCGTCACATCGTCGTCGACATAAAAAATATTATTTAGGTAATTTTGAACAAAGCCGTTGTTTCTATTGAAACAACATTTTGTCTATCAAGAATTTCTCTGTAGGAGACCGGTTCAGGATTTGTGGCCGGACGACGCAAACAGGCTCGCCTCCTGTTTATTACATGAGACTCACACAGAACTGGCAAAGCGTAGGTGTCCTTTAGTAACACTTCTGCCTAATTGTTCAAGCAGTAGAGGTATGGTGATATGTTATGTTTATAGATGTCGGTTGCAACTGCTTTGAAAACAATTGACATGCCCTAAAGGTGCTGAAACGTTTCGAAATCTATAAATAAACTATAGATATAAAGGTACTCGTAGATACGTATACCTATACATCTGTAGCTACGTAGTGTAGATACACTACGTACTGGGGAACTATTGACGTCGCAGTTGAAGTTCAGTCTTCCTCAAATATTGGAAACTTTTGACCTATTGGCCGCGATTTAAAGTAAGCTCTTTGTGGAAAAAAATCCTTGAGTGCAGAAAATGTCTCCGTCGCTGTACTGTTAGTGACCAAGTCTAGACATCTAGAATTTTTATTCAAATCAGTTCGTAATACCTTTGAAAATAACATGAACGGGCAAAATCTTAGCCTATAGGGATTAAAGCCAGAACAGTGTTACAAAATAATATTACCCAAAACCAAAATTGTTTGAGAAGTAATTTAAACTTAATTTCGTTGTAGGTGTTCTCATTGTGTAATGTTCATGACCCGGTTACAAGTGTAGCGTCACAATCGGAACCAGAGCTCCCGAGGACGCATCCTGTACACGACTCACTTCCGACACCGCGCGCCGTGACGTCACTCTCTGTACAAATGTTCTAAACACAACGCAGTGTTTGCTCGCTAAGTACTCTCCACTTTATTGTTATTTAAATTCAATAAGAACTTTCTTCCCGCAACTGTCAGTGGGCGAAACATCCAATTTTCATCAACTAATCGATTAAAAGCCACGTAAACTCAAAGTTAAACGAAAAATTAACAAGTACAAGGTTCATTAACGTCTGTCTTTTGTAAAGTTCATTGGAGTTTAGTAAGAAGTGGAAAATTTGTGAAACTCTCGCCGACGTCGAGTTCGCTTGCTTCGACAACTGCTTTGATTGTTTAGCGATAAATCGGAAGGAATTTTGGTGAATAACTCCGCTAATTTTCCTCTCGAAGTTAAAGCGTAAATTGTAATGAGCGAAATGACGCCCGCTGTTTCATACATCTCAATTTAAATTCAGAAAGTTGACGTGTAATCACGAGATCGCTGTCGGATTATTTACTATTTTCCTTTACGTTGAGCTGGCTTTGTACCCTCCACCCGGGTAAGTCAGCGCTGATTGACAGATTTATACCCGGTTTAGACCTTCGTGCCTGTTATCGCGTGTTCCTTGTTTTAATCCTTCTCGCGTGAATGAAAAGGAAAGCCAATCGACAGAAAAGGACAACATGCAAACACAAAAAATACCGCCATAAAACAAAGGATGATTGAAACGAATCAGAAAAGATTGCATGTAGAGAGGACAGAGAATGTGGCCCTAAAATATATCGCGGAGGGTCGCAGGGAAAGTTGTCAAATCTGGAAATACAAAAGCGCGGGTTATAAAAAGTTAACTCGACGACACTCGAGTTCATATGGAGAAAGTTAGTGGAACACTTTAGCAAATGTGCCGATTTCGACACCCCCAGCTCCGCGCCACCGAAATAACAAAAAAGTTTTTGACTTATTGGCGCATGAGGGTCCCGCCGACGTAAACATGGCGGATGTTTTTTAGGCAGCATTTAGGCCAACTAGTTTATAAGTTACAGACGGTTACGGAATGAAATCAGGCCGAGCGTGAACTAGTTGTTTGCGCACAGGAGCATACACTAACATACTCATAAGTTCGGGGAGACTTATTGAAAATCAGCCAATTTTTTCACATCACCGGTTTTACGATCAGCTGTCACGACTTCAAGGACACACTAAATAAACTGTGTGTGACGATAAATGAATTTACGGATTGGACCTAGTTGGATCCTATGAATAAACGATGGCCTTTAATTTAGCTAGGAAATTATTAAAATACTAGATTTAAAGTAACACTAAGTCACACATAAATATTATTATTTATTATTATACATTTGCACATACAATGTAAAATCCCTACTGTCACCTCAAAGAATGATACTGTTAAAGTTTTCCCTTAATAAAATCAAATACGACATCATTGGACTAGCGGAAGTAAGAAGAAATGGTAATAACATACTCGAGGATGAAGATCATATATTCTGCCACACCGGGGAAACTAAAGGGCTCCATGGAGTTGGGTTCCTAATCAAGAAACAATATAAAAACAACATAGAAAACTACACAGGCATATCCGAAAGAGTGTGCCTGCTAAACCTAAAATTTGGAGAAATGAAGCTTTCACTTATACAAGTTTACGCCCCCACCTCGGAAGCGACAGAGAACGAGATAGACACTTTCTACGAACATATAGAATATGCTCGGAATCTTGCGAATGACAAGGTCATTCTACTGGGAGATTTGAACGCGAAAATAGGCCAAAGAAAACCTGAAGAAAACACAGTTGTAGGTCCATTCTGCTATGGCAAAAGAAACCGCAGAGGCCATAGACTCATACAATATGCTTTTAAAAATAAATATACAATAATCAACACAATATTCAAGAAAAACACAAATAATTTATGGACATGGATTACACCGGATAACTAAAAATAAAAATCAAATAGACTACATCTTGAGCAACTGTCCAAAACTCTTCACTAATATCGAAATATTAAACAAAATTTCTTTTCCAAGTGACCACAGGTTCCTGAGAGGTACAATAATTCTTAACGAACCAAAAAAAAGTCGGACCTCATTCAATCCAGCCGCAGCAAACCTATCAAGTGAGAAATCACGAAAAACATTCCTATCCACCTTAAAAAAGAAAATAGAACGAGTATACTGGGAAGATGATACAGATATAGAGTCTTACTACCACAAAATAGAATCAGCCATAAAGGAAAGCCTAAACACCCTCCCGTTTACCAAAACAAAAAAAGATATAATATCTGAAGAAACTAAAAACTTAATAAAAAAGCGTACCGACCTACAACACAAACCTTCAAAAAATAAGGACGAGAAAAGAGAACTTTCAACACTCTACAAAACCACAAACAAACTACTTAAAAACGACTACGAGAAATACAGAATGAAAATAATTGAAAATCATCTACTAACAACGGGAAGTCAAAAGAAAGCATATAAACAACTAAATACAGAGAAAAAATGGATACCGACCCTCAAGACACAAAAATCCAAGCATAAACAACAAACAAGGAAGGACTTAGTAAAAATTGCCTCTGATTTCTACGAAAAACTTTATGAAGATAAATCCATCAGTAATAGTAGCTATAAAAAGAACTACAAAACGTTAGAAACTAAAGAAAATGTTGAACCTTTCACTGTCGAAGAAATAATGAAAAGGATCGAAAAACTGAAGAAAGACAAAAGTCCAGGCCCGGACAATATCCCAAACGAAGCCTTGATATATGGAAGGCACCTGCTGATAAGTCATCTTATAAACTTGTTCAATAAAATACTGGACAGCCAAGAAATACCTAAAAACTGGGCAAAGTCAAGGATAATCCTTTTATACAAAAAGGGGGATCCAGCAGACATAAACAATTACCGACCAATCAGTCTACTGCCTACCATGTACAAATTGTTTGCAATGTGCCTGGAGAAGAGAATAGAGCCAATTATAGACAGGAGTCAACCAGTGGAACAGGCAGGGTTTCGCCAAGGCTACTCAACAACCGACCACATACACACCCTAGAGAAAATAATAGAAAAGCACGTAGAATTTAAACAACATCTCTACCTAGCCTATGTAGATTACGCGAAAGCGTTTGACTCTATCTCGCATAAGAGTATCTGGGACGCATTAGAACATCAGAATCTTCCAAATGTGTACATCAATATTGTAAAGGATATATATAAAAAGAGCACAAGCTGCGTAAAGCTGGACAGACTGGGCACAGAATTTAATATTCACAGAGGAGTGAAACAAGGAGACCCACTTTCACCAAGGATCTTTATAGCTGTCCTAGAAAATATGATGAAAGACTTAGACTGGGACCGGAAAGGAATAGTTATAGATGGAAAATATCTTAGTAACCTGAGATTCGCTGACGACATAGTTCTCTTCGCTAATACGTCAAAACAGCTGGAAGCTATGTTAAAAGAACTAATTGCTGCAAGCGGAAATATCGGTCTGCAATTAAACACCTCAAAGACAAAAATATCTACGAACGGCACGAAAAACCCTATAGTTATTAACCAAAACGCCATTGAATACGTAGAAAGCTACATTTACCTCGGAAAACAACTATCTTTTAAAACCACAAGACACGCAGACGAACTAGATAGACGAATTAACATGACCTGGAAAAAGTACTGGAGCTGCAAAGAAATTTTCAAGTCGAAACTTTCATTAAGTCTGAAGAAAAAAGTTATGGACGCAAGTCTACTACCCTGTCTGACGTACGGCGCCCAAACCTGGATCTTCAATAAAAATACTATGTCTAAAATACGTTCGTGTCAGCGAGCTATGGAGAGGAGCATCCTTGGCATCAAGCTCATGGATAAACTCAATAGTAACAAAATCAGACGCAAAACAAAAGTGATAGACGCAGTAACACACGCACGGCGATTGAAATGGAAATGGGCCGGGCACATTGCCCGCTATCCGCAAGGTAGATGGTCTAAACGAGTAACCAAGTGGATAGGCCCTGGAAGAAAAAGAGCAAAAGGCAGACCACAAGCTCGCTGGGTCGATGAGATATTAAAATTGGCTGGAAACAACTGGTTGGAAGTGGCAAACACCAGAAAGCAATGGAGGCAATTGGAGGAGGCCTATACCCGTAAGGGGCCTTAACTAATTAAAAAAAAAAAAAAAAAAAAAAAAAAAAAAGTATTAATGAAATCATAAATATAATGTAATGCGATATGTTATGTAATGTGATATGTAATGCAATGTAATGTAATGTGTTATGTAATGTGACATGAAATGTGATATTTAATGCAATGTAATGTGATATTATGTAATGAAAGATATATTATACGTAAAACGTTATGAATATGATCAACAAAAAATTTATAAATGTAATGTTTAATTAAATGAAATGATAAATTGAATCCAATCATTATTATTTTTTATTAATGTAGGTACTGTTGAAATCGTAAAAATGAGATGTAATATGATATGTAATGTGATAGGTAATATAATTATATAATATGCAATGAGATATGTAATCTATCTATACATATAATAAATCTGTAGAAAAATCTTTTTTGTACATCGAAAATATTTAAAAAAAAAATTGTCAGGGTATTAAAGTATAACCAACAGAACACATTTCCAGCATTTTTGGAATTTTTGTCTGTTTGTCTGTTTATCTGTTTGTCTGTTTCGATGACTAAGCATCACGTCAAATTTACGAAATGAATGTAGGTAACTTTTATACATAAATATTGTGCGTAACTTGGGCTATTACTTAGACTTTGTTTCATCGTAATCGGTGCTCTATATCAAAAGATATATGCATTTATAGTTTTCAAGAAGAACTTATCATTATGGTCAAGAATGAGACAAGTAACGACATCTATTGAACGAATATGGTACTTATTAATAAATGCCTTCACAAGATAACTTTAAATAAGTTATGATAGCAAAAGGTACGTAGATATTAGTCTAAATGACGCTGCTTTCAAAATCTACATAGCCTAAACCCTATAGTGTGTTTGATCGCTCTTTTTTAGCAGTTTATCTTCGTTTTCGACAGATGGCGTTATTCATTTGATGTCATTTTCTGAACCGCGGTGTTATTAAATAAACATATGTTTCGTGAATAGTCAACAAATAAAGATTTTAAAACTAAATTAAAATTAGATAAAACATATTTTTTTTGTACCGTGTGGGAATCGAACCTGCGACACGCAGTGCTACTGTTAATCGTCCAGTCACTGCACCAAACATGTCTTTATATAGATGTGGTGTGTTGTGAGCCCTATGTGTCGAGGCCGCGGTATTTCTTTCGAACAACCCGCAGCCCCGACGGGCGTCGGTCCTTGGGGGCCCCTTCAATGTTGCTGAGATCCCTTTGAGACGCGCGTGGAACACGAACGCGCCTCCATCGTCATAGGACGGACGAACGATTTAAATAGCCCGTTACTCACCGTTCACAGGCCCGCGCCTACGGTGGCCGGAAGCCATCACGTGGCCCCCGATGCCCGGAGCGTCGCCTGCGGCGGCTGGGAAGAGGGGTTGTGTCCCTCTTACGTTCACCTCTTTCGCTAGCATTACTGCTTCGCAGAAGGAGGTGACGGCGTTCCATTTCAGATTCGATGTCCCAGATTCGGTACAGGTACCTCTCGAAACAGTCTCTAATCCCCCCTTTTTTGTGGTTCGTAAATTATTAAATGACTCATCCCGCTCTGGGCGGAGCGGAAGAAAGTGTCAGACTTCTACTGACTAAAAACCACCCACGTTTCTTCTTAGCTCTTTGTGTTTCGGGGCCGTGGTATCTCTTGCGGACAACCGTCAGCCCCGGCAGACGACGGCAGCAACCATTAAGGGGCCCCAAAGGACCCCTTAATTGTTGCTGACATATCTTTGAGGCTCGCGTGGAACACAAACGCGCCAACGACAGTACCTGTCGACTATAATGTACCTGTGTTGAGAAGCACAGCCATCCTGTCGTATTGGCATGATATATGTATATATAGGTTAAGTAGACATAGAGAGATTTTTACCTATATATTTAAAATATACTGTATGGGTTCTAAATGATGTAAATAAATATTAAACAGACGCCGCGGCCCTAACATTTGTTAAGCCGCCATTGGGCTTGTGGTGGGGGTACACCACGCGGGCCGCCGCTACGCGCGCATTGTTGTAAATAGATAAATAGCGCCGAGTTTTGCGCACAGACACAGTCGTTCATCACCGCTACCGCGCGCAACATCTCCGCTGTTATTCTGTTCGTCTGTAAATTCGCTGTAAATCATTATCGTGTAAAAGTGATTGTGAATAAATAGTGTTTGATCAAGTCTATCATATCATACGTGTTTCAATCCTATCCACCCTGCGCCTGCATCGCCTACAAAATTTGGTCCTTCGAGCCGGATCGTTTTGATCGCGTAAAATGAGTGATAGAAGCACTATTACGACGAGGAGCAAGTTGCGCAAGATAGAAGCGGATATGAACAAGCGTCGAGTATTGGAAGCTGATTCTGGGGTGCCGTCTGAAATGGCACCAGGCTCACCTTCGATCGCACCTACAACATCGTCGGTTCCTGCACCTGTGATCCCACTGGCGGGAGGTCGTGTTATCGACCACAGAGTTTTGTTCACGCCTGTGAGATCGGAAAGAACACAGAAGGCAAGATCCGGGACAAGCCACGTCTCCACGAAGAGCGGCCAGAGGAGTGCCGACTTTCTTCGTCGGAGGGTTGAGTACGAGGCTGAACGAGAGTTAGTGCGTTTAAAGGAGCAACTAGTAAAGAAGAAGCTGGAAGCCGATCTCGCTGAAATAGACGCGGCTGTCGAAGAGGACTCGGGTTCTGAAGATGAAGGGACAACGCGTCGAGTTGAAGAATGGGTCACAGACACGGCTCCCGTTGTTAGGGAAACAGCTGCGCCCGCTGTGTGTCGCGACCCGCCGCCGCGTCAAGTGTCCGCACTCTCCCGCGAGGTGATAGTATCCGCGCCCTCTCGCGATACTAACACAGTGTCCGCGCCGCCTGACCAAACACCTGCGCTCCAACAGTGTGCGCCCGCGTCCGTACAGTTCCGCGAACCGCCGTACCTAGGGAACGTTACACCCTTAGCTACGGCTAGTGCTCCGCGAGTGCAGGCTAGAGAAATGCCTGAGTGGGAAAATACGTTCGCCGACGACACAGACAGGAACAGGTCTCGTGACAGGAAGATAGACCAGTTAGCAGACGCCATATCCAACTTAGCGCGTCCGCGGCCGGTACCGAGACAAGCCTACGAGTTGCCATTTTTCAACGGTGACCCAGCAGATTGGCTATCTTACAAGAACATGTACCACGACACTACTGTGCTGTACCAGTTCAAGCCGCACGAAAACTTAGCGCGCTTGAAAACATCGCTACAAGGAGAGGCAAAGATAGCTGTGGAGGACTTGTTGCGGACATCTACAAACCCAGCGGAAATTATGAAGACACTTGATGAAGAGTTCGGGCATCCCAATCTAGTGCTTGAGTGTGCCCTGAAGAAAGTGCGTGCGTTGCCTAAAGTGACTGAAAGTGGTCGTGAACTTAGAAAGTTCTCAACGACAGTGAGAAATTGTGTGTCGCTCCTGAAAAGTGTTCGTGCTAATGGATATATTAACAACCCACAACTGGTGAGTGAACTTTTGAATAAGCTTACATCTGTGCAGCGTGCTCAATACGGTGATTATGCAATGGGCATGTCGGCCAACCAGGGCATAGACGTGCGAGTTTCGCCAAGTCTAGAAATACTCGCTGAATTTCTGAGTCATTTAGCCAGAGCCACGTCCTATTACGTACAAATGGACATGAGTACGCCCACACCGTCATCTAGCACCGCCAAGCCTAAAGGAAATGTACAGATGTTTAAGCAGTCTAGAAATGTTCAACGATTGCACGTTCACTCAGACACTGAACAACAAATGATAAATGAGCAATGCACACTATGTGGAGAACAGCATAAATTACCCAAGTGCGAGAAGTTCACTGGGTTAAGTGTAAATGAGAGATGGCAACACGTCAAGCAAAATAAGTTGTGTTTTAAATGTATTGTCAAGAAGCATGGGAAGAATTTCTGTCGTGCAAGTAGGTGCGCGTCGTGTAATTACGCGCACCACACGTTGTTACATGCCGACAAGAAAAGTGAAAGCATCACAAATGTGAGTGACTACACCGGAAAAGCGCTGCTGAAAATAATACCAGTGTGTGTATCAGTGGACGGTGTGGAAAACCAGTGTTATGCCCTACTGGATGACGGGGCCACCGTATCACTGATCGATGACTCGTTAGCTGAAAGTGCCAGTGGAAAACAAGTTCCGTTAACATTACACAGTGCGCGCGGACAAGTTATAGTTGACAACACGTCGAAAATAATAAGTGTTTCAGTGCGCGGGCCAAACGGGCAAACACATAATGTGAAGTGTCGGACATTGAAAAGCCTAGACTTACCCGCGCAAACAGTGCCCGCCGCAGTGATAATGGAGCACGCCCACATTCGCGACTTGGGTTGCGAGGAAATGAGAGGAGCCAAGCCACTACTGTTGCTGGGACAGGACAACTGGGAGTTGCTGGTCAGCCAGGAGACTCGCCGAGGGAAATCCGGTAAGCCAGTTGCCTCTTTGACCAATTTGGGGTGGGTTGTGCACGGACCTGTTGGGAAATTTCACGATGCTAGCGAGCAATTGTTGAACTGTGTTGTAGAGTCAAATATAGACTTACATGAAATTGTTAAAAAACAGTTCGAATTAGAATCCATAGGGATAACAGAAGTGCCTCGAAAGCACAAGGACGTGGAAAGAGCTAAGGCTATTTTAGATTCTTCTAGTCGTCAGACAGAGAGTGGCACGTGGGAAATAGGTCTGTTGTGGCGTCGGGACAACCCTCAGTTGCCCGACAACTATAAATATGCTCGCCAACGTTTGTCGGGAATAGAGCGTCGACTTAAGAAAGACGCTGAGTATGCTGCAGCCTATACAGCACAGATAGATAGGTTGATAACCGAAGGTTATGCCAGTAAGGTAGAAGGCGGTATCGATTCCGATTCGGTGTGGTATTTACCCCATTTCGGGGTAAAGAATCCCAACAAACCGGGGAAATTAAGATTGGTTTTTGACGCCGCGGCTAGTTACAATGGAACTAGTTTAAATGATAACTTGTTAACTGGACCTGACCTACTCAATTCCCTTTTAGGAGTACTATTTAAATTCAGATTAGGACCTATTGCCTTTACCGGTGACATAGCCGACATGTTCCTTCGAGTGTTAATTAGAGAACAAGATCGGGGGGCACAATTATTTCTTTGGACTAGAGACAACAAGGAGCCTGACGTATATGTAATGAATTCTATGATTTTCGGGGCCGTGTCGTCGCCAACATCGGCAATTTATATTTTGAATAAAAACGCGGATCAATTTAAAGAAATGTACCCCGAAGCGGTAGTCGCCATACACGAAAAACATTATATGGACGACTACCTAGATAGTACTTGGTCTGTCGCGCAAGCCAATCGATTGATTGAGGAAGTGACTCACGTCCACGCCAGTGGCGGGTTTGTTATACGGGGGTGGGTCACCAACTCCCCGGAGCTACGCGACAGACTGAGAATGGAAATGCCTGATCGGGCCTCCTTAGACAAAGGCGAAGGTGCTACGGAACGCACGTTAGGGATGATATGGTCACCGAGCACAGATAAATTGGCCTTTGACTTGTCATTTAAAAGATTGCCTAAAGCAATAGTAGAGGGTCACGTTGTCCCAACAAAACGGGAATTTTTAAGTTTTATTATGTCAATTTTTGACCCCTTGGGTTTCCTGTATCCGTGTGTTATACAGTCGCGGATTCTCATGAAAAAGATATGGCACACGGGAATACAATGGGATGAGAAATTAAAAGACGCGGAAGCCAAAATATGGTTTGAATGGCTACACAATTTATATCATTTAGTTGATTTGACCATACCTCGGTGGTACGGCTTAAGGCCGGAGAATTTAGAATTGCACGTGTTCGGTGACGCGAGTGAATCCGCTTACGCAGCGGTAGCCTATATAGTAGGAATAAACAATGAAGGGAATCGGGATGTTGCTATGGTCATTGGTAAAGCAAGGGTAGCACCACAAAAGTTAGTTTCAATTCCACGCTTAGAATTACAAGCAGCTGTGTTAGCTTGTAGGCTGGCTGACACAGTTATCAAAGAAATAGGTGCGACTATTCAGTGCAAATATTTGTGGACTGATAGCAAAACAGTTTTAAAATGGATAAATTCAGATGCGTTAGAATTTCAAAGGTTCGTGTCACACCGCCTAGCTGAAATAGATAAAAGGTCAGAAAGAGATAACTGGCGCTGGGTTCCGTCAGCGTTAAACCCAGCAGACAAATCTACCAGAATGGACTGGCCTAACAACAGTAACGAGTGGTTGTCGGGTCCCTCGTTTCTTCGTTGTCCACAGGAGCAGTGGCCGATTGACACCGAGCTCGACACGGTGGTCGAGCAAGACCTCGAGAGGATGCAGCGAGTGCACACCATTGCAACACCGGGTGAACTGTTATTGAATTATGAACGGCTAACCACATGGACGCGCGCCTTGTACGTCGTGGCTCGTCTGTTGATTTTCTCAGACCGATGCCGCAAGCGGCGTCAGACATCCGTCGTGACTATAGACGACCTGCACGAGGCTGAGATGCGCCTCTTACGTCTAGCCCAAGAAGAAAGTTACGCAGCGGACATCGCGGCACTGCGAGAAGCACGCCCACTTCCACGCAACAGTAAGGTACGGGCACTAAATCCCATGATGTATGAAGATGGGCTGATGAGAGTACGCGGCAGGCTGGGCGCCTGCAGTGAGCTCAACTTCGGAGAGCGCCACCCGATCATTTTAGATGGGAAGCATGAGCTGACGCGGCGCCTCTTACATAAGTACCACGTGGAGGCACTACACGCCAATCAAGAGACCGTAGTGAACAGGGTACGTGAAAAGTACTGGGTGACCAATCTACGGTCAACCGTGAAAGCTGTCACCGCAAAATGTCAACGGTGCCGCCTAGAGCGGGCCAAGCCGGTGACACCCAAGATGGGTGACCTTCCTGCGGCAAGGCTCGAGATCACACGAAGAGCGTTCGTGCATTGTGGGGTCGATTATTTCGGCCCAATGGAAGTCGCCATCGGTCGGCGCCGGGAAAAGAGGTGGGGTGTATTGTTCACCTGCCTCACCACCCGCGCCGTCCATTTGGAGCTGGCGTCATCGCTGAGCGCTGACTCAGCAATCCTGGCCCTGAGGCGCTTAATTGCGCGCCGCGGACGACCCGCGGATATGTATTCCGACCGCGGCACAAATTTCGTCGGGGCACACGCAGAACTACGTGCAGCGCTGCGCGACATGGACCATGACAAACTGAAAAGTGAAGCCACCGGCCGCGGGATTGCGTGGCATTTCAACCCCCCGGCATCCCCACACATGGGTGGGTGCTGGGAGCGACTAGTGCGTTCCATTAAGAACGCACTAAAGGCAACGCTGCGAGAGCGTGCCCCCCGCGAGGAGGTCCTTTACACCCTCCTCGCCGAAGCCGAGCTGACTGTGAACAGCCGGCCTCTCACCTAGGTGAGCAGCGACATCGAGCACCCAGTGGTGCTGACCCCGAACCATCTCCTGCTGGGCACTGCCGCGGGAGATGCACCGTGCACGCGTCGGCATCCTGCCGAATTGGACTCTCGTCGCATGTGGCGACGGGTGAACGCACTGGCCGACCTCTTCTGGAGGCGCTGGCTGCGCGAGTACCTGCCGACGCTTCAACGGCGTAATAAGTGGGCAAACGACGTGCCAAATGTGAAAGTGGGTGACGTGGTGGTGATAACGGACGCCAATAAACCACGAAACCAGTGGACCAAAGGGGTCATTAAAAGTGTTTTTCCTGGTGCGGACTCTGTAATAAGAGTAATAGACATAAGGACCAACAGTGGGGTTCTGCGTCGACCCGTTGTAAAAGTGGTTGTGCTTCCGACCGATGGGTTTGTAGTCGGTTGAACCCTCCTACAGGGGGTGGAAATGTTGAGAAGCACAGCCATCCTGTCGTATTGGCATGATATATGTATATATAGGTTAAGTAGACATAGAGAGATTTTTACCTATATATTTAAAATATACTGTATGGGTTCTAAATGATGTAAATAAATATTAAACAGACGCCGCGGCCCTAACATTTGTTAAGCCGCCATTGGGCTTGTGGTGGGGGTACACCACGCGGGCCGCCGCTACGCGCGCATTGTTGTAAATAGATAAATAGCGCCGAGTTTTGCGCACAGACACAGTCGTTCATCACCGCTACCGCGCGCAACATCTCCGCTGTTATTCTGTTCGTCTGTAAATTCGCTGTAAATCATTATCGTGTAAAAGTGATTGTGAATAAATAGTGTTTGATCAAGTCTATCATATCATACGTGTTTCAATCCTATCCACCCTGCGCCTGCATCGCCTACAACCTGTTTCAAATTTCTTCAAGATCCGTTCGGCCGTTCTGACGTGGTTGATTAACAAACACTTCTACAGCGGCAGTAAGTTAACGCAGGGCAATGATTTAATGTACTTTTATCTAAGCGACGCATTTTGGTTTCCGACAAGCACGCGTACGAAGTCGCGGGCACAGCTAGTGTGATATAAAATGTAATATGAAATGTGATATATGAAATGTGATATATTTAATGTTAGATGAAAACCTAAAATTGCAATAATAAACAAATGTTTTATGAAATGAATGTAACAAAAATTAAATGTTAAACGCATCGCAAAAAGAGATCGAATGTTATAAGTAATGATAATATATCGTCCCCGTAGTTGGAAAATTAAATAAGTCCAATTTTGGCGATATTGACTTTTCCCTATTTTCAAAACACCTAAAACATGCCGTATATTTGAGCCTTACAGGCATTTTCATATCTTATTCCGTTCCAAAAAAATAGCCATTGTTGTCGGACAGTTGGAATAATAAATATCTTCAGACAGACACTATTTTTTTAAAGGAAAAATAAGTAACTCAGTAAATAAATCAATAATTGTGGTCAATAATAAGTTGAATGTCAAATAAATTAAATAACATGAGTTGTTGAATATTTCCTCAACTTCAAAATTCTTTCACAAATCTAACTATGTTCTAGGAAAACTAAACAACTCTATTTATTTAATTCTGCTATTCCGAATTCTGATAAAACGTGCCTAATTTATAAATACTTGATGTTATCTATTTCTTCTACAACTAGATAATGATTAATTATAAGATGCTAGGCAAATAAAATTAAATAAATTAAGTTGTTTATAATAGCCATAAAACAAAATGCACCCTGAGGAAAGTTATCATAAAATTTAAGAGAATTTGGCGCGAAATATTGTAAGTATCTATGCAATGACTGATCGGGAACGACGACGGAGAGCGGGCGCGGGGGTGAGCGAGTGCGGTTTGATGCATCGCTCGCGCTCGCGTGTCGTGCGTTTTAGTGTAATACGTGACCTTCAATTGCGTTGACGTCAGAGTGACCAATAATGGATTCGCGAGGTAGATTTATGGTGAAAATGTGTCAAAAGGAAGAAGATTCATCTGAGGTATGTACCTACGATAATTTAGAACATTTTTTTTGCAAATTAAATTAAGAAATTAGAAATAATACGATTAGGTACGTTTTTCATAACCGCAAGAACATGTTTGAATAACATTAATTAATAATTATGTCATAACTATGTACTGATATTTATTATTTTATTTATTTTTCCTACCACCGAGTTTGAATATCAATCATTTTGCGTTGTGGGAAAAGTTGATAACTCTTCTGCTTTCATATGAATTTTGACTCTTAAGTTGTAGAAGTAAGGTTACTTTTAGCTTGTCACATAAATTGTTTTTTGTTAGGTATTTTCGTTAAACATTTTTTAATAGTGTGTTTTCATTTTTTAACGTTTAAATCAGAAAAACATAAGTAGGTACCTATAGCAAAAAAAATATTTTTAGTTAACAATATGTTTTTTTTGTTTTGTTTACTAGGCAGTTTTGTTTACTAGGTGCTCAGATAGTTCTTAGGGGTGGTCCCGTTACACGTACCTAACTCATGTTTTATGGCTGACATTATTACCTAATTAACCTAACTGACCTAACCAACCTTCATAGATAGGTACCTAATGTATCTAACCGTGTCAAAGTTGGCGAATTCCGAGGCATATAAAGCTTGATGACCAAACGTGTTCCTTGACTTGACAAACTTGACTTCATAAACTCTTGTCTTAGATTATTATTTTACTTGTTTCCTCATTAAATACCTACTATATTATTGCTTCTTATTGTTTTAGGACAAAAATAAGACAATCAAACAACAGGACCAAAGTACCATTATTGTCAGCCCACAAAAATATAATGTTATAACATGCCAGAAATTACCATCCGAAATGCACAAAAATGTTTGCAACGACATAGATTTTGCTGTTGATATTACGATAGAAAAAATGCCAGATGGGTTGTTGGTTTCTGATGTTCCTAAGCTTCCTGAGCATGACGAATTTAAGATAATTACATGTGAATCGGCTCCAGCATCAATAATGGCTAGCGAAATGATTACTAATAACATTAACCCACCCCAATCAGCACCTATGCCTGTAAATGTCAGTCCCATGTCTTTGAGTAGCAGTAAAATTAATTTTAATGAAGATGACAACATAATATTATACAACTATAAAGATCTCAGTTCGCCTATCAGAGGGTCAAGTCCTATTTCGGGTATCGAACCAATGCCACCTTCGACAGATGAAGAACCTTTTTCTGATTCTGGATCTTCATGGATTCCGGACACAGACGAAGAAAATAATATAAAAAGGAAACGTAGTTCTTTAGTAAACATCACTATTTCAGTAGCAAAGAAGAAAAAAAGAGTAAAGAGATTTGAACGAATAAACCCCATTTTGTCGAGTTATTCTGAAGATGAAACAGGTAATATTATAACATCTCGCGCTATTATTGAAACTCCTATTGACCAAGTCTTACCAGTTAACCCTGATAGAAGAATCATGGAAAACAATATCACAATCGATGAGACAACAGATTCAGAAATAGAAACAGGAAATAAGGAAAAAAAAATCTACAGATGGAAAAATTCTAATCAAACAAACTGGAAAAGAAATAAAGAGTTGGAGAAGAAACGAAAATGTTTGCCATATAAAAGTAAAACTGGAAAGTTTCTTGCAGCTAAACTACCTAAAAGTCCTAAATGCAGCCAAAATTGTCGCCAAAAATGTACAGAAAAGTTTACACAAAACGAGCGTGAGGAACTTTGCAAATCCTATTGGTCTATACAAGATTTTAAGCTCCAAAAAGAGTTTTTGCTTAAGCGCATCATCATTAAGCCAGTGCAGACTACAAGAAAAACTGTACCGATCGACAAACAAAGAAGTTCTAGCAGAGAATACGGTTTCTATAAAAATAAGACTGTATTTGAACGAGTATGCAAAAACTATTTTATGTCCACTCTTTGCATTTCTACTGGTCCAATCGAAACTGCAGTAAAACATGTGGATGATCATGGTGTATTTACAAAAATGGATAATCGTGGCAGACAAGCACCTGCGAACAAAACTCCTGAAGAGCAGATACAAGAGGTAAAAAATCATATTGAAAGTTTTCCTGTAATTGATTCCCATTACTGTAGAAAGAAAACAACCAGGAAATACTTAGAACCTACCTTGTCAATATCAAAAATGTATGATTTGTATGTGCAGAAAATGAAAGAAAGCAATAAAGTGCCAGTAAAATTAAACATTTACAAGAAAGTGTTTGGTACAGAATACAATTTAGCGTTCTATCACCCCAAGAAGGATCAATGTAGCATGTGTAACAATTACAAAAAAGATAAAACCAATGTAAATATTCAAAATGAGTATACTGAACATATAGAGCGAAAAGAGGCATCTTATAGATCTAAAGAGCTGGATAAAAAGAAGTCGGACGAAGATGAATCATATTTGTGTGTCACCATGGACTTGCAAAGTCTACTGCAGATTCCATCGACTGCAGATAGTCTAATGTATTATTCCAGAAAATTAAATTTATATAATTTATCTATTTATGAGTTTAAACCTCCACAGAACGACGCTCACTGTATGATCTGGACGGAAATAAACGGCAAAAGAGGCAGTGTTGAAATAGCATCTGCTATTCATTTATGGATTAAGAATCTCCCCGAGGTTTTAACGCACGTCACCATTTATTCCGACACGTGCTCGGGACAAAACCGAAATCAGTACATAGCAGCATTTTTATTGTACTTAGTACATACGCATGAGACAATCAAAGTATTAGAACAGAAGTATCTAGAAAGTGGTCATAGTTTTATGGAAGTAGATTCAATGCATAGTGCCATAGAAAAAGAAAAAAGGTACACAGACACGTATTCTATAATAGATTGGAAGGGAATTATGCTACGGGCAAGATCAAAAAGACAAAATAAAAATGTAACTCCTTATAATGTAACTGAATTGTCATATCAAGACATGATTGATGTAAAAGCACTTGCTTCGAAAATAATTAAAAACAAAACTATAGCGGAGAATGGGGAGAAAGTGTGCTGGTTAAAAATAAAATGTCTTAGATTTGAAAAGGAATTACCTGGTTTTATTAAATACAGATACGATTACGATGGGCCATATAACTTACTAAATACTCTTTGTAAACCAGGGAGACCGACTAGGAGAACTCCAAACTCTGAAATGCCAACTATAAGTGCTGAAGATCTTCCCCGGGCATATAAACAATGTCTTCCTATAACAAAACAAAAAAAGAAAGACCTTTTACAGCTCTGTAAGAAAAATATAATTCCTAAAGAGCTTCACGGCTGGTACGAAAGTTTACCGTGTTTAAACGAAGACCAGGGTCCACCACATTCCACTGATTCATCTGAAGTCGATGAGTAAGCGTTTTTTTGGCTCCCTGCTCTACATATTGCTGAAAACTAAACTAAACTTTTAAACCCTAACAGCATGAGTAAAATGATTTTACAATAGGGTTTTTACATTGTTAAATTAACGTGATGTTTATTTTTAGAGTCATGCTTTTTAATTAATTTGTTATTTCATTTTAAATAATATTTTTTTTGTTTTATTTGTGATTGGTTTGCTCTTTACTATAGTCTTGGTCAAAGATGACAGAGACTAAGACTACGACGTTTTACGGTACCTATGTTTATGTCTTTTTTACAAGTTTACATTTAAGTATTGATTAGGTACAGTCATTTCAATTGTTTTTAATTTAAATTATGTTTTATTTTGTTAAGAAGGTATTTTAGTTAAAAGTAAATTGATATTAGAAGTTGTTGATTGGTGTACTCAATGTACCTGATTAGTGTCATATTATTTTTTGAGTTTTATTTAAGTTGTGTCTTACGAAATACTTTTAGTTGAATTGAGTCGTTTTAAAGTTTTATAATGATTTGTATTGCCTATGCCTTAGGTGCGAACAATCTTAATTTTTTGAGTTTTAATACAGAATAGGATTATAGTAGTACTGTTTTAATTATGTTTTGATTTGATACAAACTTATATTTTTTAGTTCTAATTGATACCTATTTTAAGTTTTTCATAGTTTTACTTACTACTTAAGTAGGTATACTATGTCTTTTGTAATTAGGTCTCTGATTTTAGAGCCATAATATTATTTTTTGGGTTCAAATTATTTTCTGTTTTGATTTGAAAGAATACTTTAAGTTAATTTGTTTCTACTTGTTCTAATTAGTGTAATTTAATTATTTTTTTTAAGTTTGTGGTAAGATAAGTATCTGATTACAAAACACTATTTCTAAATGTTATTGTTGTACTGTTCTATTTCTTTCTTAATATAACTTTATTAATATCATAATACAGCTTTTATTTTATATGAGACCAATAGTAGTTAAAAAATATCAAAGTAATAATAACGTACAAAGCCACTAAATTTTCTATTTAAAAATATTTCGAGTTTGATAAATTCAATAACTGCATTTATTTCACCAAATTTTACTCTACCAAATGTATTTAGCTTGTAGGAAAACTAAATAAATTGCCGAAATAAGTAGCTAATTGTAGTTACGTTATAAATAACAGTTGTGGCAAAATTAAACAACTTGATGTTTTAAGTGTTATTTAGTTATAGTTAAAGATAGAGTTCAGTTTGTTAAAGCATAATGTAAAAGGTAATCAGGTCCACAAAATATAAAATTGTCGACAGTAATATTGTCTCACATTTTTTAAGAAATGAAAATTAACTGAAAAAAAAAACACTAAATCGCGTTTATCTCAGAACTACAAAATCAGAGTTATTTATTTTTCCAACTACGGGGACGATATATGTTATAAATATGATCCACTAATATATAAACGTAATGTTGAAGTAAAGGTATTGTTAAATTTAAAGTTTAATGAAATGCTGAAAACATAATGTAAGATAATTATGTAATGTTAAATTAATCAATGCATGCAAACAATGTAAGAAATCAAATTGTTAAGGAAAATAAAGGCTAAATAAATAAATAAATAAATAAGTCACACATCGTATTTACTACAACAATAATGTAGTCAGACCCATATTAGTTCGTCTGAAATTATACAAATCTTCCAGTTGACTTGAGACAGCTGTAGGGAACATAATCGGACCGCAAGTGGGACTGATCGCGTAGTGTTAAGCCAACCCACAATCGCTTTGTATCGATTTACGTAAACGAGCTATTCAGCCAGCAGTACAATACTCGAGTGAGCCGACCTCTATTTACTAAGGAGCCGCATTATCAATCCCATTACCTTCGACTTGAATGAACTCCTGAGGTGGTTCTATTACCCTTTTGTAGTCGCCGTCATCCCATAATTGTGGAACTTCAAACAACGTCTCAGTTTCCGCATACTTGTTAATTAACGAACTAATTGAAACATTTTTAACAACGCCCCGTTTAACTTGATTAAGCTCTGAAAATTCCTCGTAGAACGAACTTTGAGATCCATTGTCCTATCTGCAAAGTTCCGCTCTGTATAGAAGAATCGACTGCCCGAGCTCCTATACTATATACGATGAATTGTCTGATATTATACAAGTTTCTAACTCCTTAATCGCTATTACTGCAAGTCTTTTTGCTGAAGAATTCAAAGAAACCGTTTCTGTTCCTGATTGTGGCTTTTGTAAATGTTTCAATAACTTCACTTGTGAATTTGGCCCAGATTTTACGTGGAGAATATTCAGGAATCTTGCCAAAATGTTGAAAATATTGCAAGATAACGCTAAGTTACTGGAAATTATCGCCTTGGATATAGCAGTGAAGTGTAATAGTGCGCCAGTATTTGTTGTTAGAGGCAGTTAATCCGCAACCAATCACTTGTATTGCGTAGTGAGGGAACGCGCGTTTTATTAGCATCGTTAAATAACTTTGTTCGGAACAGCTTGTCTTCAAACGTATCGTAAAGCGTCCACTTGTGGAGAATGCTTCAGTAAACTGCTTTGAATAAGAGACATGTAAATCTACATTAAACTCCGAACAAGCTTTAAGTGTATCTTTGAATACAATGTTTTAGCAGTAACGAATGATAGTTTCTTTTTGTATTTGAAAATATCACTTTAAAACAAAATCTGGCCCAGTTGACACTGTTCCTTGTTCATAGAAAAGTTCAATTGAAACCAAAGTTGGCTTACTTGATGACCACACCTTTTGACTAGAAACTGAAAACTTCTTCTCTCATCACTTTTGAAAGTTAACGTATTCTGAGCCAAGCCAGACGGCAATGCAGTCTTGTGACCCAACGTGATCCCCTTCTGACTTATCCTGAGGAATTCAAATAATTTACAACCAAAATTCAAATTAGCTCACTACTTATCCTCAAATCAAGTAAAACAATCCCCAGTCCCAGACACAGTATCGTATCTAATTGGAATCGTACAGCCGCTCCACCGCTCCACCGCTCCAACGCTCCACCGCGCCGTTCCACCATCTTCCTCTATTTAGCTAAAATGGCTATTTAACAATTCGCCGGCGCCTGCGATCATCAATCATGCGAGCGATTACCGCTGGAAGGCGATAACTCACGAAGAGCCAATCGTTTAGCCGTGGTAGGGGTACTGCAAGGGAATGGTAGGGGTACTGCAAGGGAATGGTAGGGGTACTGCAAGGGAATGGTAGGGGTACTGCAAGGGCCGGTGTGATTCATGCGACACTGAACATAATTTAGTGGACGAAAATATGGTCCAGTTTGCTAGTTTTACGTGAAGAATGTTGTTTATTTTCTTGGGTTGGTATTCGGTTATTGCAATAGCACTTCGTGTTCTGAACTCATAGTCAGATTTAGTAGCTGTATAAAGGCGTGCACTCATTTTGATGACGAGGAAAACAATAATAGTGTAAGAAATAAGTGTTTTGTGATATAGCAGGAGCAAAACCCAGACTATCTGCGGTACTCAGAGATATCTAATGATTACTTAAGCCGTCAGTTAGTAAAGATTTGACATACTTTTGTATGACAAAACTGTCAAAACCTTTACTATGTGACGCAGTATGACTTCAAAATCGATTCGAAACGATTGCACTTAAAATAAATACAATTTTAAAGTCGTAATTTCCACACACATTTTTAGGCACTCAATTGATGTGCTGTGTGTTTCAGTTTTGTTTTTTTTCTGATCTCGGCTAAATTTCAGAAAAAAAAACAAAATTGAAAAAAACTTTTTCCGCATATTCCAAAAACATCATCGATGAATTCCTCATAGTTCCTATCAATCAATCCACACACAAAGCAGCACAATGATGAGGCGAGCACCAACAAGCGCTGGAGCCTGTCGCAACACGTTAGCGCCGCGCCCCCTGGCGGCTGCGGGTGACAACCATTGTTCAGTGACGGTCGACGGGATCCCATCTCATTTGAGTCAAGTGCGCTGCCACTGATCTGCGCTGAATTATCTTTTCAATTATGAGATCTGTATGGCTGATAGTTTTGTTTGGTTGTTTGTTGTGTTTTGTAAGGAAATACTTAGCTAAGTATTTGTGTGTTTTCTTAAAAAAAAATACCGTGACAAAAATTACAGTGAGAATATAAACTCAACGTTAGAGGTTGTACCAAAATTTCAGCGAATTACCCAGTTGCACGTTTATTCCTAATTGCATTTAGTCATTAATTGTGGTAAGGTAAGTCAATGAAACGTGTTTCCAATATAAAATCAACTAATTAAACAAAGCGTCAAACATAAATCAGAAATTGATTAAACCTAATTTCTCGCTCCAAAACTTATCCGTTCTCACCCGGATATCTAATAACAAAGCCTAGAAACTTGTTCCCACCAAATGAATGCTGAACAAACTTTGAAACAACAAAATTGAATAAAAAAGGCTGCTTTAAAATATCGTGGGGTATATCGCGTTTGCGTACGCGTGCTTCATAGAACGAGCAAATTGAGTACGATAGAACGGAAATTAAAGTAACAGGACTTTGTGAGCGAAGTTGACTTGACGAGGAGCTGCGAACACTGGACTGGACGCGATAAGTAGTGGAGATTTACTTTTAACAGCTGTGTAACATCCATCCTTGGTAAGGTTTTGTTGTCAAGTTAAATCTTGAAGGACACCTGAGACAGTACAATGCAAAGCGCATATCTAAGGCGGACGATATGGCGACAATTACCTATCATAGTGTTTCTGTGATTTGTTTGGTCATATCAAGAAAACTGACGAGGAGCTCGTGGTTTAGTAACAACTGCCATTCAGGTCGATCTTTAGGTAAAGCCGCGCTTGCGGTCTGCGGATGGGTGACCGCCCATTACATACCGAGTTTCCTCCGTGCCTCGGAAAGCACGTTAAGCTGTTGGTCCCGGCTGCCATATATAGATCTTTAGCAGTCGTTACAGGTAGTCGGTGACCTGAAAGTCTGACAACCAGTCTCACCAAATGGTGTCGTATTACCCAGTATTAACTGGGTTGTGGAGGTCAGATAGGCAGTCGCTACATGTAAAATACTGGTACTCAGCTGCATCCGGTTAGACTGGAAGCCGACCCCAACACAGTTAGGAAAAGGCTAGGCAGATGATGATCAAGAAAACTGACGTGCCATAAAGACACAAGTACGAATAATTCAATATAAATTCTGTTTTTTACCGACTTCCAAAAAGGAGGAGGTTCTCAAATTCGTCTGTATGTTTCTTTTCTTTTTGTATGTTTGTTATCGCATATCTCCATCATCAAAAATAATTTTGAAAATCGGTTGATTTTCAAAATTATTTTTGTGTTCGAAAAGGTATACTCCCGAAGTGGTCCCATTGTCACCAAATTAGGATCTGATGATGGGGTCCCAGGGAAATAAAGGGCAACCCTCAAATTTTATAGGCACATTTAATATTTTTCATATAATTTCTAAAGCTGTTTAAGTATTTGCGTGTGGTCATCATAATATCATGTCGATTCACTGATGATGGTGGAAGGTACAACTCCTAAACGGTTAGAAGTTGAAAGCAATAATAAGGGAATCTTGAAGGTTAAGAGTTAGGGTTCTTGGTTGAATGTTAAATGTATAGTAAATATTTGTATAGGATATTACAACTAAAAATTGTAAAATAAAAAAACTTTTTTTGCAAAAAGTTTTTATATTTGTTTTCATCATCATTATCATCCACAGTCCCACACCACTCACTTGTGGACCAAAGCCTCGCTTTGCTTGTGGTAATCTGTAATTCATTCTCCCTGAAGTTCATGTGCCAGCCACATTATGTCTGGTTATTAATAACCACCCCAGCCTTTGAGTAACTGGTACGTATTCTCCAAGTTTGACTATGGCATTAAAGTCAACATACTTTCATCTTTATATGACAGATGCCCGACTCCTCTGCCACACATCTCCCCCGCTGCATAGTATTCAAGAGCGCGACAATTCCCCAACATCCTCTATTCTGCATCCTCAGGAAATTAAATTGTCATCCGTTGCTTTAGTAAAAACATCCGGGTTACAAACACACTCAACTTTGACCCAGTTTTACCTTTCATAAGATACATTCTAAACAGACATTTGTAGTGTCTCGTCTGTGCTTTTAGATCCAGCTGTTCTGATCCAATCCGTATCTTCAAACTCATTGGGGAGGAATAGATACCTAGATTGAATCCTGGATTAGACTGTAGGCTACACAAATATTTGTAGCTATTGAGGGTTCGAGTTGTGATCGACTTAGCGCAAGTGTTCAACGAGTTATTAGCCATTAATTATTATTTATGTATCCTCTTCTTAAGGTTTCGTTAACCCTAGAAAGATAACCTACGTCGCAGAGGCGCCTGCGCGGGAAACATATTACTGTAGTTTTTATCCGACGCGTGTATTTGTTTGTCCTTCTGAGCCAACTCAGTCGTAGGTTAGCCCTTTCACGGGATAGCTGTTTCCATGCTGTAAGTTCTATAGTTTTGTTTATGTGACGAGTCTCTCGAGGCGTATTGTTATCTTTTGTGAAACATTTAAGAATTAATTAATTTGAAATTATTTTTTTTGATGACAGATTTTTCTTTTATACTTATTATATTGTAGTCATAATAGCTTGTAAGAAATAACTCAATTTTTTTAGATGATTATAAGTGTTTTTGTTCCTGAAGCATAAGGCTGTTGATTTATGTTAGAGGTCTACTCATTTGGTTTAAAATTATTTTAGCTAAACAAATTAAATAAAAATGTATTTAAAATTGATAGTTTATATTATACCTTTTAACACAATACCATAAATCATATATTTTTTTTATTAAATCAATTAAAAAACACGTATTATAAAAGGGTGTTTAACGTATGCCGTGGTATGGTTATCTTTCTAGGGTTAAACTAACACGAACAAATTGCGTCGCGCTGTTGGTCTTTGACATGTAACCCGTTTGACAGGTCCTTACCCTTTTAACAAAATCTCAAGAGTGTTGATGACTATATTCAAAATTAATTTTAACATGTTTGTTTCTAGCATGTCAAGGTTTACCTTTAAAAAATCTCTCTTAAGTACCGCATCATGTTTAACGAACCTTACCGACAACGTTTACTCGCTTCCCGCTCAAAAGCACTCCATACTTAAGATGTTGCATCATTGGCATGCCGTCAGTTCAGCGGACATCGGATTACGTAGACGAGCTCAGAGCGACACATGCTGTCGTCAAGGGGGAGGGGGGGGAGTGAAAAGGGTTGAACTGGGAGGTAGGGGTGCTGACGTGGTATATAAGGTAAGGAAATGAAGACTTACTGCTTACCCGTTAAGACATTTATGAAGAAATAGTTTTTATATTAATAGTTCAACAGATTCGATTCAGTAGAACATTATTCGGTTTTTACTTTGATTTTGTGCTTTACAAGTGACAAGGAATTCTGTCTACCCATATATGTACGTACCACCCTTTTGAAGTAATTGAGACTTTTATTATTCATCAAATAAATTTTCCAGTACATCGTTAAAACGCATTTCTGGATTTCCTTTCACCTTAATGAGGATAAAAATGAAACATAATCCAGGATAACATCATATGGTATGATCAAACAAGAAAATGGTTTTAAGAAGGCATTATTTACAAGGTAAACAACTCGGTATTATAGCTAAAAACACGTGTACACACTTATACGTGCCACGCTTATGGTTTTACACATTTTAGAGGATTGTAGAGGCGTTTTCTTGTCTCATTTGATAATGAGACAAGAAAACGCCTCTACAATCCTCATTCAGTTCATACACGACTTTTTGCTACTCTCGATGATTCGAGAGTAGCAAAAAGTCGTGTATGAACTTTACTATTTATGCATCGAATAAACTTTATAGTGAAAGTGGCTTCGTATGTTGGGAAGTCACCTCATTGACGTATGCAAGTGATTAAACCACCACCCTTTACGGACCCACAATCTTCCTAAGGAATAAGGGCATAACAATATAGGGCGAGATTAATTTGTTACTAAACTACACACACACCATATCACACACTAATCTCCTTTCTCTTCTTTAGAAATAAACATCACCTTCGTACTATTTTCTGTCCTTTTCCTTTTCTTGTATTTAGTGCGTACATAAATAATTGTTAAATAAATAAATAAACCGGTGTCCAAGCTGTTACTGCAAAATTCACGATGGAAAATCTCAATATGACGTGGATCGGATTTCTCCTGTCCTGTATCGCATGCTGACCAAGATAGAGTGCACCTAAGTCAAACAGTGTCAAGGTTTAAGTAAGCACAATAAGTAAGTGGGCAACGGTATAGACGGGTTTAACTCTCCAGGGCTCCAGGGCTTAGTAGTTCCATGATCTGACTTGATTCTGTGTGGATTTTTGTATAGATTGTTTGTAAATAATGATAGTAATAGGACCGTATTTTCGTTTATTCTGGTAAGGACATAACACCTTCCATATTGATATTTTACAGGTGTGTGGAGCAGGGTGTCAAGTCTCATGTTCCATATAGAAGGGAAGATCTACCGCCCAGGAGGAGTCTGTGGAGCTACTGCCCCATGGTCCTGTGTACGAGTATTTAAATGAATCGTGAGGATAACCTGTTTGCACGATGCAGGATCAGGTTATGCAACACATCATCCCCATGACTTACAATGGTGTAATCCGAGAGCTTTTCATCATAATTATTAATCAACTGGCTCAGATAACATAAAACTATAGATTACGAAGAAAAGCGTCGTTAAACCTCTTGTAGTTTTTTATTGAGACAAGCTCGCCACACTATTCCCCAACCACTGTAACTCCTGTTAACCAGAATCAACAGTGGCGACCACAAGAAAAGCGCCGATACAATGAAGCTCGACGAAGTCCCAGGGAAACGATTTAACTGTCTTGGATCCCGCAACGAAATTAATATATATATAACTTTACTTAAAATAACCTCCATGACCCGTTTACTATTCCGAGAACCCATCCGAACAAGTTTTTAAAAGTGTTATATTTCATTGAGTTTTACCGTAAAAAAACCTTTAAATATAATTTTACACACCAAACAAAAGTCTTTTCCTAGCAATATTTTTTGCGTAGGGGTACTTAGTATGATGTAGGTACATAATACTTGTTTGTCGGCTACGTGAAGGTCTGTTTACACCCTGTAAGTATGTAAACGGGTGTATTACTGTGTTATCCCGTAATTCTGTCATAAGATTACTCTTGTTTTAGTTTTACATAAAATAAAATCACAGTCTGTATAAATAAAGGTTTACACGTGTAACACGGTACAGAACACATTTGATTTTTCTCTCACTAAGAGATATTGTAATCATAAAAGTAAATTACAGCTTTTCGCTATTTATATTTGTTTAGTATACCTATTCCCAATTTCATTTTGTAAAAATGCCCTCGATCCCCAAATTGTATGTACAAAAATGTTTTAGTTATGTAAGCAATCGAGATTTTTCCCCGAGACCGTTTTCTTCGGTATATTTATCTAAGCAACTTAGTATGTTTAACCTTGTATCCCTGGACTTGATATACTTTGCCGAACGACCTCTTTTATCATAACGACGTACTTTGCTCTTGCCAATATTCTAATATTTCAGAGGAAATATTTGATTATTAACAACGTCTGCGTAGCCATTACCGAAATATTGACACTAATTTATATTGAAAATATACAAATCAACACTAGTCAGATCAAATTAAACTTAAATGGCATTAATTAAACAACGGGTCAGACTAGTGGGACGATTTCAAAGATAATCTAACTCGTGCCCCCTATCCTGAAACTACAACGACTCGCACTCCAAACGGCTACTCTGATCCTCGCACTATACATCGCTAGCTATGTATCGCCGGCGGAGTAGATGTGTCTTGTTTACTCGGAAATGGACTTTGTTACGGATAACTTTATTAGTGGGAAGTTTAGTTTTAATGGAGGGCAGTAGTCTTGTCGTGCATGCTTTAACATCTCCGTTGTAATGCAAACTCTGTTCCAGTTTACAATAAGGTCGACAATTAGTTCAGCGAGTTAACTCCTTGCTGGATTACTGAGCAATTTGAGCTTACACAAGTATGTGTGCGGTGATACTGCTTACCTTTAAGACGTAAGCGTTGGTGATAACAATAAGTATGATATTAAGTAAATGCGGAGGTACAAAGTATCCCTTATATCTTCCGTAGTGGAAGCGAATTTAGTGGAATGGCAAATAGAGGTCTTAACTGCGGAAATAATAGGCACTTATGTTTTAAGGAATTGCTAGGCAGGTATACAAGTGAATTTAAGGTAAGGTATTTAAAGACGTAGGAAAGCTGTTTCAGGGTATTTAGATTTCTTTTACTCCAGATACCAAAATCGTGAGCATAACATAACATCACGCCTGTAATCCCCGAAGGGTTAGAGAGAGGAGTACCTAATAGCAAACCCTCATTTCACCAGTAATGACCACCACCAGTGATGAGCCTACTGCCATCAAACATCATCGTGACCACTTACTATAATATAAAATGGGCTAATGAAACGAAAAGATGAAGACGTATAGATACAAAAATTAATAATATGTCTATGCTAATAAGTTTCTAATGTACCAAAGAGAATGTTGCTACTTGTGAATTTGGAATAATTTTTTTTTATTTCGAGCGTGAATACAAAGTTTTCAGCGACGCGTATTCCGGCCTATTAGTTTTTTTTTACCCTGAAAGGATGTGGGAGTTTTTGTCCGTGATCTGAACATTTTCCCCAAAAATACCTCGAAACAGCGAATGGAAGCATGCACGAGTATTTTCCAAGGCTTATAATTTTAAATTTCTGATGAAAATTGGAATGAAAACGTGGCGAAAATGGTTTTTTATTGATATTTCCGTAAGGACTACAGTGTGAAATTAATTTTGTTTGGGTAAAGCAATTTTCTTTTCTTTTTCACTAGGAAACTGGGACAGGCTTTCATAAAATACACTGCAAAGTTGAAAGTTATTTTTCGCAAACTTATTAGGGACTGGAATTTTATTCTTCTTTGGCATTTCCAACCAACAACTTTGATAAATATGGCAATACTAGGTGTTGCCAGCGGCTTCGCCCGCTACAACTCGAAAATTATCCCACGGGAAGATAAAATCGGGATAAAAACTGTCCTATCTGTTAATCCAGGTTATAAACTATCTGTGTACTGTGTTCAGTAGTTTTTGCGTGAAAGAGTAACAAATATCCATCCATCCATACATACATTCTCACAAACTTTCGCATTTATAATATTAGTAGGATAAGCAACACTATGTCTTTGGTGGAGCTAGGTAACTCCGAAACTGTTTGACGCATGTTACAATATTCAGCCACAAACGGCTCAAACCGCGGACAAAAGTTAGTATCATTATATTCTGTTGGACATGGGATAGCGGTCACACAAAATACGCTCATATAGTTTTCATATTCCATGGAAAAGCAATTCTCTAAATCTGCAGCATGTAGTACAGTGATACATTAGGGTGCGCCCACACTAAGTCGCGGTCATCCCTCATAATCTCGCGGCGGACGAGCGGACCGTGTGTGTGGCCGACACTGGCCGACACCACCCGACACCACCTGACCCAGTTCCCGAAGGTTCGCGACGACTTCCCAAAGAGGAAAGCGAGTATCAGTCGATACAGTAAAGTGAAATGCCTTGTACTGTAATGTGGGAAAGTGGAATGCCATGTTACATAAATGTGAAGAAAAAATTAAGAAGATTCATTGGTTTTTTTACTCGATGATTCACTAGGTTGTTGTAAAAGTATTTTTTTTATGATAATGATCAATCTTAATCATAACCGACACATAAAATCATATCAAGTAAATACAAGTGGACCTCCGCTACATAATAATATACATAGTACACAATGTTTAAATCTTATGTAAACTACCATACCACCAACAGAAATTTTCTAAAATTAAATAACATTAAAATATTTAGTTTTCAGATAGCTGTTTTCATTTTAGACCGTAAAACAATATCTGAACTTGTTCATATTGAGGACGACTCATATAAATAAATAATAATAAATAAATATTTGCCTGTTATATTTTAACTTTTGATTTTGTTCAGCTTTAATGATAAAGTCAAAATTAATAACAAAATAACTTAATCATAACGTTTATTTATGTTCAAAAAGTCACGCATAGCGTACTTACCTAAATCTATTAATAGTTATAATGATGTGAAACATAAATTAACCTAGGTTTATTTTAGGACTATAACTTATGCTTACTCTGACCTTTACTAAGTTATAAATTACACCTAAAATAATGATTTCATGTAACAAACTACCCTAATAAACAAACATTTATTTAAGGCTTTGCGTATCTTGACGGAATCTAACAGCAATTTAGATCTAGTTCGTTACATAGGTCTATTTGTTAAACAGAAAATGGGATATTTCTAGGAAAACGGATTATTGCCATTGTTTTAATAAATTATAGTCTCAAGCAAATGTCGATTAGTTCGGCCAAGTGGTTTGCGACCGCTTAAACACAAGTTCTGCTCTGTTAGCAGACTGGGGTTAGTGTGTTCCTCTCGTAACTTATTGGGATTTTGTTAATATTTTCTTTATGTTATTTAATCGCTTTATAAACGCAAATACTTAAACTCACGGTTTTTCATGGATGAAGGTAGAAACTAAAGAACGCCACCAGCTTGTTTGATCCTTGCTATCAAATATAGATAGAACAAACACTAAATACTATCAATTTTTAGCTATAAATAGTTTCAGAATAGCAAGATTTAGTTATAATACTTCCCTCAGCTTAAATTAGCAATGGCTACTCAATCAGAGATGGTCCCACGAATTGAACTGAAAACAAACTTGCTGGCTTGTAATAGTATCTGTGACCTTTCTTTAATTTAAATTATTTAGGGTTCAGTAATTCAGAGCTGTAACCTCCACTATATTACGTTTCAACCGGAGTCGTGTTGATGGCTCGGGTTTCGTTTGACATTGGAGACGACTCCATTTGGTGCGCATTCCGGTTATGAGTAGAGTTACACTGGTCGTCCGACCGGCTCGGTGATGAGTAGCGGGTAATCAAATACTCACTCGGATCGAGTTCTTGTCGTAATCGATATGGGCATGGGGTGTTACGACATAATTATAGATAAGAGGGTCACTCTCTTTTTGGTCCTTTGTCACTCTTTTGTTATTAGTGATTTTTAACTTAATGACACAATCGATGACGAATATGATTACATTATTTCAGAACAAATAGATTTAGCTTTACCTACAGAATAATTGTCCGGTAAGTACTTAGAAGCTCAATAATAAATTACCTACCTAATTGAAAAGCCATTTCTTGAAATATAAGCAGATTTCGTGCGCAAATGGTACCGTTGCCAAGTGCGGGTACAAATAGACAGCGCCAGTAACGACTCGCCATCAATACGGCGGTCACCGCTCGCCGGCAATCGCAGAGCTCCTCGCTGACCTATTTCCTCAGTTGACTCTATCAACTTGTCGCTAAATTCCCACTAACTGAGATTTTTTTTGATTTTTACTTTATCAGAGTTGAAAAGGTTGGGAATATTTCTGCTGGAAATAAATCTTTAAATAAAATAATAACGTAACTAGCAATATCATAGAAGTAAATAAAGAACTATATTTTGTACGTGCTATGATCACACAAACGAGTTTTCATGAAAAACAACTTAAGAATACCATGTAGTTGCATAAGTTAGAAATAGAGCCTATATCTTCAGGATTGCACAACGTTACTAATAAGTAGATTTTGACCCTGCTTCATTTGCAATAAACTATCTATAAGTGCTGATATACTGGTAATCGCAACATTCGTCAAGACGAAGGGCTTTGCAATTATTATTTTTAATTTAGCTAGCTTTTCCAAATATTATATTAGCCCGTTTTAACAAACTCTTTAGCTATAGAGTATATAAACTGAAACATACTTCAGTTCATCATTAAGCTATCAAGACAGACCTGGCAACAGTTGGTATTAACATCGCCTAGCAGCGGAATTCGTTCGAGGCATCCCACACTGTTCAATCTTCTTCCAAATTCGTGTGTAAATACTTACAAATAATAATATCTCCCAGTTTTTATCCGTTAAGCTCTTATAGCCAACTGAAGCAAGTGATTTCTAGTCACGTTCTGATTAAAATTCAGAAAATCAACTGACTTCCTTCAAACAGGCTGTTTATTTTTTTAATTTAAAATATCTTCAGCTGTTTCATTTTCCTTTCTACGGAAATACAATCAAGACGATAATCTTCCTGCTCAAAACCGGGTATCAAAAAATGGCAATAACTCGATTTTCCTGAACGTCTGCCTTTACGGAACGTCGAAGGGAAATCCACTCGGAGACGAGGAAATACAATAATTTAACATTTGACAACCGCACGCCGCACGCCGTAACAATGAGACAATTCGATGGGTTTTATTTATTTCAGAAATAGCTATTAGTGAGTAAACCTCCTCCCAATTTTCTGATGACAGTTATGAAAACGGAATAATAGATCAACAAATAAGTTCTCTTCTTCTTATCGTAGGAGGATTTTTTTGGTTTATATTTTCGTTTTTATTTTATTTGGGGTTGGTTCTTTTTACCTATTGGCAGTCGGGGTGACCTGTGATCAAGTTCTTTCCTGGTCAAGTTAGCTGCTCTTATCATGACAGAAATCCAAAAAACCAGGGCATCAGAAGAGATACGCATTTTATTTTTATTATAATCCTATCCTTACCAACCAGACGCTACACATCATATAATTTAAACCACAGAATACTCCAAAGTAATCCTTATTCATAGGAAATAAGTATGAAATCAGTGTGAAGCCTTGTCTAAGGTACTAGGGCGCCAGAAGAGACAGGAGCTCGCTCCTAATCAAATTGCTTGTCCGTCATATGTCGCACGTAGGCGAGAGCTCAAAGGCCTCCCGAGTTCTGAGGTAAGACACTGGAGGCGTGTTATTAGATGTGCCTACTCACTTGTTTATCTATTAGGAGCTTCTTAAGATGTTCCAGTAATCATCAGGAGAAAAAATACTTTGGGAGACGTTGCACTGTTATGAACAATATTGCTAAATTATTGTAAGTATAAGCAAAATTTCATTTTATAAATGCTAATACGAAGTTATCATTATATTTTTCGTACTTTATAAATTCTAATATGCAAAATAGAACAAAATAATTTTATCAGTAACCACCAATAGTTTCAATAATACGGTTAATCCTACTAACATAATAATCTCTGGTACACTTTGGCAGCCAAACTTTATGATATTTTGTTAAGTTTCTGATGTTTTACTACTAAACGAGTTACTTAACATGAAACCTAAAACTCTAATAGCATTAGATCACAAACTAATACATTTTGTTAGTTTACGAGTTATTTTTACATGTTTTAAATATCTGTTTTAAACTTTTGAATTGGAACGTATAAACGAGTAGTTTATCATATATATTTAAATTGTCAAGTTTTCACAAATGAATTGCTTTAGAAACTATGCAACGATTATTAAGTATTTGCTGTCTGTCCACATCATTACACTAAACGTGAATGTTCTGGTTGTGTGTGGACTAAAGCGCGCTTCACTGCCAAACCGCAACAATTCCACTAAACTGCATTAGCGCGCTCACCAACTATTTATGAACTAATCAAATGTGATTACGAATAACCTTTAACATAACCTAACGCTCTAACCACCGACAGGTTGGGCAGACTAGAGTACCTCGTCCTTAATAGGACACACACATTTCGCCAGTTATGTTCAAATCACATGTCCACTAACATGTGATCGTATATTATAACAATAAACAATAAAATTGTGTGTGGATAAATCCAACACCAGCTTTTGAGGTGAACAACATCAAATATAATGCTTAAGAAATGCTTTAAATTAATAATATGGGCAACGGAGCCAGCAAAACACCCGCCGTAAATAAAAGCACCCGCGATATTTTATTAGACCGTCCCTAAATAATATAAACCTTAGTACAAATATAGGTACACACTATTATGTAACAAAAACAGGCCGATACGACTCGGGCCGATCACTGCACAAGACAGATGAGCTCCAAATACTTGTGAAATAGATTCACTGCTGCAAACAGAAGCTAGCAGCGTATTACACAATAAACCGCACACACGCGTATAAAAATATAATAAAAAGGAAATATATGCTAGAGTGCGCCAGCCGCCATTGCCGAGTTCACCCGTAACTGTTGACTTGCGGGAATATTTTTTCAGTGCTATATAAACAAAATTATCATACACTTTATTACCGCATGTATGAGCTTCGCAAGAAAACACAAGTTTATTAACATTTGGTGTGAGCTTTTTATCGTTGAGTGGGAAACGTTTTTGTAACGAGTTTCATAGTGAAAGTAAAAAGCTTGTAATACACGCCGTGTGGTGAGTGGGTTAAGCTGGGTACACACACCCTGATTGAACCAACATACGGACTGGCCGTGCTGTCGCTCAAAACATTTTAAAACAGAACAACACAAACAATAACAGAGTGGTACTAGCGGGGATTTTCAACGTTTTACTGAAAATTCACCACTTTTAATCTGTGGGCATTCGTTTGAAAAGATAAACTTTTAATGGCAAATAAAAAGAAATCGTACTGCTTGTTTAAAATGAGCCGCTGGCAAATCAGGGCTACTTATTTATATTTTGTCAAACTTAGAGCTTCTCTAAAGTCCATAGAAAACTATTTAAATATACCATTAATGTAACTACCAATTTAGCTTGTATAGTAGGCAGCGGTCACACGTACGGTGCCAACTCCAATACTTTAATATTTGGCACAATATCACACACGACATAAAAACCGTTTTTCCTCATTAGTTCCGACATCGTATAGCCACAGCTAACGGCCAATAATGGATGTCTTCCGGCTTATAAATATGATGATGAATGATCTTGCGCGATTTTTCTTTCAATATTTTTATGGTGAGCCTACTTCTGGTTACACCCCAAATTTTGCTTGGACATAACACAGGTATGATGTTAGGTGTAGTTACCAATAGTGATATGTGCTATGTGCCTTAATGACTCAATGGTTGTTAGCACAGGTTCACATTTAGGGGTTAAGCGCATGTTTAACAAAGCAGTTTCTTTTTCATAATTTTTGTGGATACAAGTTAAATTGCGACCATCTATGGTAAGTATGGTAAGCATACATATTGTTAGTGCTGATATGGTCTTGATGGAATGTTGCCATATTATTTGAAGTGGATTATTCTTGCCAATTTTTCAAATATTTAAACTGTGAAAGTTTGTTATAATATTCTGATCAAAAATCTTTTCTCATTCTTTAAATAAAGTACATGTATCCCAAGCTTTACTTCAATTCAAAGTTGCTAATCATAATGTTAATAATTATTAGAGTGTTTGAAACTCGAAAGCTTTCGCCCTTGTGCGATGTGCTCCATCTTCCAAACTCTTCAGATCTTGTTGATTTTCGTTTCGTTGAAGTTTTCCCAAACAGTTCACCTGTCGCATTGCGTATATTTACTTAATTATTGTTTCTGAACTTGGCTTTATGTGAGCAATGTGATGCGTCAAGTTCTAACTTGTGTTGAACTTGCTAAATAATGAGAATATTTTAAACAGACAACATTAAATTAATTTGATGTCACGAATGACAAAACTTCTACAAGGAATACGAGTTAAGAAGATAATTATAAATCAAAAGTCGATTACGCAAATAAGGTGGTGATTTAACATTTCCTGTATGTCAATATTTCATCCGCCGTCCCTCAAGACACCGCTTCCCCCATTTCCTAGTGTTTCAGATATGAAAGTGCAGTGATGAAACAAATCGCTTAGCTATAATTATGCACTTGCTGAGCGATAGTTTAGCAGAACGATATGAAGAGGTTTAATACCTGCACATACCGCGCATTTGAGAAGAGATTTTTAATTAGTCGTCGTGCCATCTATTCATAATATTATCTTATGTCCTCTTTGATGTAAGTACGTTATGAATGATACCTTCATACAATAAAGCGTGTTGCTATACTCAGTCACATGTATTTTTATGCACACTTATGCTTTTTATCACCCATAAATTAATATTAACAGCTCTGATGGAACGTCCAACGTAAATACGCCTGCTAATTTAAAATTAATAAAATCTGAAAAGCGTAAAATTATTTTATACAGTTATCCAAATAATATTGTCAGAGTAAAATTTAAAAAACAGGCTTGCGTTGAGGGTTAATAATTAGGTAACACCAAAATGCTATTACTTAATAAAAAAAGACGTGTGGCACTTGGAGACTGCCGCGGTAAAGCTATTGCATAGCATTTTTTAACAACTTATGCAATTATAATTATTTATTTATTTTATTAATGCAGCATTTTTTTTCCTTTTTTTTTCTTTGATATTAATTCAAGTTACACTTTGAGCGTGGCGTGGTGACCGATAAAAAAACATTTTTTTCTTTTATTAAATAAATGAGATGTTAATCTGTGCCGGTCGGAGTGGGGGGTGTTAGGTTTTTTTCGTTACGGAATTTCTGGATTCGGTCAAATAATAATGGTAATAATGAAGGTTAAACTTCATAATATTTCAGGTGCTTTGAATATAAAAGTTACCTACTATCTTACCTACCTTCAATACTGCGAATTCCACAAAAATAATTTCAACTAAAACGTACTCAAGCGACTTCATGGCGGTCACTCGAACATCAAAGAAAACAATTCAGACAGTTTCGTGATGGAAGTGCTAACAAATTTCCAATAAACGACTCCATGCCCAGTGCCCAGTGGCCAGTCCCCTCTGCCCGCGGCTCCCTGCCCGCTTCACGGTGCCCGCTGGCCGACGAATTTCAACTTTTCAGCACTTTTAAATCCAATTTTGCGAGTAGGAATTTATGGAGTTACCTGTCGGTTGGCACTTCCATTTTATTCGGGACTATTGTTCTGTGTCCGATTCGATATCATACAGAGCTGTGTTGCCACCTTTTGGACTCTGTCTCCGCCACTGAGTGCTGTTCTGGGTTTGATTTATGACACGCAAAATATAAGTTTGCTAACGAAACTATTGTAGAAAAAAAGAGTGTCATAGATAAGACAACAGTTTCTATCTCTCGATGAGATACACACAAAACCTTTATTAATAAAACGTAGTAAAATTATACAACAACATTGTTCGTAACTAATTAGTTAATCGCATAAAATGAATGGTGACACTGGTTGTACCTTATACTTCGAGTTTGAAATTTGAGGATAAACGATAATTTAGGAAAGATTTGGCATTAACATAACTCCGTCCAGCAATAGCGGAATTCATATCTGGGTAGATAAAACATTTAAATCAATATCCAATATAAAATCGAATACAAAGAGTGCATCAGTTACAAACTTGACATAAAACCAGCTCAGATTAGCCGAAAGTTAGTTTATTCCAATATGTGCCATTGAAACATAGCTTTTATCCTACTAATGCAGTATGAAAGCAAATCGCAGGTTACAAACGACCGGCTCGAAGTGGAACTAACGATAACACCGGATTACGAGCGCACTCCACCACTGCACCCCCTCCCCCCCCCCCCTCCCGCACTACTTGCGCCACCTTACTATAATGTATGAATTTATTTAATTAATGTTCCTCAAGAAGTATTTCAGAGCTTTAGTATTTTGTTGCGAGATTTATTCGAATCACGGTATATGGGTTAAGAAAATGTAGTGGTTTTATAGCTCAGTACATGCTTGCAATTTAAATGTATAATGTGGAGCTTGAAATATTGCTCTACTTGCGAAATTTTATATTTTTGTAAGCTAAATAATAGAAACACAAATTATTTAAGTAGGTGTTATAAAGAATTAGCTTTTAAGCTTTACGGATTACACTGGTACACAGAAATATGTTTATTATATCTATGCACTGGCAACAGGGATTAGGAAATCATGTAATGGTAAAATTAGTAACACATTGAAATACGTTGTGTATTTTTGTGAGAGATTCATAGTCGATCAAAGGTTATGGGTGACAATCCGTTGAGATCAAAAAGATTTCATGCCCGAAGCCTCCCACACCAGTCTAACCAAGGGCTGTCGTATGACTGGGTTGTCGAAGTAAGATAGGTAATTTCTCTATGTAAAATACTAGTTTAGCTGCGTTCGGTTAGACTAGAAGACCAACCATGTTGTTGGGATAAGGTTAGGGAAATTATTTTAAAAGCTTGATTTCCACAACTTATAAATCGTGTGGCTGTTACTTAGATGATGATAAAACAGAATATCAATTTTGCTTTATAGTATGGAACAGTTATACACTGAAATAACAGCAAGTTAATCGAAATTAAATCAATACACTGAGCTATTCATAAGCTGAACGCAATTCTATGTCCGTTTATATGTGGAGTGTTGAATTTAAATCGGAAGAGCAGAGCAAACGATTCGATGATCGATTCAACGACTTGATTTGTGCGGTCCCATTCGATTCTGTTACGATTACGCAAACACTCCGATTTTTCACGACGATTTCAGAAAAAACATGAATGCTTCAACTGGTTTTGATCCACAGCGAATGTAAAAGATTTCATTTATTTAAATCTAGCTTTCACTCACGGCTTCGTCCACATGATTGTCGGCAATTATTCCAAGGGATAAAAATATCCTTTGGTTTACCCGTGAGTACAGTTTTATTGAAATCCGTTTAGACTTGAAGACGTTAAAAGGTTACAAACGAACACATTAGCATGTATTGATGGAAAGGTCAGGTTTGGAAGTCGGGTCTAATCTTTGGAACTACTGGTTCTATCCCGAAAACTCACTTACGATAAACTACGTAACCCCCGAGTATCATAGTAGTCCGTCAGAGTGCTATACTTTAAGTGTTCTCGTGAGGAATTTTCTAGCTAAAACTCTAAAGACAGAAATAATTGAACAAGATTGACGGAAAACAGGAAAAATTACACAGCAGGCATTTCGAAGGAAGGAATTATGTATATTTATTTTTGTAAAGTTAAAGTAACTTACAGATTATTGTTATATGTATTACATCCGTCAATTTGTATGTATCTAGATATGATCTGGGTGTAAACTAACTCTACTTTTATGTAACAGCAATTACTAGACCGGTTATGTTACAGATCACAGACAATAGTAAGGACGGCTCTTGTGGGTATTGGCGCGACTACAGTAAATAACATGAGGACATTACGTAGGTTCCCACACACGTCTGTTATTTACCGATTCGCAGAAACCAACACGGGTCCTAATGGACTAATTTGCATTAAAACATTTCGTTACTGACAGCAACAACAATATGATAATCATGTTACTTCATTAGCAATTACAAGCTCACACCACGAATTAGGCAAGATAACCGTATCTCATCTACTCTTATGTGTAAACAGGTTTAAATAGCAAAACTTTCTTGCTAACTGATTTTCAATATTATAACTGGGCTGACCACTAATTCGATTCGGTCCGACCAGGACTGGCGGGCCGGTCCGGGCCGGTCCGGGCCGCACTGGACCGGTGGGCCTTAATTAATGTCTAGAGGTCAACTCGCTGCTCTTTGATGTTGAACAGTCTCGTTAGTAATATTGTGGATAACGTTACTGCAGAACAGTGAAGTCATTAACTGGCAGTTTGGATGTGGAGAAACTACTGCTGAGGTACTTGTTTAGTTTCGCTAACCACTCTGTAAATCTGAATAGCAGTGTTGTACTTCTAATTATATGTTAGGTGGCTAACTACAAGAATTATCGCTTAAAACCACAAGTTTGTTGTCAAGATGTTGTAGGAAAGAACGTGTATATCGTCCCGTATAGACTTGTAGCGCCAGACTAATTTCTATTTTAATTTACGTAACGAAAAAAAAAACACTTCAAACCATTAAATCGTGTTCTGGAGCTTAGTTGTTTATTGGAGAGCTTTAAGACGATTATTTCGTTGTTATAACGATTATAAAGATCTTATCCAATTAGGTGCTAAACCATAATATTATTCGACAAAACCTTGCGCCCGAAACAACAATTAGGAGCCTTGTTGATGACGTTATTAAAAGATGAAATGTTAGGGCGATGGTACTTATGTATATTAATAACTCTACTTGTCCACTTTCTCTAGCTGCCTAACCTCGATGAACTGAAGTTTATAAAGCTATTCAATAAGGTTGGCCACTTGACCGCTCAATTGAGACTTTTTAATTTTTTCCTCTCTATAAACATAGCCGGAGGGCGGGAGGACGAGAGGGCGAGGCTGCTGGAGGCCATAACTCATAAAGGCATGCTCGGCTCAATAAATTAGCCGAGGGCCGCTCGATAGAATATCGACAGGGCCACGTGACCACACTGCAGTATGCCTTCTCGACCAACTGATCTATATCCAGCTGACAAGGGGCTCATTCATTTATAACGTGGGCGAAAAGGTATTTTTAAGTTGAAATGAATTTTGGTATTGTTTCAGATGTGAATTGTTCATAATTATGGTTTGATATGATTCGAATATATGTGTAAGGGTAAGTTTCAATTAGAAAAGAATAAAATGATTTGTTGAATAGGTACAAACAAAGACAAGACCAAAAAAAGAGTAGCCAAAGACCTCAAAATAGTTTTACTAACGCAACAGAAGTTTTCTCTAACAACTTCCAAAGATAATGCCAAAAGAAACTCAAGTCTCTTGATCTCATTTTTCAGGTTAAGTTTTAAGTAATTACAAAACAAACTACGAAAACAATCTCGTTTCATTTCTAAAAGAAACGACAAAAGCACTACTAACGAACAAAAAAGATACGCTAAGCATAAAGAAAGATGTTCTTATAAAATTCGCTGCGGGGATAATTAAAAGCGTCTCAAAAGGAGGTCGGGAGGAGCGAATACTTGCGATAGTTTCAATGGTTCGTTTTCAATGGGAGCGTGTCATTTTTCATAGTGTCGGTGGTGATAAATCAGAGCGCACACGGCCGCCATATCTCATAGCCGGTCAGTTCTCAAGCGATCCAATAAATTGCGGCGGGTAGTGCGGGCGGCGTGATTGCTGCTCGCCTGAATCTAAGCCGTCATGGACACCAGCCACGAGCCACCAGCCACCCAGCCACCCAGCCACGAGCCACGAACCAGACCGAGACACGCCCTCACCAGATAGGCATCTAAACTAAATGGAATATAATGAAGGCTCATTATATTCCATTTAGTTTAATTTTAGGTAGATTTTATCAGTACTGATCCTAAATCTATTTCTAGGATCTCATTTATAATCAAGTTTATCTTTATTATCTTGAAAGACTTCTCGGTATTAGGGAATTATTCTAATTATTATTATATTAATTAACTTATACCGAGAGGTTTCATCATAGTCAGTTCAAGAGTGTCAAGTCTCAAGATAAAACTAAGGATGATAAAACTTCATAAGTTTTGTATTTACGGGATTGTAGTATTTACATTCGTTTTCTGTGAGCATTTTGTCTTATCATTCGAGTAGCAAAAGAATCACTTTGATAGTTCATCGTCTCTTCAGATTTAGCTAAATGTACCGGAATGTAATCTTTGTGGTCTAGGATAAGAGCCGTGTGTCCGATAAATTACGCTAGACTTGCGTCTTATCATATGGAGGGTAGAAATCTTACTGGAGCTATTTGCTCTATTTGTTTCTACGCCTACGAGGAATTATCTTTAGACTGTAACTTTTTTGGCAAAACCGTCATGAGTACTTCTTTGGTAAAACATACTGTTGTACGAAATAGTTTTTGTTTGGAAAACTGTGCTTTAACTACTTATTAACCAACTCCCAATTTTAAATAAGATTTTTATTGTCATAATCTTTATATTGACAGTTTGAGTGAAACAAAACTAAATATCGCAACATATTATGTTACGCACCCGCAACAAGAAAGATCAATTAAACCAATTCTGTCATCCCTTCCCTCGTATTGTACGAGGCGCCCCCGATATATCCCGCAATTCGTGTCTCAATATATCGGCGGTCTATTGCTTCACTGTCCGCACATTCCTCAGCTCCATAGCGGTTCATATTTATTTCATACCAACTTTGCTCACATTTTCACATTTTTTATTACGTCACCCTGTGTTTTTTGTCATAAATTCGATTAAATTCTTGTTTAACAACCAAAAATAGTACATAAACGTAGTCCCACGATTCCAGATTTATTCTTTTATTGTCTATACTGAAATAAATATTGACCAGTACAACGGTTCGCATACAATCGCATCGAGCTCAACAAATAAAACAGTTTTGCATCACAATATTCGGCGGGCATTGTTTAAATTCTATTCTCTCTCCAGATATTGACCTCCACGACTCCACGCAGCGAATTGTAAAACCTGAGCTGAGATAAATTACTTTTTTCCAAATCAGCTCCGCTCCGCTCCCGGTTAGATTTCACAATAGATACTTTATCTTGGGCATTGGCTCGTTAATATAAAACGTCAAATAATCTCTCCCAGTAACAGAAAGCCTACTCGTATTGAAAAGGGTCCTCGCCGAGCTGCCTGAGATACGCTTGTTTATGATGCGAGGGCCTGACGTGGACCACGATCGGCTTTGATATCACTCACCGGACTATAAACGTGCACATACACGTCGACCTTGTGGGGGGTACATACAAACTGAAATGCGAGAGAACTAAGATCTGTACGTTCTTATAAGGATTGTTCTCTAAATTAGTTGTCGAAATTCTCACCGCAAAGTTTTGAATCCGAATCAATGTGCGGCCGTCGTTCTATTTGCCACTTCAAAGGAGTTTGTTTGGTTTTATCCTTTTCTTTATTTTAATATATTCTTCAGTTTGTAGCTGAGATGAAAGATAGAATTAAGGCAGTCTTTGTTGTGCTCACTTCGAGAATCCATAGAAATCAACTCCGAGCTGCGAACATGTTGCTCTTTACTTATTTATTGATACTTTGTCTTTGAGCGTCACTCCAATATTGATGTATGAGTTTCCTTGTGCCCCAACAACTGGTTCGAGGGTGTTTTGTCCCCCTTTAAGATAAGATAAAAGATTCGATTGTTAATTGTTACCGGCGTTGTCACAATCGTGTTTATGTTGATCACATTCGCTCTCGACTCGCGAAACAATTTATTTTGTGTCAGAGCTGTGAGCTGTGTTTGTTTGACATTATTCGAGAAAGATTGATGTGTGTGTCTTCTTATGATGTATTCTCATCGCTTTCTATTGGAAATGGAAGAACGATTGGGTGTGGTCTGGCGGGTGTGCAGTATTTGAACTTTCTTCCTTATTTCTGGCTTATCATGTTTACTTATTAGTTGTTTATGTTTCTTCAAAAGCGACTGGTTGTTGGTGCACATTTAAACATACCTGCATGATTTATTCCATCATTCAAATCATCAAGCTTCTGTAAACTAAGTTATTATTGGCATTTGTCGACCAGTACAAAAAGGCAACTTATTATTTATTAACTACACGGCAGATATTTCTTACCAATTAGAAGAATAATGTAAACGTGAAAGTCGTTTACATTATTCTAAATAAATGTATCTTCGTTCTAGCAATTGACAGGGTCAACTAGGTACTACGAATGAGATAAGTCTCGCCTAAGTTCATAAAACCTTAATGCATGGTACAGTATTATTTTAACTGTCAATCCGGTTTGGTAAATCCCTCGTGATGCGTCCCTGTTAGCACACAGCGTAAGCTGATACTCAGTAATGAACAGTTATCGGCGAATGAGCGGCATGACGTAAGCTAAACATAATAATACTATTCAGATAGTTCTCCTGCAATGTCCAAATACTTTACGTTTCGGTACTACCAAAGTATGAAGCCCATTCAATAAATAATGCTCCGGAATCGTTCACAGCGACCTTGTTTGGCCTATTAAACGAGCATAATAAACCCACAAACGCATAACAGACCCTTATCTGCTTCGTCAATCTCATCAAGGGCCTCACGAATGAGTATGTCAATGTTTTCCGTACCCTTTCATATGATATTTTTCCTCGCAATAATATGAACTGAAATGACCCATCCACCAATCACGTGCGTGTATAGACAATGCGTGCTTCTCGAAGCGTCGATCCCGCACACAAACGGTATTTAATATTAATACCGAATATTGTATCGGTGCTCCGGATCACGAAGTGACAACTTTTTGTTTAGTTGACTTATTCGTGTTCGCGCGCGGTGACAGATTGCTCCGCGGAACGCCCGAAATTGCTTTTTGTTTCTTTAATAATACTCATGACAAGTATATTTCAAGAGATTTTGATGAATTGACGCTGATTGTGCACTTCTGAGAGGGGAACTAGACAATGATTGTTTGAGATTGACTTGAATGAAGACGTTGCAGACAAAGCCGGGGTAGGTATAATTAGTAAGGTAACAAGTGTGCTCGGAACAGCTCCGGGCCCTGATTGCCTTCAAATTGAAAAAGTAAGGAATCAGTACCGGTGACCTCGCAATTTGAAAATCTTTTTAAAGCAATGTCATTTTAACGAAGGTCCCTTAAGTATTGTCGCAAAAAAGAATATTAAATTACAAGCTATTTTCCAAAATGGAGATAATGAACCGAAGAAATACGAATCTCTTTGTTCGCAAAGTGATCCTTACTTAATTAATTCCTTGGGGAATATGAAAAAAAAAGTTTGTTAAGTTCGGAAGCAAATAATGCTGGCTGCGCTCGGGAGACACTCGACTCTACTTATAATTTGTTCCCAAGTTTTGTGTTCACATAATTTCGTCAGTGGCTGGCGTCTTTTCAATTGAACACAATGCTCTTAAAACAATTTCAAGATCCTCGCAGAGTCTCGCTATCACAAGAGGGAGAATTTGGACACAAAACTTGACCTATTTACTTTACGGAGACTGATGCCAGTTGCGCAACGGTTCATTAAACGTTGATCACATCAAACGTCTGTCATCTGTTACTGACGACATGCTTGTTATGCTATTTATTTCCTTTCAGCCACCGCGCAATCCTTTTTCAGAAATAGCCAGAAGTTTGTTTATTGATAATAAACATTTGTTCGGCCCAATGGCCCAGCAAGTTTGCTCTATCAATCATCCGCAATGTATCGTAAACTTACTTACTGAGAAAGTACTTACCTATTCTGTGAAGTTCCGTTACAGAGGGAAAATATCATGTGCCACTTCACTTGTATTGTTTCTTACTATTATAACTTTACCACTATGTTACTTTTGTTTCACTATTTTGTTTGTTTTAATCAATTAGCGGTCTTCAAAATTTTTCGTTTGAACTTTTTCTCTTAAATCTTTGTTATGTAAACACAAATCACTTGAACTCTGGCTTACAGTAGATCCGTCACTGAGCACTGCCTCACAGTGGTACACGTGATAATGCTTATTAATTAGACACGCGGCGATAACACGCCGACATCGCGGTATAGATTGATGGCGCCCAACGTGGGACCGAGCCGAGTAACGCACAGCGCAGACGTGCGTGCGCTCCGCCGACCGGCTAGACACTGCCGGGTGCGCACGCCTGAGCCCGGCCATCCCCCCTCCCTGCGCGCGCCCACACCCCCTTACACACCCCGCTGCAATTCGGCACACAAAAAAAATCACACCAGAAAAGAAACCTTTCGCTGTCAGTGAGCTTCAAAGGTCGTTCTCTCACCGTTCAGGACTTAAGTGCTGCTCGTTCAGTTATTAGTTATCTTACTTTTATCGGGCTCTAATGACCTTAGCAGTAATTTATGATGAACGCGTGCAAGGCTGCTCATTTATGTTTAGATATGTATAAACGCTTATGTAGATTCTGTTCCCAACTTGAGGGTATATGAAAAATTTCCTTTTTTGCTACGTTTCAGTACACTCGCACATCAAACGAAGCCGGCTCAAAGCGTTTTTGCTTATTTTCATACATTATTTCTCATCCCACCGTTCATGGAACTTATTACCATGTAGGTATTCTTTTATTTACGTACTCCGTTACTTGTGATCTAAACAAAAATAACTAAGTTATCCTAGTATTCAGGAACTGGTAATACGACGTTGACGGCACGTTTGGCGCAGTGACTAAGCGATTGGACTGCTGCGCTGCGTGTCGCGGGTTCGATCCCCGCACGGAACAAACATTTGTATGGCCTGCAGATAGTTGTTTCGGGTCTGGGTATTTGTGTATGTGACTTCATATGTTTGTAAACGCACCCACGATACAGGAGAAATTCCTAGTGTGGGGTCATTACAATGCAAACATTTTTTGATGAGTTCATTGGTACTTCTCACTATTGCAAATTCAAATATATGGAAGTTTTTCCATTCTTAAACGAAGACGAACTCTGAACAAGTGACTTCTGTGAGTTGTCGAATATTCAACCGGTGCGCGTGGAGGTGGCTAGGTTTGAACTCGATCCTCGAACGAAAGTCATGCGGCAAGTCGCTGAGGCGCTCAGTCGCTCAGTCGCTCAGTTTTAGAAGTTGTGCTTCGCGCTCAGTTGGGGCACTCCAGGGACATCGCCGTTCAACTATTGTGTGAAGTGAGCTAGTGATGCATACGTGCGATGTGCCTTTATAACCATTGTACTGTAATAAAACTTTCATAATATCGCTACACTTGTTTGACGTGTATACATTTTCAAATAGATTTTTTATTTTATTTTCAGAGATAGTCCCAATGCTGCCAGATTAACTATCGAAATTGAAAGCCGATTGCAGCTGAATACCAGTTCTTGACCTGAGTGTCTACCTGTCTGACATACACATACATAACCCAGTTATTGGTTATTACGATAACATTTGATAAGACTGTCTCGTTGGTCCAGTTGTCGGAAGTGCGACCGCTGAGCATGAAGTCCTAGGTTCGTTTCCCAGGTTGTACATATTTCTAACTTGAAGGTGCAATTTTTTTTTATAGTGATATTGAATTTTCCATCAGATATTCATCCCGGTATGATTTGTACCCGGTTGATGGCAATGGTTTCCCCCCCCAGTACATGGGACTTAAACATCACTGACAAAATGTATGTACACCTCTGCCTAACCCGTCAGGTGTGACAAGCGTGATGTTATGTTTCATAAGGCTCGTAGTCATAATGTCGCCACTCTGCCTACCAGAATGTCACAGATATTTGAATAACAGCCTGAACCAACGTCTTTTCTGAAGAAGAGAGGGAGTTCTTGAACTCCTCAGTGTCACTGAACACCGTAATACCAAATACTAAAGACCATAATTATTGATATGATGCGATTACATAAACTGCCATTATCAGCCATATTAAGATGATCACAACGTTAGCTTAAGGTCAAAGGTCACTTCGTCGATATTGTGAGAACTTTGCACGTCGATCTAATAATGTTTGGTTAGCAGACTGCAATAGATTGAGTTAATTGATTGATTGGAATACCTATCCAACTATTTGTTCTGCAATTACTTACAAATCTGTGGAATTTATCATTCTGATTGTTATTAAAATTATTGATAGTAATTATTAATTGAACTTAATATTTTGTTTGCTAACTAAACTCAATGGAGAGCACTTATTTATATGGAAACTGAAGTACTCTGTAATTATTATAATATATAACATCACACCTGAATATCGCCGAAGGGTTAGGCAGAGTACTTTTAGTCACACACATTTTGTAACATTAACCAGCTGGTGGGAATGTAATGTGTTATAAATGTTGATGATGTTGATGTTGTGTTGTTGATGTTGATGTTTTGGAATGTTATTGTGATTTTTATTTATTATTGACATTTTATTGACTTTCAATGTGTAAGCGAATGAGTTTTACTATGATGTTTTATTGATTTTAATGATTTCTGTGCTTGTTAAAATTAGTATAATTCTCTAATTATGGGTATTTTTGCCTGAAATAAAACACATTTTTTTTTTTTTTAATAATTAGACAGGAGTGATTTGTGTAAAGTGGCATGGAACACAGATCTCATCGGTTTACAGTTAAAGAGATAGCCCAACATGAACTTAGAAGCGAAATGTTATTTTGGTATAGTGAACAAAATAGAGCAGCGCGTGTAGTGCGCCGATAGCCCGATAACATAATCCCATAATATGGCCAATAGCAGCCATGTATCGGCACAGATAGTACGGTGTACAGCTCAGCCGCGCCGCGGGGGATTCGCATTCGCTACGAAAAGAGCATCACAATTCATATTCTAAATAGTAATGGATCGCTACGTATAACGCTTTATTATTGTTTGTTCTTCTTGGTCAAATCGAATTGGCTGGTGTAGTTATAGAATATGAAACGAGAAAAAAACTTACACAATAATGATTTGACTGCATGGTTGGTGTTGGTCTAGTGGTCGCAACAGACACATCAGTGTCTGTTGCAAAAAAAAAAACAAAAAAAGGCCTCCCGGTCTTGGGCAGAGCGAGAGCAGAGGGCAGAGCGGAGTGTCAGACTTCTAATAACTAAAAACCACATATGTTCCTTCTTAGCCCTTGCGCCGAGGCCGCGGTATTTCTTATGAACAACCCGCAGCCCCGACGGAACCATGAAGTCCTGGGTTCGATTCCCTGTACGAGAAAAGTGTAACTGGGTTTTTTTCATTAAGAAATTGAATAATCTAAGAATTAAAATTAATTCAAAATCCAGAGAGATCCGGAACGTGTGGCCATGTGCCCACAAGCTCGCCCCTGGATCTAAATGGGACCGTAAACTGGTGAAATGCAGGTGTACTATTAAGGACACCCTTGTCAAGCTATATGTTAAAGGAAGAGGCTGGCTGCCCAATGACTATGGATGGAAAGATTACGATGACGATGGTCGTAACCTTTTACTTATCTTGTAAATATAACATGTTATTATTTTGTGCATATGCAAGTAAAAGAGTTAACATAGTTTTTAATTCAGTTACGGGAACCCCAAAACAGTTCATTGACTTAGTAAAAAAACCGCTGAAACTTTTCTCCGCAAACATTCACCCCAATCCCATAACTGGGAGTGGCGGTCCCCATAATTATCCGCCGGACAGTTTTATTCCTTTGATCTTGAAACAAAAAAATAACTTAAGAGATTATTACTACGCGGGCCGTTAAGGCCGACTAAGAAAAAAATGGGCTACTAGTAATAATTTATTGAATCAAGCGTTACTTTGTGGAGAACCGTTTTCTAAATAATGGTGTAGGGGAGCCGTGAGCTCTCTCCGATTAACAAATCACACAAGTGACATCTCGAACACTCGAACACTTGCGATCGGAAACATTTAGAAATCCATTCTCTCGACATTCTTAGAACTTTGTTGATGCAGGACGGATAAATATTTAATATCCCCTAAATCTGCGAGTGCTACGGAACCTTTCGATCATTTTGGGAAGTATTATTACATTGTGCGTATTTAACTTCCTCGTTGGTTCAGTAACGCGCTACTGCTGAGTTGCTGAGTAAGAGATTCTGGATTCGATTCCGGGAAATCTGCTATTGGGTCTTTCGATCAGGGATTTTTAATCTCTCGCTCTTGGATGACTCTCTGGATTCGTGCAGAGTTGATGTCAATAGGCTCGCCCCTTCTAACACGGGACTTGAACATTTATTACGAAATGATAATTCAGTAAGTGGAGACACACCTCTGCCTAACCCCAGAGAAGAACAAGTAATGGTGTATATTATGTTATGACCTTTTAAAAATGTTTTATGATAATTATAGTTATTCATATTTACTAATGTGGCAAATTCATCATCACCATGAAGATGATGATGATGAATATGGATGTGCAAAAACCATAATAATGATAATCCAGTGCAGACGGTATTACACGTTTTTGGTATTATTTTGTTCTGCTTTTCAAATTAATTGTGTGTGCTTTCTTCATGTGCAGTTATAGATAGATAACTTATATTTGTATGAATGTGTGGTCTGTTCTCTACTAATTGCTGGGAAGAAGCTTTTTCTAACAACAAATCTTTCGTCTTCATTTTCTACTAGTTGCCTTCCTCTAGCGGTGACACTTCACGCTGCGGAACACAGGTATGTCCAAGTACATGTCACAGTCTCCACTAGAACGCTCTTCTGCTCCAAGAGTAATCACCAGTCTCTTTTTTTTTTGTCGGGTGGAAAATCATCAAATAACCCCTCCCGCTCTTGGGCAGAGCGAAAGGGAGTGTCAGACTTCTACTGACTAAAAACCACCCATGTAGGAACATGGGTGGTTTTTGCCTTGACATGAAGGGCTAAAAAGGATCTTAGCCCTTCATGTCAAGGCCGCAGTATCTCTTGCGAACAACCCGTACATCAACAACCCCTGACATCTCTATAAGGCGCGCGTGGAACACGAACTACTTCATCTCGTTTAAGTTATGGATCGAGACTGCGATGAACGCATATCATAGTAACGTATATATAATTTCCCAAAAGTGGTTTGTGAAAGTAAAATGTCACATATAACAAAAAAGACAAAAATGTGAAATGAGAACGAGTGAATTGTTAATATTAAATATTATATTGTTTGAAAGAAACATAAAATAGGGTAATTATTCTATTTTATTATCTTTATAAATAACAATATGAATAGCTTGAACAGTTTCCATTATTTATTTGTTAATTTACTAGAATTCTATGAAACTAGCCACAGAAAATACGTATAGACCTGTATACAAGCAATCTTCAGATCCATAAAAATGTGTGTAAGCAATATCGAAATTGATTCGGGGAATACCGTACAATGCGAGTCATAAATAAATAAACGCTTGAAATTCATGGGCTCCTAGTACTGCTCGTAATGTGCTGCCATTACACACATAAATCACATGCACACACATAAATATACACGGATAAATATCTGTAGATCATACAAATATTTGTTCATTCTGAGAATGTATACCAAGATAAACGTACAAAGAAAATTGACAAAACAAAATTAAACAAAGATGTACCAATATTGTGAACCTACATTTATCACGCACGCCTTAAATGCCTATTATTATAAACAATCATCTCATAACCACTCATGACCAATGACGTGACACCATAACATCAATAAATTATTACCGCCGAAAATGTACTCTGATATACATACATAGATTCATACGAAAATAACCCCCCAATAATAAAGCTAGTATCGCAGCGCTCTCGTAGCCAACTACGGCGTAGCCCGTAGCGCTACGCCGTAGCTGATATAAATGTTCAAACGGGAAGCTACAAAAGAGTTCGCTGCACCAACACGCGATTTCAAAGAAAACCTTCAGAACACTAATATTTCAGAACGAGAGCCGCGCCACCTCACTTATCTTCGATTCTTGCTTTTTCTATAGTCACACTACCGTACACCAAAATAGACTCTATTTTCTTGTTTACTTGAGTCCAATATATTTTGTTGGCAACATTGTTTGATTCTGACGCTTATTCAGGCGATTAAAACTGAACTTTATTGCTGAGTGTTTAGCGTAACATTTTGCGTGTCATGTAAATGGTATCAATTTCTCACCTACACAATTCGGTATCGGCTCTTTTCACACGCCTTTGTTCCTAATGTTCATTACGTATTCTCTCTACTGATATCGAGGTTAGATATAAATTTTATAGGTTTTATTGTGGGGTCGTGTCTATTGTGCGAAGGGATTTGTTTTTCGGCTCCGTCGCGTTAAGTACAGAGTCTCAACAGAATGAATACTTTATACTGTGTTTACGTTTTCGCGAGCGATTTGAGCGAAGGCTTAGACGAGTCGAATTGATTTGCACGACTCGCTGACAACCGCTTTGTTGTTGCGGAGGCAAGCTGCGAGTACTTTGACAAATTTCATTTGGATTGTCATACAATATTTACTGTTCGAAATGGTGAGCAAATAATTCGATGAGCACGAAAAAATGGGAGAATGATATTCTAAAATTTTGTTATTGTTTTGGAATGGGAATAATGAAATACTTCTACATTGAAAAAATGAGACATGTTTTTGTCCGCGGCTTCGTCGGGAAATATCCCACAAAATGAAAAGTCTACCTACAGGCAGACAGCATCACATTCTTGCACCTATCCTGTTAGTGTGAAAATTTCCCAGCGCCATATGAATAGAAAAAAAAACCTAAGTTTTCCCTTTCAAAATCTTATATTTACGATATAAATACTATACGATACGATATAAATAATGAAAAGGCCTCAGCAAGAACCAATATCAATATAATCCACCTAATTTCAATGAGCACAGTGGTGCTAATAAATAACAATAAACACTGGTATCTATTAACATAACCCGGCTACTAATTATCGCCATAAGCCCTTTGAACCGCGCCGCAACACTTCCCCACGAACAAACACCCCATTACCATTTTATTGGGACACCCTTCATTTTTATGTGATGTGTATCTTATGGGAAACAGGTAAAGTAAACATTGTTAGTAGATTGACTGATACACAACTCTCGCGCCTTTCCCATGGGGGTAGGCAGGAACCATAGAATTATTAAGGTCAGACTGTTTACGTCCAGGACGTCTCCTCCTGGGGTGCCCACTGACGTCATCGTCATCTTCCTGCACTTGTCCCATTCCACTTGGGGTCTGTCAGACGTCGCAGTATCATTTACACTTTTCTCTTTCATATCATTCCTCACACAATCCACCCATCATTTCTTTGACCTTCCTCTCTCTCTCCATACATACAACATAAATATCAATATATATATTTTTAGTAACATGCGTTTCATCCCTCCTCATTACATGACAATACCAAGATGACGACTTCCTTTTAATTTCCACTCACATCTGTTTTATAAATATCTTTTGATAAACACGACTAAAACATTTTGTAAAGTTATTTAACTAGAAACAACAAACAGTAAAACTTCTTTGGAAATTGATAAGTTGCTACTTAAAATATTAGCTCCTCTATTTCGTTCAGTGTTCCTAATTTAGACAAATCGCCTCATATTTTATCGAGCCGGAAATATTACGTTACCGAAATGTTTTATGGTCTTAGTTTGGCACTATCTTCTTACAGTAGGTCAGAAAAACGTTTTCTGTCTAGATAAGCACTAGCCAGAAATTAAATTAATTTCCAACGATAGAGTTCTTTGTCACAAGACTTTTTTTTAGCTATGCACTTGACAAATCCTGTTCAGGTGCCGAAAAATCACATTAATGTACTTTTACAAGCTTGGGTTCACATAATTTAACACGTTCGGGCATCAAAATCACAAATAATTAAGTAGAAATACATACGTTCAGAAAAAGCTTCTTGTTTTACTGCAAATGAAAACGAGTCGAGCCGAACATTTTTGTTTCAACAATGACAAATGACGAAAACCAATCAAATGTAATAATGGTTTCATAATACATACATACCTGCATAGACTCACGCCCTTAACAATATATCGTTTTGATAACTTTATTATCCATAAAATAATGTCGCACAGACTGTGCCGACTTAAACCAGCTTATTGCGGCTGTAACAAAAAATCTTTAAAGAAAAAAAAGGAAGCACAACTAATGCAGTAAAACAGTTTCTTAGATAATTTTGCAACTATTCATAGTCCTGATTTCCATTCAAGTGAAGTGGACCTGAAATCCGCGACACGGCGAGAACAAAGCTAAGCTCGATGTGTTTGTTTTAGGTCGTTTCAGCGTGCTAACTGATGTGCTAGAGTTCCATTGAATAACTGGCGTAGGATCGTTGTAAACTCATCTTGATCACTGGTCAATGGAACTGTAACTATACGGTTTAATGCGTATTACTTCATGTATGTGATTCTTCTTTTCCGCGAGCTACTCGTGTTGCGACTAAGGGAAAACAAATAAAAAAAAATTAAAAACTACTTTCAGTGACGGTCACTACTGAATGGCACGTGTGTCACTTGACGCTACTTGCGTCACACGTCGCAGCATCGGAAGACTTGAACGGGGCATAAGTAAGCTGAATATATATGTATAATGGCTTCTTCTTATATTCTTACATGAATTTTTTTGACAGAAAAATGTAGTAGTGTTGAAAACATAAAGAGAAATTATAACAAGCAGCAATATCAAAATGTATACAGGGTGTAAATCAACCCATCACACAGCCGTCAACCAAGCATTCTGTACATCAAACTAAGTACCCCTACGCAAAATATTTTGCTGGAAAACGACTTTTTTTTTTGGTCAAAAGTCACATTTTACGGTAAAACTCAATGTAGCACTGTTAAAACATTGTGCTAGTGGATGCTTTGTATAGTAAACGGGTCATGGAGGTAATTTAAGTAAAGTTATAATCTGAAAAACTAGTATAAAGGGTGTAAAAGTACCCTTAACACAAACGAAGGGCACTTGTTCTCCCCACCACTGCGATCATTTTTGGAACGAAGTTCCTTATCGCGCGTTGTGAAAGGGGCTAGACGGAAAAAATTCTTACGAAAAGTTGTCACGACACTTTTTGCTATAGTAAGCTATTGTAAGCTGTGCGGCGTCGCATGTTTCTCTGTCTGTCTCTCTCTCTCTTATAGAAAGCAAGCAAATTTTTTTTTTTTTTGCATAATAAAAAATAATAACAATAACTTTGTTCCATCCGGGTGTTCCTTGACACCTCTCAAGTTTTTTTTTTGTTCTAGACCATACCTGGGAACCTCCTAGTTACGGAGATATTGGGGGTCAAAGTTCCAAATTTTTCACAGCTGTTTTTGTAAATACTAGTTTTTTCAGGTTTTAACTTTACTTAAATTACCTCCATGACCCGTTTATTATTCAAAGCATCCACTAGCACAATGTTTTAAGAGTGCTACTTTGAGTTTTATCGTAAAATGTGATTTTTAACCCCAAAAAAGAAAGTAATTTCCCAGCAAAAATGTTTGCGTAGGGGTTCTTAGATTGATGTACAGAATGCTTGGTTGACGGGTGTGTGATGGGTTGATTTACACCCTGTATACAAAAACAGCTGTGAAATATTTGGAACTTTGACCCCCAATATCTCCGTAACTAGGAGGTTCCCAGGTATGGTCTAGAACAAAAAAAATATCGCAGTGGTGGGGAGAACAAGAGCCTTTCATTTGCGTTAAGGGTACTTTTACACCCTATATAATAAGATGTGCATTTGTAGAGCAAAAATGTTCTTCTTCCAAGTCCGTATTTTCAGTCAATTCTTTTTTACAGACTATCTACGATCAGTATAAAGACTCGGTATAATCGGTGCGTCGTCGTCGCGACCGTTACGTCTCATCGACGCAGTTCGCTTTATCGACACGCGTGGCCTATTGAAAGTAAATTGTTCATTTAGTTTATTTTACGAACTCGTGTCTGATACGATCTTAGAACGAACCTCTGTATGTAATGTACGAATACCTACTTGTTTACTAACATTCCTATTATGTTGTTCTTAAGAGGCTTTTACTGTGGATTCCTACATGATTCTAGACCTCGTCCTTTAATCGTCCTCTTTTTCTAAAACTATAAAACAATTGCTATATTTTTATTTATTTATAATGTTTTTTAAAACTAATATTTTGTAATGGTGTTTAAAACGAAAACACACAGACATCTTACGTACGTTAGTTTTAAATGAGTTGCTTTAAGACGACATGTCAGTATAATTCTATCTGAACCACTTACTATAATATCCTTGTTTACTACGTCTACGACCTTCAACATAACAATTCAAACTTCCAAACAGGAAGTCATGAAACTGAAAATTTACAACACTTCATAATCGAAGTTGAAACTAAAACAGTATATTTTGGGAGCGATCCAATATCAACTAACAACATAAAATTTACTGTCTATCTCCTATCTTAAGAGAGAACTTTGAGAGGCAACTTTAGGCTTAGTTTAACTTCTAAATGGACTTTGGTGTGCCAGTGTACCACTGACATAGTACTTCGCATCCGATGGGACGAAGCCGAAATCCGAAATTGTGAATAGGAGTTTCTATTCGGCTCGTGCGGTTATGTGAACTAGGAATGGTTTCATTCAATTATTTTTAATTGTCTCTGGCCGAGTTGTGTCGTTCGTTTTAACGGGTTTTTTGTGTCGGTATTGAATAGATAGACGTTGGATGATTGTGAGAGATCGGTAGCGCTTTTATTGCTTGGTTTTGTTTTAAGTAAACGTGAATAAATGAAATTCTCGTTTTACATCAGAAACTTTGTACCCTACAAAATAAAATTAGAATCGTTTTTTTACAATTTAGGTAATCGTCATAATTATAATTAATAGACAGATGTTTAGTTTGGGATGTAATATTAGATCGAAAAAAGTCTTTTTGTTACCTTAAAGCAAGAGCCTTTACTAAATACCCGTAAAGGGAGTCAAATATAACCTCTTTCATTTTTGACATTTAAAAGTGACTTTTGATTGGCTTATTGAAATGAATGACTCGACATTAACATAATCACTACACAGATTATAAGATTATTGAATCTTTGTCCCAGTAGAATCCTGCAGCTTATATTAATAACTTATGTTTTTGAGACGGTTTTCTCAGTCGACAAGCAAAAAGAGTACAAAAAGAACATTCGATTCTCTACTTGTACTCTTGGTCTCCCGGTTGTACTAAAATAATAAAAGTAAAATCAACTTATATCTAAGAAGTTGTTCGGTAGCGCTCTGACGTAGAATGTACATTATTTTCCCCGCATTTTTGAAACAAAGAAACTTATCTTTTTCATAATACACGCGGAGCTTTCTCCTGCCTTTCTTTTCTGCTAATTTCCGTAGTCGGCTAATTATTATGAAGAGTGTGATAAAGATGAGGACTCTGTACTCTGTTCGTAGTTCAAAACTAAAAGGATTCAAATTTATGTTGGCAAGCTTTTCTTCATAACATTTTCTAGTTTTATAATTAGGAAAACTTGTAAGGTACGTCATCGTAATGTTATAATTATGTTATGCTCAGTTCTTCTTAGTGACAAGCATTGTGGCATTGGAAGCATTGTGCTTCCCACACAAACTTTACCGCAGTCATATTAGGCGCGTGTGTTTGCAGGTGGGATGTTGGTAGGTAGTTTCTAAATTGCACACTTCAAAACGATAATAAATTCACCCTCTAAAAATAGCTGATATGATTTATAAGGCGTATAATATTGCCATGGTCCGGGGCGAGGAGGAATGGGACGCCGTCGCCTCCTTCTGCGAAGCAGTGATGCTAGCGAAGGAGGTGGCGGAACGTGAGAGGGAGAGAACCTCTCGTCCCAGCCGCCGCAGGAGGCGCTCCGGGCGTCGGGGGCTACGTGATGGCTTCCGGCCACCGTAGACGCGGGCCTGTGGACGGTGAGTGATGGGTAAGCTCGCCGTCCGTCCGTCTTATGACGACGACAGGCCGTGTCGACGGCGCGTTCGTGTTCCACGCGCGCCTCAAAGAGATGTCAGCAACATGGAAGGGGCCCGCAAGGGCTGACGCCTGTCGAGGCTGCGGGTTGTCCGCAAGGGATACCGCGGCCTCGACATGAAGGGCGAAGAAGGAACATGGGTGGTTTTTAGTCAGTAGAAGTCTGACACTCCCTTTCGCTCTGCGCAAGAGCGGGAGGGGTTATTTGATGATTTCCCAACCCCCAAAAAAAAAAAAAAAAGAAAAAAGGCGTATAATATTGTTATTACTTTCAAGTCCCACTTTACATTTCAGAGCCCATACACGTGCTTTTTTAAGGGTCCAATGAACGCCACTAACACGTGGCCACCGCCTCTCATCAAAAATTTGCTATCGATTCGAAAAGAAGAAGAAGGCACTCTAAATACATAGTATTTTACACTAGTTCTAGTTATTCCTATCAAGATATAGTCAAAACTTACTGGTTTAAAACTATAAGTTCCTTTCTTCACATGTCAAATACAAAATATCTTGGGTACCTAGTCAGGTGTTACCGACAGCAGCACCAAATATCATGAATACGACTCCGCGCTACATTCGCAGTTCAGCAACTCAGACCTCGCTCGAGTTAGTTCATGTGAATGTAACGTGTTAGTTCTTGGTCACAATCCCGAGCATAGTTACCTTACACTTAGGCAAAGTTCAAAAGCGATTTTCTCTTTGGTTTCATCGTAACGAATAACACACATAACATAACATAACATCACGGCTGTAATCCCCGAAGGGTTAGACAGAGGTGTACACCCACATTACGCCAGTTATGGAATGTTGTGTATGTGTTGTGTGTTAAAGAATAAACCTCTCTTAAAATAGTGTTGTATCAAAACTAGGTACTATATTCGAGTTTACTAATTTAGAAGAGAATGACTTTCGAATGTTGCGCAAATGTATTGTTTGCGCTCAACACTGTACAAGGTAATTCCAGACAAGGCTAGAAGTGCTATCGGGGCCAGGTAGAGGTGGGGGGGGATTGAAACTCGATACTTTGTCGTCTTGGACATTGGGCCAGAAAAACAGCGATTTAGAAATGTAGTTTTGAGATTTTGTTTCGTTGAGGTATGTGACCATACTGAAGCAATTTTCAATCATTTATATTTCAAAATATAGAGATCGGATCCTGTGTCAGACATATAGAGCTGAACTTCACTTTAAGTCTTCCTACTGTGACTGTTCCTAAATTACCCCAGGCTGATAAAATTTTCGTTTTTCCTAAATCATAGGAATATTAGTATTACAGTCGGTTTCCCCAATGGGGAAAGGGCTGAGCTCCACCTCCGCTCAGCCCTGTGAGGCCCGTCCCTGACTGGTCGCCTCCCCACCAGAATAAGAGGACTGAATTCCCAATGGGGTAGCCCAGTCCCAACTTTGAAAGCTAGAGACTGGGAGGGAAAATAAGGTGAAGATAATATTGGGAATTCTCAGTTAGAAATATACATGAATAATATCAATTCCAATAAGACAATTTAATCGTAAAGTATGAAGCTAATAAGACAAGAGGATACAAAGATATAAGAAGTCGGTAAGGGAAACGTTACGCTTGCGCTTCAGAATTTCATTATTTACAGTTACGTTAACTTCATGAAACTACGAACCCATCTCTATGGCATGTAACCGGTTACAATAACTGCCCCAGTACGTGACTGTTAGACCTAAGCGCATAGAACCACTAAGGACACTGCTACGAATTCTAACAGATCACGCTCCCTAAGCATTATTCACATGTCTTTCTCAATCCTGAGACAGAGTTCTGAGACGACCTGCTGCCATTGAAGAAGGCACGTTTCAGTAGTTCTCCCTACACGCGTATTCATGTGTGTAACACCCTTACGGCAATCTACCCCTTCAATATGATAATACAAAACTTGCACAAGCGCTCCGTAGACTTAGTCTGTAGCAGAACATATTGTGATTGTAATTGTTGACGCCAAAGTGATATTATATATATCGTCACTTCACATTTCCGTACTTCTTCCCCATGTCGAGGTTACGTGTCTTGTTAAATATTGTCAGTAATAGGCCTACAAATAGCCGGGTTCTGTTTTATAACGAGACACATTCAATCCCTAGCGTTCCGAAGAACGGTGTTATCAATGCAGTTTGAGATACTTCGTGAAACCTAACCCAAACTCCCTGGAAATGTGCGTCAACAATCTCTACGCAATTTTTCTGAGCTAGACTTTTATAGGAAGTAGTATTTATCATATAGCGTTTGGTTGCTTCGTACTTCAAGTACAAGTTGATCTTTTTATAACTGATCACAACTGTTTATAATTAGTTGTGTTCTCAAATATTACGGTGCCTTATGGTTCAGTGATTCACCACTGAACCATAAGGATTGTTCTAATCAAAATGTGAATATTACGGTTCGGCCATCCATTTGTGGTGCGTCAGATGAAAGTCAACATACGTCAATAGTCAGGTGTATTAGTGTATAGTGAGCATGTTTGCATGAGTGTAAAGTGTAGCGGCTGGCTGTCTCCGTTCCCTGAGCAAACGCTTATGACAGATATCTACCAAGGTAGGGATTAGGAGATGGACTCATAACACATGAGAATATAATAATATACATACATGGTGATAATATAGGCAGTTGCTCCATCATGCTGAAATAAATTATTATTAACAGCTTCTCTGCGTTACCGCCAAACGATAACGCCAAGAGTAGAAAGAGTAGATAATAGTAAACACTTACCGGGTGTATATTAAAATAGATTAGTCTGTAACTCACTTACAGAATACTTCACACATTACCAGTTTCGCCTCCGTCTCAGCTTTCTCCTTACACGTCTCGTCACTGATTTTAATTAGACTTATTGATATTACTTATATTTATTTTATTAAATATTAATCGCTCTCTTACGACACCTCATTGAAATATGCGACTTGGTACCAAGACTACCCTAACTTCACGAGCCTATCTAGGAACGTCCTAGGACTTTACGTAACCCTGACTCAGTTCCCCTAATCTCGGCACCCGGGCCCTTCCGTGGTCTGAAATCAACTGTCCCTCCGTCACCTCTCCAATCGCCCAGAACACCAGACACGGCTTGCTTCCCATACTTTCACAGGGTTGTTTTATTGCTGTTTTTTGTCTAAACTTCTCAAATGTTTTAATGGTCTCTTTAGGTAGAGTGACCGGGGTTTATTGCAAACAGATGTGGGTTTGCTCTTGTGAGTTGCGCTTAGAAATCTGATATGTTTCTTTCAGAATTTCTTTGAAACATTACATTTGGCTTGTCAGGCGCCACTTGTCACGGCCCTTTCCCATTAAATAAAGGATTTATTATGCCTTTCTAGGGAGTCCAATATTGCTTTACAATTTAAAATAAGAAATATCGTTTCGTTATTAATTAGGGTGTCGTGTCAAGCTGTCAAGTCATAAAATAGGGACTTAATATATTTATAGGTGGTCTCATACCTCGTGGTGATTTCGAAAGAAGAAATAAGATTAAGAGATCTCCTTAATAATTAGGAGTAATATGACAGACAGTCACACTACCTATATTCCTTTATTTATTCCACTACAAATCATTACATTTTTAGTTATCATCATCATTGTTTAGTCAAAAGAAGTCCAAAGCTTAATCGTCGTAATCGCCTTATAACCCGTCTTGTGCTTTCCACTCCTGAAGATTCGCGGAACCATCGCCACTGCGCCAACCGTACCGTCTTGGTTCCTCCACGGTTAGTTCTTAATCCTTCAGCTTCTGATTATGATGAATCAACAATAAATCTACACGCGGAAGCGGACAATAATCACACTAATATTATAAAAGCGAAAGTTTGTGTGTGAGAATGTATGTTTGTTACTCTTTCACGCAAAAACTACTGAACGGATTTGGATAAAATTTTGTACACAGATAGATTATAACCTGAATTAACACATAGGATAGTTTTTATCCCGATTTTATCTGTTCGTGGGATAATTTTCTAGTTGTAGCGGGCGAAGTCGCTGGCAACAGCTAGTCCTACTATAAATGCGAAAGTTTGTGAGGATGTATGGATGGATGTTTGTTACTCTTTCACGCAAAAAACTACTTAACGGATGTGAGTGAAATTTAGAACACAGATAGTTTATAACCTGGATTAACACATAGGATACTTCTTATCCTGGTAGTATGATCCCGTGGAACAATTATCGAACTTCACGCGGGAGAAGCCGCTGGTACAAGCTAGTCAGTCATATTCGAATGTCATCATATTATTATTTTCAAACACTTAAGTGACTTGAGCACAATATCACCTGTGGTGTCGTGGCCCCACATAATCAGTGTGGGCAAGTCTCGTAGATGTTACCCGCGCCTCTGACTCGCTGTTACTACGACGTTCAGTGTCACTAGTGCGCACAGACCCGCAACTATCACTTTACTAAGCGTTACTACTCACCTTATGACTCGATCTTATTGCATAAGAGGTAACTCTGTCGTCGTACTGAAGGCAAAAGTTCCGTGGTCTAGATATTTGATTGTTCATTAATCATTTGCCACCAATGATTGCGTTATGCTTAGAATATTAAGGCTTATCCTACAATGGAAGCCTAGTAAGTTTAGTATGTGTATGGGTAGGAATTTGTCTTGTTTGAACTTTTTAAAGATAACGTTTTCTCTGAATTATCTTAAAACTATCAAAGGACATAAGCTCCGTTCTATTATAGAAACACATTTGAATACCTCTTAATAAGTCTTAATAAAAATAACCTAATAACGTTGCAATTTGTCGCTCCAAGCGACACGTTTCTTTACAAATCGACGACTTATTCGCGCTCGTGTGGGTACCTCATAAGAAACGATATTGATGCTTTCTATTTGCTTGTGTTTGCCTGGGTATGTGCCTGTTCGAGGACTCGTTACCTAGCGATCTCCATTCATGTGCGACTTATAATTTTTACGCGAAAAAATTCCACTTTATACGCGTGTAGTCGTCGTTGCCATGGCAACCGGGCGGGCCTACGGACCCGCTCAGTCAATGTTTATTATGTGAGTAATATTAGAAGCGCGTATAAGGGGAAATTGTCACGTACACGAATTGAAAAGTCGTATAGATTTTTTTAATGAGAAAATATTGTGGGTCACATGTTTTTTACGGAAGATACGAGAATATGAGAGGATGCTGTACCTACCTTACTTTGTAAGTTGAGAAACTCCCGCAACGTAAGTTTGGACTGCGCTATTTTATAGAAGTTATTTTAGTAAACGTGGTAACAGATTGCGAGTTCAGAATCTGAGATTCTTAGAACTTGAATAAGCGAAGATGCCTGTAATGTGTACCAGAGCTACACATTATTTTCGCTTCATCTTGAAAGTTGTGCTGATTGATTAGATAGGGAGATTTAATAAAGCCGTTCATGGACGAAGTAGCTGATGACATACTTCTGTTACTGTTTTTTTACGTGTTGGAGAAATTCCAAGAAGGGCGTGTTTGCGGTATCAATGGCAGTTTTTAGTTCTTCAATAATAGGCCGATTTTTGGAAATACATACTGAAACAAACTCAGAGATCATGGTCTATTTTGAAGTCGAAAACAAATTAAGTTGGTTGAATGCAGGGCAAATAAACCATTTCACTACGTATGCTACCAGTAGAGATCAAATCGTCTATACCTTTAATTAAACGAATGTACCAATAGTACTAGACGTAGATAATAGGTACCTCCGAGTATTTGTGAACCCCAAATCAAATGATTCCCCTCGACGGCATTGACACGAACCTTCGTCTTCCACTCGAACACTGCTCACAATAGACTACGCGCATATATGTATGTATATAATACATTATATAAAGGACCGCTAGTTTACGAATTGTCGAGATATTCAGTGTGGTTTCCAGCAAATTTCAGTTTGCACTCAAACTGATACACTGAATGAAAAACCTAGGTGTCTGATGCTGCTGTACATTTTTTTTAATTAGTATTTTGTCCCACTGCTGGGCAAAGGCCTCCCCCATAGTCTTCCACTCTTGTCTCCGTGCGGCTATCTCCGGCCAATCCAAAAGCCTCTAAGACGCTGGTTATTGTTACGCATTCTGTCAAGTTACATTGAAACCTCCAAACACTACACCTACTCACACATACTCACACATACACACACATACACACATTGTCATTGTTGTATATAATTTGTTATCCAGTTAATCTAAGACGTGCTACACACTTACAAAGCCAGGCTGCAAAAATAAATATGTTTGTATCTGATTTCGATCATACCCATCATTGCTGTCCAACAAAAAATACCGAATCGAATGTGCTGACCGAACAAGTGTGCAGCATACCTTTCCAACATTTTCTTTTACTTGCTTATACAACGCCAACTGGAAGTTACACAAAACTGTAAGCAAAGAAGAAATAATTGCTCATTTCTATATTGCTCGGATGCAATGAGAAATTAATTAACGACCATAAATATGTTGTGTGTACAGTATTGTTTCATTCCGTAGGTCTGCTCGCTGCCAATTAAAAGTTCTCCCGCGGCCTCTCCGCGATCATGGCAACATTATGCAATGAAGTAGGTTCGTCTGTTCGTCTGTCTGTACCCGTACCTACAGATAAATACTAGTTGGAGTTGTGATTAACTGTCACATCTAGTTTGAACCAGTTACAGCCGGATTAATGTAGTTATAACGAGACTGAACTGCTATCCACGTCTGTGTAACCCTTGTTTGTTTTAATTGTTTATCTTGTTTATTGGTGACTATTTTAGTCTCCTATTAGTACACTCGGTTTAGTACTTCAATAAATATATTTAAATTCTTCGCAGCCATACTGAGAGTGAAGGTACAAATAACATTTTCTATTTCTGGATATCGGGTAAAATATAAAACCTATAACATACCACCATAATCATGGGTGTAAAAATGTAAATATATGTTTTCATATAGCCTAGACTTAAGCACGTTTACAAACTCATAGATAACATGAAATCCTAGATAAAAAATTACTTTGAAAGGTTAGTACAATCAGGTTTTTCTATCTCATATTCACTGAATAAGTTAAACACGCAGCAATAACCTCCATCACCACCCACCACCACCACCACCCACCACCACCACCACACCACCACCCCACCACCACACCACCACCCTACCACACTACCACTGCACCACCACCAACCACAACCACCACTGCACCACAACCACACACCACAACCACCACCAAACCAACCACTGCACTGGCTCAAGCTAACACAAACGAGTTCCTTTTCCTTTATAAAATGTATAATACCATTCCTTTCCAAGCGAGCCTACAATAGGCAAACAATTAATTAGCACTAAGTCGGTTCAGAGTGTGAGTATAAAAAGGTGCGGCGTGCGGCGGCGGCGTGCAATTATGATTTGCTTTTTTTGATAATTCTTTTTATTCTTTGTATAAAATACACCATTTTCAAACAGTCGATGTGCAATATTTATCGCTGGGTACTTTAGATGCCTGGTTGATGGCAACAGACTTATCCCTATTACATGGAACTTGAACATAACTGAGGAAATATGGGAGTACTAGTAATTACACCTTTGCATAACCCTTAAGGCCTGATTTTTTGTTTGTATGTACATACCTAAAATGTTCATTTTATATGTTCGTTAATCATCTAAGTAAATCTCTACCGAAATACTGTCCCAAGTGCTTGTAGGTAGACGTTTAAAATTACAACAAAAGTAATGAAGTAAGAAGGTTAAAATATAAATAATGTAAAAAAATTCTATGTAATAAAGAATTTCTATTATGGTGTTATTGGATTTATTTAAGATATAGTTTTTTGTATTTTTAAAGCTTCCTCTCTCCTACTACATCTTTGTCTTTTGCTGTGCCCGACAGGGTCCATAATGATCTCATATTTTTAATTTACCACCTAAGTACACATTGTGGAATGCAAATAAAGTTTGAGTATTGAGTACATAAGATTTAATAATTGCAACCGCTATTTCTAAAATTATTTACTTCCCTTAAAAGCCAGTTGCGCTACAATTTTGGAATTCTATAATACAGTAATATGGCAGAGATTGCAAACTTCCGGAAACGTACAAGCTTTATGAGGCGTGAAATAGAAAAGATAAGGTTATCAATATGTACGGGACACCGTGTTGCGTGTTGCGTGTTGCGGGGTACACATCCATGTGTGACACGTCACAGGAGGTATATATACCATACGATTATTGTATAAACTGCCCATTGTACGTATCTATTATGAAATCAGTTAGTCGATTTTTCCAAATTCGTTTTTCTTTCTGTTTGTTATGGACATTTTAGTTTTGCCTGAACCCTAAAATGTTTCATGAAAAAATTATTAATCCAAAAAAACACGTAGTTCCTACGTATTCTTTTAGATTTATCTTCCACAGAAATAATAGAACCATAAAAACAAGGTTGAAAATGTAGCTGAGGATTTTTAAGTAAGAAACTTTATGTACGTACCCACGTTTCTAAATGTAAAGCAAAAGAATAGAATCGCAATGAATACAAATCTCCATCCCTTTACCTAAACATACGCTCAAACTTTTCAAACCTGTTCCTTCAACCTTTTCAAGGACCGAACTTGTCCCGCCCGGTACACGGTCCCTACCTAACTACTTACCCACCTACCCACACGGAGGATCAACTTCCAAGTATTCAAATTATATTAACTGTCTTTGTCTTTTTCGCCGTCCGTCGGATCCAATCTACATATTTGTTGGGAACTTCAATAACTTGCAGTTTGATGGCGGCCCACAGATGGCGCCTCTTTCATAGTTCACCACGTTCAGTGCTAATTATAACGTTGAGTTCGTCATAGTACTGACGTAGTTAGTTATCGACTCTGTTATAAACGTTACTTAGTTATGAATGTAATACGAAACAAACAAAAAAACTCGTCATTAATTATATAAAAACAAACCGTCAATCATTATGCAAGAATTTTAGCTGTATTTCCTGAAATGAATTTTTCCAGTCCTTGGCATAGGCCTTCCCAGTATTTTTTTTTACTTTTACGCACCCACTTACTAATATACAACAATTTTAACCCGGATAACTTGCGGTCCAAATCGGGTAGTTTTACTCTAGTTGAAGTTATCACGCCTTTTCATACAAAAATATTTAAACCACTTTTCCAACTCTCTTCCAAAAACCACAAACTAATGGTGAAAAATCTACTGCACTCTAGTAATTGAACTGACTCTTTTCTGATATCTCATGTACAAAGGAAAATACAACCAATTTATCGGAAAAACAAGCAAATAGCCGCGATTTACTATAAACTAGTTTCGCAACTAGTCGTAGTTGGGTTTGACTAGGAACGCATTTAGTCTCGATTTATCGAACTAATTGTAGTCACTGCAAGTCAAATCCTTACTAATATTATAAATGCGAAAGTAAGTCTGTCTGTCTGTCGCGCTTTCACGCTAAAACTACGGAACTGGATTTAAATGAAATTTAGTACACAGATGGTCTAGAGCCTGAGAAAGGACACAGAATAGTTTTTAATGCGAAAAAAGGGTTGCAAAGGGTGGAAATGGGGGGATGAAAATACTATTTTAGGTCGCGATAACCGACATCTACGCGGACAAATATATTTGAATTTCTGGCTTAATGGACCCTACAGCTTCAGCTCTTAATTTTTCAAACTTGTCTTTAAATACAACGAACATCTGACCCAAAAAACTAAGCTAAAAAATCAATCAATTATAAAAACCACCCGAAGCATCGACTAAAGCCGAACTGTCTGAAAGTTTCACCTCTTCCATATAATAACAACACAAATACACCCCGATCCCGTTTACATGAAGTCCCCAAGTATATTCGAGTACATCCAGATCCCACATTACGTCTCGCTGCTGTATAAATCGGCAATAAATAAATGAAAACTTGTAAAGTACTCGCTTGCCGGGGAAACTTCTCGAAACTTATTTAATAACTCTCTGACCATTGAATACCGGTCGCCATAGCGACGACATCATTCATACTTAATTAAATTGTTTAACAAACAATTTATAAACAGGTCGGAAGAGTTTTTATTCGCTATATTGTTTCCCGTGGAACAACAGAACAATTAAGTTGCTTGGCCATTGCAGTCTGTTCCTGTTATGTTTGAACCAAGTATAATAAGATCGATACTGGATGAAACACATTTTTGACTTTGTCTATGCCATCAGGAAACTGGTCTTGTTAGCTGGGCAATGTAAGAGAACAGCGATGCTCCTCGTTATCAAAATTAACTCATTGTCTGTTAATTACTTATCACTAGTATTGTCACAACACTCGCTGAAGACCTCTGAGGTGGACACAATGTTCATGATTAGCCCGTTGTTTAGATTACAATGAAAAGTGGAAGTGTGTTGTTGTTCGTCACCATGTAGTGGGCGAGGCGAGGTGATGGGCGCAACTTTACTCAAAGTATATAATTAGCACGGACGATGACGTGGTGTCCTTACTGGTTTACTTGTTCTTTTACTCAGGGTTGAGTTTAGTTTCTAGGACAAAATGTCAAAATAACACGCATATTTTCCTGGAGACGCATCTCGGACAAGTTGTTACCAGGTAACTTTGTTAAATCCGGTGTTTAGTACGAGAATTTTTTTTAGTAGCTACGAGAAATTTCTTGTACGATTTTTGTTTACCTACCTCAAGATGTACCCCAGGAACCCGTCGTTACAGTTGGGTTCGCTATCATTAAACCAGCGCGCAGCGTGCAGCGGGGCGATTTAACAGTTTAGTTTAATGAATCAATTCCGTCATTATTATTTCCCATCAGCCTGTGATTTCCAACTGCAGGGCAAAAGCCTTCCTTTCCTTTCCCACTCAATTAATAAGAGTTTTCTCCTAAAACAACTATAATTATAACACCTTGAACAAAAACTAGGTAGTTATTTTATTAAAAATTAAGGAGTTCAAATTAACAGACCAAGTATGTTTGGGAGTCCATAACGTTAGTAAGGGTTCGCGCTGATTGTAACGAGAACTAGGTGATATCGGCCCGATATCACCTAGTTCTCGTTGACTCACCTACAAGTGCTCTCTTGTACCTCATCCAGAGCACTTGTGTCTGAGTCAACGTTACAAGGCGGTGGCTTTCATCTTGCTATTGAATTGGTAAATTTTATAAGATGATGGTTGCCTTTTATTCCCCAAAGAGTTGAAATAAGGTGCGACAGACCTAGCTGTTTACGGCCTTATTTTTAGAAGAGTAATTGTGTACGCAAAGCTGTTTATTAAAATCTATTTAAGTTTCTTGCTATGCAATCCTTGCGACTCTTCTAAACTGCTGCTTAATTTACAAATAATGTGACATGTTCTTTTTAACCGACTTCATATCATTTATTTTCCAATATACTATTTATTTCAAGTAAAGAAGTGAATAAATTTTCAGAATCAAAACACCTAGTATCCCGGTCGGCGAACCAAACACAACTAATTGGAAGTACAAAAATAGCAGACAATTTATTGCTACCAAAACAACACTCTATTTGCCCTCTGCCTTTAAAAGAATAAGACACAAAAGGACGCTGCAATAACGAAGGATTTAAAAAAATCACGAACCGTTCTCTGTTGCTATAAGCCTTGGAGTACAACTGTGCGGTTGGCGAGCTTGCACTCGGTAGCCAATAAACAAGGGCCGACTCTCAAGTGATTCGATCAAATTAAAGCGCAATTGTCACCTCGTAAAACTGTGCATTGTGGAGACACAATGATGAGCGGTTCAGTAGGTCTAGTTATAACAGAAAGTGAATGAAATTGTTGTTGATGGAAATTACATTTTCAGACCAACATCGAAAATTTAAACAGATTACTTACGTGTGCATTTTTCAGCGAAACTTTTTGATTTAAACTACAGGCCGGAATGACTGAATGGTCTCATGAGTTTTTTCGATCCAGACTTAATGTGAACCACTGTTCGTTGGTTTAAGGTGATATGCCAGTGCTCCACATAGTGACTTTGCCCACAGCTCAATGGTCATACAATATTGGACATAGTCCTTCTGCAAGAGTATATTAACTTTCGCTGCATCGCTTTAAAGCGCTGTCTGCGTCTGTAAGCTGCGCTGTCCGCCGAGTGCTGCCGAATGAATCACAATCAGCTTTATTTTTTTTTCGTTTTGCTTCTCGGGGAAGCACAGCGTATGAGCACTAGGTTTAAGCAAAGCATTCAACGATACGACATGGTTTAAACTTAGAATAGGATAATAAGACATCATTCTGTCCCTGTTACATACTTACATACTAAATGTGTTTAGTTATGGCTCCTGCACCAAACACACATACAGAAACCACAGAACACCGCCTGCTACGATCCTTACACAGTCCTTTCGTCTCGTCCACATTCATACATCTGAACGTACACGCACGCCGGTTGCGAGTACCACCTAAACCTGCCCTTTACGAAATACCACAACAATAAGGAATGTCCTTCTAAGGTGTGGTATCGGTGTTTCCACTCACATCTTCCTTGTAGCCTATTGCTTTTTAGCTACAAGGTAGATGTGTTCGTGCAAGTTAACTTAAACTACATAGCAAAACTTTTACTGTGGCTAAATACCTATGCCTAATTAGCTAAAAATTAAATTAAAATGCTTAATACTTTCTTTTTTATTTCAATATAAAAGAACTGAGTTTCTTTGAATGTCAAGGTAAGGAAGGAAAGAAAAATGTTTGTCTTAAGATTTTCTATTAGGCCGGGCTCAGACGAGCTACTCAACATACAACTAACACGATAAACTCAAAGATATTTGGTCTGGACCAACTAAAGAGAGTGCCTTTGGTGTGCGTTAAACAGAAAATAGTAATTGATTAAGTTAATGGTAGTTATTATTTATGACCGCAGCCCATCGATAATCAGTATACAGTGAGGACAAAGGGTATCTTTAGTTCCAAACTGATTAAGGCTAGTTAGATCAAATTCAGCTAAAGCTGAATTCATCATCATTCATCATTAATCTTAAGTTACTTCAGGAAAATGTACAAATTGATATTTTACAATTCTATGTTTGGAATTTGATTTCCTTTGATAGTTTATATTGTATTTGATGTTAGGTATTATAATGTATTAATTGACGGCACGGTTGGCGCAGTGGCTGAGAGATTGGACTGCTGCGCTGCGTGTCGCGGGTTCGATCCCCGCACGGAACAAATATTTGTATGGCCTACAGATAGTTGTTTCGGGTCTGGGTGTATTTGTGTATGTGACTTTGAATGTTTGTAAACGCACCCACGATACAGGAGAAATTCCTAGTGTGGGGCAACGTTTTAAAAAAAAAAAAAAAAAAAAATGTAGTTGTTAACAGTAGGCCCCGTCTGTGGCGAGCCTTATCTCGTAGTAGGCACATCGTAATTCTTCCCGCGGGCGTATTTAAATAAAGAAATTACTAACATTACTCGCTTTTAAGTAAGATAAATACATTACAAGTGGTAATTATCTTTTAGCCCCGAATACAAAATGATAATATTAAGATGTAAACACAGATATAAATTATACTGAGTACTTTAGATTTGTTTTAGCCGCTGCTCGCTGGCTTCTTTTAAATGAATTATAAAACAGCACTGACTTGTAACTAGCTGAGGAACTAACGTTCGCTTTCACAAAAAACTAAACTACATATAGTTAAACCTAGCATAACTGTTAATTTCTGAAGCACTGAACCGAAAGCTGAAAACATAACTAAGCTCTTTTATTTAGGCCACCTACTGCGGTACTCAGAGATATATTAATGATTAATTAAGCCGTCACTTAGTACAGATTTGACATACTTTTGTATAACAAAACTGTCAAAACCTTTACTAAGTGATGGCCTAAGTAATCATTAAGGCTCTCTGAGTGCGGCAGTTAGTGTTACTTATAAATGAACAAAAGTTTGCAATAAATGAAGACTTATCCGTACAACAGACTGTTCTTATGTTTTGAAATCCTATAGCAGCTTTCAACTCTGATGAAAGCTGAATATATATTAGCAAATAAAATAACAAAATAATTTCCATTTACACAATGCAACATAGATATAAATAACAGACTGACTGATGTAAGTAACGAAGCAGATCCCTCAGCTTAAGATGTTTCATCAGAATTAATTTTTTTATTTGTTTTACCAGATATACAATTACCTATCAAACAACTGCCTGTACAATTCTTAGAAGTAGATTATTGTCTAGAAATACATATACTTACGACTCAAACATATAATACAGGTACGGTACGACTACTTCAAAGAAATTCTCTAAAATATGATAAAACCGAGAATATGTTATTTGAGCTAAAAATATCCCAGACAACATAATAGGAATCCCACTCGAACATAAAACCTAATGCCTAGTGTATATATAGGTGTAGTCTGTCTGGCCGGCAGTGAACCTGCCCAACTTATTTAATAACTACTGCTTAATCCCGCGCCGTCGCTTCCTCCCTAATCCCGGTTTTATTCCCGGCTCCGGGACCCCGGACCGGTTCCGACTTACTAAGATACGTTTATTAATTAGCTCTGAATCGATAATACTTGCGGTATTATTTATAAACGAACGCCATTCTTGTTGGATCAGCGGCTTTTAAATAGACCTCGCTGCCTATTTGTTGCCTATAGTTTGGACTTACAAGTTTGAGAAGATGTTTAGTTATTTCTGATGGCAGCAGTTCGCCCAGGGTATCTCTTTATTGATATTAAAGAAGTATTAATTGGCATAACATAAACCTGCGCCTGTATTTCCCCGAAGGATAAGACAGGGTACTAAGTACTTACACACATTTCACCAGTTATGTTTATGTGCTATGCGGTGGTGACTATGGTGAGCTTGTGCAGAACTATTTTATAGCCCTGCTAATACAAAAGGATTATTGAAGTTCCATTGCTCGTAGTACGTTCACTAGGAATATACTTAGGAGGACGTTTCAGGACGTCTTACCTTTATTCACATGTATTTTTTAAATGGGACAAGCCCGCCACACTATTCCCAAACCACTGTAACTTCTGTAAGCCAGAATCAACAGTGGCGACCACAAGAAAAGCGCCGAGACAATGAAGCCCGACGAAGTCCCAGAGAAACGATTAAACTGTCTTGGATCCCGCAACGAAATTAATCAGAAAATAATAGCAGAGGAGTAGGAAAAACATAATTTCCACTTCCCTCCGTATCAGCAGGAGATAGAACAGAACCAGGCCAATAGGCACACAGGGACGTATACAATGTATGACATATTATGTAGTTCGCTGTCTGGTTCTGCAGTTGCCCATGTAGCGCGATAGATGGCACTACCTACACCACTCGGCTTTGGGACCGAGGGTGATGCTTGCCGGTTGGAACTGTGACCAGTGAGCTACTCTAAGGTTGAGTGATGCTTTCACATGCTCTTATAGTGCAGCAAAGAATGGCTATCCCGCTGGATATTGAAAACTCCGCTCTGAAAATTAATAAATGTAACACAAGAAGACGTCTTTTTTATTGAAAAAAATATACAAGTCTATCCAATTTCAGCGCTACGCAAAACATGCACTTTTCTATATTTACCTCACAATTTAATATCGGGTTGAATCCCTCACAGCTCACACATGGCCTCCCACAGATTAATTTTTTCGTCGCTGTTCGTAGCGAAGTATTCAATTTCTCGAGGGTGTTATCACATTTGAGGGGCTCCGCCTGTCTGCCTGTCTGCCACCCTCCGCGATGCAGGTTGATGGAGGGGTGCCACTAAAGAGTTTATGAATGTTCTGACACCTAGCTTTAGACCTAATATTATTATGAATATTATTGCCAAGTTGTTAAAAGTAAACGAGCCTTCTTTAAATTGGCATGCATCAATAGAGAGAATATTCGCTTATATTTTATAATATTTCTATTTTATTGAAACGGTTTATATAATTGCTAGGCAACATTGGGAAAAAGCCTAAACTAGTTATTAACTCTTAAAGTCACCAATACCACAGATAAACTATACAAACTCTGGTTTATTTACTAGCTGAACTCAAACAACAATAATTCCTTCACTTAATTCAGCGATCAAAATAACTGGGGGATGATTGCCCCCGCTGTAAAACAACGTTAGCACACCGAACAACGTAAACAAACCCATAACTCTATCAGCCCCACCGCAACGCAATATGCGTGTCCACAGGCAATATCTGTTAGAAATAGCCCCAAAGTATATACAAATTTAAATAATGCTCGATTAAGCGCTGCGCGGGGTGCAGCCATTCCAACACAGCCCCGAGCTAGAAACAGGGGAGCGAAATTAATTTCATCGCATATTTAACCTACTTCAAAGAAATACACTTGATGATGTGTTTTATATCGTGGGGATAAAATGTGATAACTAAATCAATGAAGCCGTTGACGTTCAAATTCCGATATACGTTATTGTAGTTCGTCCTGTACAACTAACTTCAGGAATAAAATCGGAGCTAAATGTACTTGAACTGTCTTATTTTACTGAGAACACCACTGCCTCATAATATCACAACTTTATTCAGAAACTTTTATGATACGTAACTAACAATAAATCTACAAACGATGAAAACTGGGTACCTAATTTGTTATGATGAGGAATACATTTCCTTCATTTAGAATTTCGAAGAATTTTATATTCCACTAAAATAGAGCCTAATGTTTTAACGATCAATATTTCACAAAATTAAATAACTTAAAATTAATTTAATTATTGTTTCACTTTCCACAATCTCTTCCGTGATCTAAAGTACCCGTCGAACTCAAACACAAAGCACGAACTCTTGCACGTCGCAGTAAACGGGTTGTCGGCAAGTTCCCAGCTCCCAGCCCCAGCCCGGGTCCCCAGCTCCCAGCTCCCAGCTCCCGGTCAGGCGAGACACTTGTATTTAGTTATGAATTGGTCGGGTATCGCTATCGGGCGCGCGCAGGCCGCGGCGATAAATCATTAATAAAGCAAAGAACAACTCTTCCGACGCAGTTTAATTGCCAACAGTTGCGATGGTAATTAGTTGAGAATTCGGATTATGATCAGGTGCTGTTACTGGTTCGGGAATCAATACACTGGGGAGCCTGATTGGTTGAGTTCTGAAATTAATAATGAAAATAAGACGTTAGTCCGATTACTTCCGTAGAGATTAGGCTCGCTGTTTCCACATAGTCAGAGTCAAACATCTTTATTGTGAGACAGTGGTTACAAAGTTGTTATTGGTTCATTTTTCGGTCAAATTGTGGTGTGGTATGGCAAGATAAGAAAGGAGTGGCAGAAAAAGAGGAGAGGCCTATACCCAACAGTGGGTGTTTTCTTTTTTTCTAACTCTACTAATCGAGTGCTATGTCGTTTGCCTCCATGGAGCAACGTTTGATTTGGACCCCATATTTACGATTCAAGATTTAAGTTGATGCAATTCTGAGCGTTGAGACAAAATAGTGTAAACTACGACCATAAGCATAAATCGTAACATAACAGTTACAAAAAATCAGAATTATGCGAAAAAACTGTCAAAAAAAGGACGAATAACAGCTGAAAAACCTGCTGAGAAATTAAACTGTTAATTTTTAAAACTTAGAACTACTTTATCACGTCATGGAGTTTCTTTCTCATTTGGGGTTCACAATGTAATTAAAGTACAAATGTTTATTAGCCGCGGCTGCTCCTGAGTCCTGACTGTAATTTTTAGTTAGTTTTCTTAAAAACAGTCGGTGTCTCGCTAGGGAGCTATTTTTTGTAGATGGCTTACAACTAAGGTGTTTTTGAAAGGTTGACCGCTGTTACAAGTCACAAGAATAAGCGAATCTTTAGACGAAACAATACCCTGTACTCAGTGGCCTCAGTGGCATACCTAGGGCCTAACGATACGGCACACTCATAAGGCAAACAGACTGTTTGGACACCCTTTTTTTTTTTCGTCGTTTGAGAGAAAATAGTCCAGAAATACTTTTATGAGGTACTGTAGAGGCGGGCCAGGTCTGACCGAATAATGCTGTCACGGCCCAAGAGGTAATCTGCAGCAAAAGTATGGAAACGGCCGTCTGTACTGTTGTGGAAGTTTCACCGCGCCGCGCACTGCTCGGGGGAAACGACGCGTTTTCTTTTGTGTAGTTGGCATTTTAGATATTGGACTTTTACGACAACTGACTACTCTGTCGCTGACTTGTGTCTATTAGTCGCAAGCTTGACTGCACAACGAGAAGTTCTGGGTTCCGTCACCGGGTCGGGTCGGATCATCAGAGAGTGAACTAAGGAGGAGGAAGAAGGAAATTACATTTTTACATTGTCCGTTTTTGACGCCTTTCTCGAGGCGTTTTCTACAAAAAAAAAAAGCAAAATAATAAGTGATAAAGAGACAAACACTGAAAAGTTTTCAAAGGGAAATCCATTTTATTTTATCCTAAGATATACTACAAGAATATATTAACCAACATACATGGATATGCTAAAACCAGAAGTAGTACTAGTAGTACTTTGACTTTTTTTTTTGTGGGATGGGTAATCATCAAATAACCCCTCCCGCTCCTGGGCAGAGCGAAAGGGAGTGTCAAACTTCTACTGACTAAAAACCACCCATGTTCCTTCTTAGCCCTTCATGTCGAGGCCGCGGTATCCCTTGCGAACAACCCGCAGCCCCGAAGGGAGGTGTTTAAATACCTTAACATCTTAACTCTTCATGGCTCTGTAGAATATTTAAACTAATTATTACTCAAATATATCTAAATCTAACTATTTACGAAAGACAGTCTTGTTATGCAGACGGAAGACGGAAGAATTTTCAGATGCTATTATTTATACTGAAAACGGGATATTTACCATGTTTACTTATTGTAAATATGGTAAATATCCCGTTTTCAGTATAAATAATAGTGTTAGTGACTATGTCAGTTTAAAATCTTATAATTTTCAGATGGGTGGAAAACTTTAGAGTAAGCCGTCATAAACATATGTACCAATTATTATTGCGAAGTGTTCGAGTTTTATATAACGAAGTGCACATTCCACGACACAGCCGCTGTAGCATGGCCACTCCACCGCACCCGCCCCCGACCTTGCATTGCGCCGCGTCAACCGGTGCGCGGCCATGAGCCCAGGTGCGAAAGTTGTCCGCTTGTTTGACACTTTGCTGAATTTATTCCGGCGAGTAGGCGAGCCGACGTTTAAATTGCCACCGTGATATAGGGCGCGTCTCATTGCGGCGGCCGACGCCCGGCAACCGGCCCGCACCGGTCTACACATACACTAGCTTTATTAACTTAGATATTAGTGACTGCTGAGATAAGACATGTTACGCTGACTCCAAATGAATTGAGATAAGGGCAGGAGAATGATGATGATGATTAGTGACCTTCCTCGCTGGTCTAGTAGTCACTAGCGCTACTGAGCTTAAAGTCGTGAGGTAGATTTCCAGGTCGAGCAAGCCTAATTTAGTTTTACATGAATTTCTCAGTAACAGCCTCGAAGCGATTTGTGTCCAGTTAGTGACAATAGGCTAGCTCCTACATAGGACTACAAACATAATTCTGCCTCACCCTTGGGGGTCAGCATTACCTGTGCTTTAGGGGTTTAGACTTCTCGGGCCTGTGGACGGTGAGTGATGGGTAAGCTCGCCGTCCGTCCGTCTTATGACGACGACAGGCCGTGTCGACGTCGCGTTCGTGTTCCACGCGCGCCTCAAAGAGATGTCAGCAACATGGAAGGGGCCCGCAAGGGCCGACGCCCGTCGGGGCTGCGGGTTATTCGCAGATACCGTGGCCTCGACATGAAGGGCTAAGAAGGAACATGGGTGGTTTTTAGTCAGTAGAAGTCTGTCACTCCCTTTCGCTCTGCCCAAGAGCGGGAGGGGTCATTTGATGATTTTCCACCCTTCATAAAAAAAAAAAAGGGTTTAGACTTGCACTCGAGCACTGCATTTGTAACCACACGAACATCTATAATATGTAGAATCGTAGTTTTAAGAAATTGAGATAGCATTGCCAACTTATATTTTAAATTTTACCATACGTAGAATTACATTAAATAAATATTCAGTAAAAACATAAGCGTACGTAATTTTATTATAAAGTCATTCATTTTAATTCCATCTTATCACTTTATGCTGAAAACATTATTTCACGTTGTGAAAATAAATTCAGTTATGTAATTGAAATTAAGTAAGTTAATTTCATATTGTCAATTAAGTGCATGTTGCTACATTATTGTTACATTAGTGGAATTTGCTTTTGAAAAGCTAAAGTAAGATTTTTGATTTTGTTTGTAAATATGTTATTATTGCTCAACTAACTTAAGTTATACACTACGAATATTTTAAAATTCTGATTTTCGAATAAAAACGGGGATGGAAGAATAATATTACAGATATTATTAACTGTACGAATGTTTGTTATTTGTACCACGTAATGATTCAAAGTCTTTGCTTTATTGTTTTATAAGTGGTTTGCTAAAGGAAATCGAACCCAGGACCTTATATTGCAAATCACTAGCACAACGGGACAGTCTCATGCACATGAAACACACTCTCTCACAAAATAACTTTACTTTTTTAACCGACTTCAAAAAGGGCGGAGGTTCTCAACTCGTCGGCGATCTTTTTTTTTCTTTTTAGATTTGTTTTTATTTGTTTGAAAGGGTATACTTCCCAGGTGGTCCCATGATCATCAAGTCATCATCATCCCGTTGGGCCTGCGGGTTGTTCGCAAGAGATACCGCGGCCTCGACATAAAGGGCTAACAAGGAACATGCGTGGTTTTTAGTCAGTAGAAGTCTGACACTCCTTTTCGCTCTGCCCAAGAGCAGGAGGATGATTTTCCACACGCCAAAAAAAAAGGGTCTTATGATGGAATCCTAGAGAAATAGAGAAAACTCTTCAAATTGTATAGGCACACTTGAAGTGATTTGAGTAGTTTTTGGAAGGGTAGGTACTTTCTCGGAGTGGTCCCATTTCAATTTAGTGAAGATCTGATGAAGAACTTCGGAGATAGGCAACGGAACTCCTCAATAAATGACAGCAAATGAACTGGGATTGCTGAAATCTCATGTCTGTCTATTGTTTACACCAGTTCATAACATAACATCACGCCGGCACGCTGTGAAGGGGTAAGTGTGATCCACTGAAAAATGAGAAATAAAAAATTTTTAACAAAAAATAAAACCGACTTCAACAAAACATAAAAAAGTGAAAAATAAACTTTAGAAGAAAAATCGTTTTCTGAAGTTGGTAGCAAAAAAATTAAATCAAACCAACAAAAGTCACCGACTTCAGATACTGATTTCTCTTCTAAAATTTTTACTTTTTGTATGTTTTATTATATAAAATAGAAGTAGATAATTAGGTATACAGCTGATAAAATCCTCTTTTGCTTGACTGTTTTCTACCCTACATAGTGAACGTTTGTCTGTGAGGCAGGTAAGATACAAGAGTGTATAGCCGAACGTGGAACATCAAGGCTAATATAATATTTATATAGGGTAATATAATTAAACTCCTTGGAGTGTCGTCGAGAGTGTACAGACACCATTGGGAGTCGAGTCTCTGAATAATACGTTATCTGTGTTGCATATGCGCAACGGGTCGCGATCTCAAGTCCCGGCGCGGTGAGGCAGCAGGGATACGAGGCAGCGAGGCGGCGAGGACCCGACGCAACGAGGCATCGAGGCATCGAGACCGCGTTAAGACGCCTGAGTTATTAGATTTCTGCCCTGTTGCGCCACGTCACTCATCGTTACATTAATTGTCTTCTAACTATTACCCTGAATTCAGGAGAATATTGATTGATAATTGAAAAGTATAATAGTCTGTCTACATTATATAAGTAATAAAGTATATCTAATAAATAGTCTATGTACTTAATGTACTTACTAAACTTTAGCACTACACATTTATTTGTAAAAATCGTTTGTATAATTTATTTAATTTTTTGATTTTCCAGTCCTTACTACCTGTTCGATTTCATTTTCGTTACATTATTTGTTTAATATTTATATATCTGAAGTAATGTATATTTTTGATAACGCGGCAGAGGTGCACAATCGTGCGCGCCAGCAGCCGCAGTAGTTGTTTAACACTAGTTCCGACCAGGTGTGCTCGACCGTTCGCCGCAACAACGGCATCACGCGCGGTCTGAGTCACGGGCGCTAGCGGGTAGCTCAAATGGCAGATTAATTACTTCATTTTAGATTGCAGAAAGCGATACAACTCGGTATTTAACTGAGTTATCCTTTTTGAAGTTCGTTTAATCTATTTAAAACAATTTCTAAACATGTCGCTGTCATCGATAAAATGTACCCATAGAATTAGCAATATTTTGATGTTATCTATCTATTGTCAGATGTACGCTAATTTTTATTTTTACGGCAAAACAAAAAAGTTATGGTTGAATGACTGCATAAAGTTTACTTAATTTATTTCCCAGGCAACAGACTCCTAAATTATTCTTTTACGAGCATTATTATCGAACTACAACTTATTAAACTCGCATAAAAAGCTAGCTTTAATTAATCACTATTTGAGTTATTTATTAACCGCTGTTTGTCATTCACTTGTTCGTGTGCTTGTCGGCATGCTCCCCAGCGGCGCACTGAACTTAGTTAAGATTGTTTACATTAATCCGCTCGGAGTGACGTGGACGGGAGCCGCGGTCTGGCGGACGACACACACGGCGGAGTACACTGCAGCTGAGCGGCCCGTGCGTTCACCAGCCTTGGCGTGGTGATAACGTGGTGGGTTAGAGGATGAAGAGTAACTGTTCTTGTATAACTTAAAACTCTCAGTTTGTCTAATAATGCGTTTACTTCTGTCATTCTTGTTTCTTCTAGTATATTTCCGAGGATATGACAATGTCAAATAACTAGTTTCTGCCAGACAGCATCACTTTCGGCTGTTCCGGTCCAAGAGTGTGGCTAATAATTTAGATTCTGCTTGACCGACCCCGACGCTATCAGGCTGTGTCAGATGTTTCATTTGGTTGACAGCTTATTGTTATTGTCGTAAAAAGTACTGGGGGGCCAAAAACCACGTACTGTATCCATGGTTGTGCGTCCTTTTCACGATACTGTAGTACACTGTTTGGTAGCACAGACATTAGAACAATAGCATACTGATTTAAAAAAAAAAAATTAGTGGTAACAGCTAGAAAACATTAGATCTACATATATGTATCCAATTATTAATTACTGCAATTACAATAATGTTATCGTACAGCATGAGTTATCGACGAAACCACGCGCCCTGCCGCGCTACGCTCTATAGCAACAGACAGACATTACACACTATCTCTCGATAGTGCCGCAATCATGCGCTCCATGCTCTACTGATATTCAAATAAATTATGAATATTATAATTTACTGGGAAACGGACAGTAAATGTTGCGAGTCGATGTTTATTATAAGACTACTAGCGTAATTAGGTGTCCCTACTCTACCTCTTCCAATCCCTCTAATGAGACGAACAAGCAGCATGTGATGCTGCTTGTTCGTCTTTGTTATATATAAATTAAATCTGTGGAACGTGCTTACATAACTACCTTCAATTACGTGAACACAAAAGGCTTACAGAGCGAACATTACAAAATAACATAAAAGATGTCATTGTGCCGACAGTTGACATACAAACCAGATGCGGGTGACATCACGCGACACGCGACATAAAGTGCACACGGCGACACGACAGGTCGCGCGACTGCTGATGACGTCACGAGCTAATTCTTTGTTTCACGTGTCTCTGTGTTTAACTGTGTAATACGGTGACGAACATTACCCGACCGACCGCTCAGCCGGTAATGAGCTCAATGTCGTGACGTCTTTTATTTTGGAGGTGCAATTTATTGTTACAGATTCATTGTGTGTCTAAAAGGGCTTCCACTTCTCCCTTATCTGTGGACAGCCAATCTCATACAAATTTCTCTAAATCACGACTTGACGACGATTGATAGAGAGTAAGATAATGTGATTTGTTTGCCAATCAGTAAACAAATTAAAAACTCCGCCACAACGAACTTAGTTCCATTAACTATAATATTATTAACGTTTTAAGTTATAATAAACGTGTAAAGTAAGAGAAGTAGTTCAGTAACGGTACTAAACCGTTTATTTCAGCATGTCGGGGATTTTGGCACTTTATAAATTCAGGCGTAACGCGGCGAAATATTCAAGAAGTGCTGAAACATAAATTGCGACCTTCGGTGAAGGTTCCATAGGGTTCACTAAGACTCGTTCATATTCCGAGCTCGCGACCACACGCTACTATTATCTTACTATATTTACTAGAAAGAAAAAATATCACTGAAATAAGAATTAGAGTACAGAGGTGAACTTTACGATCTCATGTCAAAGTAATTTTGTAGAATCAATCAATGTGATCTCGTTTTTTTCTGAACATCGCGTACAAAATTAAAGCATCGACTCAGTCCCAACATACAACGTGTCTCATCGATACAAGTGCACTGCTAGATGCAAAACATTTCTGCGAACTTTTTCTAGTTCATCTTTGACCTTCACGTTACTAAAATGTAACCATTTCTGATTATACACGAGCATTTAAGTAATCATAATTTTCTTCACAAAAAACGTTTAAAGACCGAGTAAAACAAGGAAGAGGCAAAAATTTACCTGAACAATTAGTCAAATGATGTCGGAAGTGGCCAGCAAACAAATTAACAAGTGGGTGGAGGCCTGGAGCCCTGGCGCTGCGCAGTGGCGTTTAAAACGGTTATATTTATCGCGGAGAAATGCCGCTCACGTACACACAACACAAGTTCGGAGTTGCGGTCAATGGGACGCACTAGGCATCCAACACGCTACAACTGTTTTTTTTTTCTAATTTTCAACTCTATAGGTGAAAGCTAAAGGACCTTAAGTCTCTTTTTTGTTATTTTTGTATTTTCAATGATTCTTATTATTAAGAAAAATCAGCTTCTAAAGTCGGTGGCAAAGAAACGAAATCAAACAAACAAAATGTCACCGACTTCAGAAGTTGATTTTTCTTGCGAAGTTTATTTTAAGATTTTTTGTTTTTCACTTCTTTGTGTTTTTCGTTCTTGTGTTTTTCAATTTAATGTCTAATTTCGGGTATAGACATCTTTATTGAGCTCTATTGAATAATTTATAAAAAGTGACTTAATGTCCTTTAGCTTTCCCGTCGCGGCTGCGGGAACTATTTATGTCGTATTCTTCTAATAACAGTTGTCAAGTCAAAGTACTACTAGTATGTACTACTTCTGGTTTTAGCATATCCATGTATGTTGGTTAATATATTCTTGTAGTATATCTTAGGATAAAATAAAATGGATTTCCCTTTGAAAACTTTTCAGTGTTTGCCTCTTTATCACTTAGAGGTAGAAAACGCCTCGAGAAAGGCGTCAAAAACGGACAATGTAAGAATGTAATTTCCTTCTTCCTCCTCCTTAGTTCACTCTCTGATGATCCGGCCAGACCCGGTGACGGAACCCAGAACTTCTCGTTCTGCAGTCAAGCTTGCGACTAATAGACACAAGTCAGCGACAGAGTAGTCAGTTGTCGTAAAAGTCCAATATCTAAAATGCCAACTACACAAAAGAAAACGCGTCGTTTCCCCCGACCAGTGCGCGGCGCGGTGAAACTTCCACAACAGTACAGACGGCCGTTTCCATACTTTTGCTGCAGATTACCTCTTGGGCCGTGACAGCATTATTCGGTCAGACCTGGCCCGCCTCTACAGTACCTCATAAAAGTATTTCTGGACTATTTTCTCTTAAACGACTAGTTTATTTTGATAGTCTTTTGTATTCGTTTTGTATTGTTAGATATTATCATAATAGTTTTGGTATTGTACATCGACTACGATGGGGAAATAAAACAGTGTGGGTGCTTACGGTCATATTATGAAAATCATTGACTGTACTAAGATCATTATTATGTTTGTTAGGGTCTATGTAGGCTCCACATTTATAGAAAATAGATGGAAGTGACACATGATTTGGGTCCTCAGATTCTTTGGGAAAATAATACGTACATATCCCGACAATCGATTCACTACCCGTCATCGTTCTTATAACTTGAACAATATGTATAAAACTTCTCATAAAACTTATTTCTGTATATTACGGAAACTTCTCCCTCAACGTCCGGAGGCATAAAGTCGAAACTTTACCCAAAACTTCTCGAATACGTGTCTTATAACATAAACAGTTCATTTATTATACAAAACATAACATTTAAATTAAAATTAAACAAATAATGTCGTCAGGTGCAACATTAGGGAATCCGGGCGCGAGGCATCCGGCACGCCGGTCACGGGCGCGGGAATACAAGCCGCATCCGCGCCGCGCCCGAGCCGCGCCCGCACCGCGCCGAGCGTGTCCGAGTGTAGCCGAGCGCTGCCGAAGCGGTAAGCTCGTGACTTCACCAACTTCGCCTGCCCGGAGCAGTTTATTTTTATAGATCGCCGTGAAACTTCCATCCCTGACAGAAAGGTGAAAAATCAAAGTTTATATAAAAAGTCCACGAAAGTATGTAAGATAATGCAAACTGCAAAAGTTTGGTTGTTAGGTTCCCTTCAGACATGCAACGTATTCAAATTAGTTTTTGAAAGTACTTGTAAAGGATCCGTCGGTCGGTTCGTATAAAAATGAAGGTCTTATACAAACTTGGATCCACCTTCAATATTTCTTGTGGTCAAACGAATTGATCGTAATTTCAAGTAACGATTTTGTTTTTTCATTAGAATTAAGCAACTCTGTCTCTTCAGATAGTTTATCTGCCTAGCCTTATTCCAACAACGTTAGGGGCAGCGACCAGTATTTTGCATGTGGCAAATGCTTATCTGACCTTAGTTTGTGCTGGGTAATACGATAGCTTTGGTAAGACTAGTTGTGAGACTTTCGGGCCACTGACTACCTGTAAAGATCAACGTGCTTCCGAGGCCCGGAGCAAAATTCGGTATGTAATGGATGGTCACATTGGTCACACATCCATGGACCTAGACAAGCGCGGATTAGCCTGAACATCGACCTGTGAGTAGCTGTTGTTACTTAGCTACGAGCTCCTCAGGTATTATCATGAGTAAATTATAACGGAATGAAATTCTTCATTCAACATTTTTTCTTACTCAATATAATAATTATTTGTTTGTCAATTTCCCTGTGAACGTCTACGAATGTACGTAATATATTATTTATACGCACACGCAGCTTGGGCACGCAGCACGAACAGAACAGGCTCAAGACACACATCGACGCAAATACGACGAGACTGCAAAAAGAGCCGGAAAAACTATTTTGCGACACCTCGATCACACGGGAGTATCCTCGACGCCCCCAATAACCGCTATATCGAATCATAGCCCCATGACCAGTTGAACAAGACCCTCCAACCAAGAAACGAGCTTCTCACATAGTGCTTCCAGAATAGGTCGAGCTGAACTGGCAACTCTAATCTCAACTCGACTCTAGGGAGTGGGCGACCAATGCGATCCCGGCGTCGGGAATCATATCCCGCGATTGGATCCCGCGCCTGTAATGAGCTCGGGAATAAATACCGGCGGTAATATTCCCGAACAGATTGCTGAAGAAAATTACATTGTGAACGCCTTGAGGACTGGCCGTAAACATGTTTTGGATATTTATTCTCCCGGCGGGCGGTGGTTGATTGTGGCAGCGTCTGGGGAGAGAGGAGATTGCTATTAATATCATCCCCATCTGATCGTGTGTTACCTAGAAATACTCCAATAATCGAAAATCCGTTAACGAATCATGTGGAACTATTAACTAACACAATACATAGAGATTTGTTCCAAACGAATAAACACATCCGCTCATGATTGGTTTGTTTTTGTAAGGTCAAACTAAATATTAACTAAGTATTTGAATGCAATATACACGATTTATTGAAATATAAGCGTTGTTGTATTCTCCATCCAAGTATGTGTATAATCCCGTCGGGGCTGCGGGTTGTTCGCTAGAGATACCGCGGCCTCGACATAAAGGGCTAAGAAGGAACATGGGTGGTTTTTAGTCTGTAGAAGTCTAACACTCCTTTTCGCTCTGCCCAAGAGCGGGGAGGGTTTATTCGATGATTTTCCACCAGCCAAAAAAATTAAAAAGTATGTGTATAATATTTCAAGAAGTCTGTAGTATTTCGTATCCTTTACAATATAAACCACTGCAGAGTTTTAAGTAGAGCACTATTTGTATCTCCAGACTGGTACTATCGACTTACTAAACAACAAACGAAAGTGCACAGTTACAATAACATCTAGGTAATAAACTAGCCGTTTCATTAAAATACCTCCCCTTATCCGGGTACAGAACAACCGGCTGATATCCGATTAGTTCGATCCAAGCGAATCAGTTTCGTTCGAGGTGTAAGATCCAACGCAACGCGGTGAATCTCCACCATCGATAACTAGCTTATTTGCAAGATAATCCACCAATTTGAAGTAAAGTGGAAACTGTATTAGGGTCTTGATTGTCGGAGTATTTTTGTGGAAATTGAGGAAAATATGCAAAAAAGTTATTATTGTTGATATCAGCCAACAAAAGTTTATTACATCGTGTGGTAGTTAGCCATCTGCACTTTTATCTATGTATTATGCATTTAAGTTTCCATGTAGAGGTTGTTTGTAAGTTTCCATGTTGAGGGTAATCTTTGAAACCACTGATCTAACTCCGATTTTGTTTTCATAAATAGGTTCTTGAGAGATAATTTTGCATTTGATGGTTGACCATAACACGAGTGAAGCCGTGGGCAAAGGCTCATTTAGCCTAATCAGTTTATGATTCCCTTTCATGAATTCAGTCCAGAAAAGTTCCCACTGCTGGGATTCAGGTCTGCTCTCAGTGCGAGGGAATGAGTCGTGATCAACCACGCAGGCAAAATGTGGGATAGCACACGTCTTTGAATGTTCGAGTATAGGATATACTGGTTTCCAGACGATGTTTTCCTTTAACAATCTACTTTACATTGATTTAATAAATATTTTACAACTATAATATCCATAAAAGTACTATGCTTTTGTCTCATGTTCAAATAATTCATATTAGTTCATTAAAAAAACTTTCTAAGTAACGGATATTTTTCGCCCTACACTTCACGTTTACGTCATGACGCAGCTTCGTATTTTCTTTTTGCGCAGGTCGTGGATTCGATTCCCGCATAAGCACAAAAATTGTGTGCTGTACAAATATTTGTGCTGCATCTGGATGTTTGTACCAGTTATTTATGTGCGCAATATCAACTGACACACCATCCGGACACAGTGGATGGCGACCCCAAAGGATGCAGTTTGGAGCGATCTGCAGTTGTTTACATTTTCATTGAGTTGATGAAATTGTTGACATTTCAATTCGACAAGCCTTTGCCTTGTGCCTTGTGCCTTGTACCTTGTGCCTTGTGCCTTGTGTCTTGTGTGTTCCTGCCTGCTCCCTCTGGGAAAAAGACGTCAACTTTATGAGGACGTAAGTATGCACTCATTTTAATTATGGTCCACTTGGAGTCGTCATTATGAAAGTCTGTTTCTTCAAAATTGTCTTATCGAATATTGCAATTCTCACCGTACATAAAAACCTGTAAAAACTCTTTATCTTAAAAGCTTCAGAATCCCGACCATTAAAAGTCAGGCGCCGGCTATAAGGATATACAATATACATGCTCAAAGGTCAGGGTCGTTTGCGCCCATAAAATACATACATATTTATGAAAATAATTCCCAATGATATTGTTTCCAAAGCGCGAGTTGCCAACTATTGAACAAGGGAAAAGGTAAATAATTCACGAGCAGAGGGAAAAATCGAGAAGACGTGCTCAAGTTTGTTCACAACTTTAGACCTACAACTATTTATTTATTGTGCTAGTGGGCTTTACGACTTACGAACAACAACTTTCGCCTATACACTTATCGACGATCTTATTACAAGTGGAGCAGGATAGCAATTAGCTTTGTCTGGCTGTATGCGCAAGGTTGTAAGTGGTGTTAGTAAGTTCTCGAGGCGCGCACCTCCGACTTGTGTACAAACACAAATAAACATATTTTGTTAAGTAAAGGTACGGTTGTTAACGCGCCGTGATTTGTTGTAATATTCATTGTTTAATTCAAGTTTCTTTTTAGTTAGGAAGTTGGCGAGCCTCCCCCAACACTCGCGGAAACAAATACAACTATATACAAATACCAATTACAATTTGAATGTCTACGAAATTGAATGTGTTTTGTTGAGAATTCTTTTCGAGGAATTCGTAAGGAGGCCAAGTTTAGTGTAACGTTTTGGTGTGTTTAATACAACTTGATATTTGAAAGTTTTACAAAGAAATGTTCATAAATGTCAAAGTTAGCAATGAGGGGAATGTTGAGGTACTTTAATTCCGGTTCGTTAACAAACTGCCTCCTACAAATGTCAAATGTATTCAAAAATTCATTCGTTCTAATCACATGTCACTTTTATTCATTAACATTGGGCTTGTCAAACTGGAGGCTCTCGGCGATAATTTATAATGTAAGTAAAGATGTTCAACGTTTATTATTAAGTAAAGAATAAAGTTTGGAGATCCTTACTTACAAAGCGAGCTTTGAGCACAAGAGCTCATATTTAAGAAACTTGATCTTTTGAGAAACATCACTCAACAAGACAAGTCTTCCTCAGGGCAATCTGAACTTCAGATTGACGTAATTCTCTATAATTATACAACTCAACGTTTACTAACCGGGTCAAGGTTTTGAAGTACTTTCTGAAATTATTCATTATCAGAGTCAAACAACGTAACACTTCATTCATATAAAATGTAACAAAGTATACCTGATTGATTACGAATAGTATGTAGATTCTACAGAACAAATATTGACCTCAGATAATTAATTTCTCTTTCTTTGTTGCCGCTGGTATTTGCGGTCGTGATTCAATATACCCAATGTACCTTATACCAACACAAATGATAATACGATACCGGAATTACATGACCATCACATAAAATAAAATATATTACTAAGGATGGGTTTCCTTGGCAGTCGGGCAAAAGAAGGTGATAATATTGTAGAGCAGACTTGAAATACGCTTGTTAACGGCCTAGTTCGACACATCCCCTCACAAGCAAGAGGTACATTCTGCATAATACCACCGGTGGCTACCTTCCACCTGTACAAGTGAACAGTATTGTTATTCCAATGTATCCTGCACGCAAGGCACTAGCTTAGTGCCTGGATTTGAATGCATATTATATGAAACGAATCTGTGCGAGGTCGCACTCGCTACAACCGTAGGGTCGCTACACCGGCTCACTTTACAAACATATTACGTAACGTACTTCAAGTATTTAGGTAATGTCTGACACACCACTTGCACGATCAACGAGGTAGGAAAACTGTGTTGCTAGTTGAAAGTTGTTGGAGAGAAGTTTTGTGTTTTAATGTTACCTGATGGTACCGTAAGTTGAGAGTACTCAGGGTCTTCGAGTTTTGAGTCCATTACTAGTTACCATTACTATTATTAGTTAGGATGCTGAATCGATGATCGGGTAGGTAGCTCTGGGAAACTAGGCTTAATATCACCATGCTATTTTATCACTCCTCTTTAAGCTGGAATTCCCTATACTCCTCTGATTTATTTGGGCGAGTAGACTGAACCTTCGTATCACCACTTTGTTTCCAAAGTATTATGATGACGCCTTAATGGCCGACTCTCACAAAACAGTCGTCACTTAGTATCGCTACAAAATGGCAAGTGGCTTGATACCACTAGGTACACTAACAGAACAGCAGTTCCATTCCAAATGACCCACGATAGATGGATGCCGAAGTACAACAACGTGCCTGCTACTTTGGTTCTTTAATTCAAGACACACCTTCATCAAATGCGTACAGTAATCCCAAATGTCGACCTAAACGATGGGAGTGAAGAATCTGACCGAAAAACCTTTAATAGATCCACCACACCACCTCCAATGAAGGATCATAATTATGTTATAGGAATTAGACTATAAATCAAGAATAAAGTTAGCAATGGTTTGATGGCATTGTAGGTATCTTCATCATAGCTGATAAAATCTTGTGAAACGAACCAATAAATTAAATTAATACCCATATCGAAAATCTAGCGAAAGACCCCAGAGCTAGACTGCCCCGACACTATACCGAAGATATCCCGGATGTCAGCCTGTATGTGATTAGGATGGCGCTGAAACAGCTTAAAAACAACAAGGCACCCGGTGATGACGGAATTACGGCTGAATTTCTGAAGGTGGATGGCAAACCGGTCCTTAAAGCTCTTCAGAGGCTGTTTGATTCCGTCATACTCGAGAGGAAAACGCCACAGGCATGGTGCGGGGGTGCGGAGGTGCTCTTCTTCAAAGAGAGTGACAATGCTCGGCTGAAGAACTATAGGCCCATCTCACTTCTAAGCCATGTCTACAAGCTGTTTTCAAGAGTCAGCACGAATCGTCTCGCACGCAAGTTTGACGATTTCCAGCCACCCGACGAAGCCAGATTCCGAAATGGCTTTAGTACCGTAGATCACATTCATACGCTGCGTCAGGTTATACAGAAGACCGAGGAATATAACCTGCCTCTCTGTTTAGTGTTTGTGGACTACGAGAAAGCCTTAAAAAGCTATTCGATCGAGACTTGGGCTGTACTGCAGTCTCTTCAAAGGTGCCAAATCGACTACCGGTACATCGAGGTGTTGAAGTGTTTGTACAAAAACACCACCATGTCAGTCCGACTTCAGGACCAGACCTCGGAACCTATCCTTCTGCAGCGCGATGTGAGACAGGGAGACGCCATACCTCCGCTAGTACATCCGCATGAGAACCAAGATAACCGACATACCCCGAAGAACTCCCAAACTTAAGTGGCAGTGGGCCAGGGCTCATTACTTGCCGAATGGATGGCCGATGAGGCCGGAAAGTTCTGGAGTGGCGACCGCGAACCGGAAGACGTAGGTGGACCGATGACCTGGTGAACGTTGCGGGCACCCGCTAGATGAGAGACGCACGGGACCGATCAATGTGGCGAGACCTGGGGGAGGCCTATGTCCAGCAGTGAACGTCTTTTGGCAGAAATGACCCATATCGTAAGCCTTACGTTGTGCACGTGTAACACGACTTTTACGAGTGCCTTAAAGATTGTCCTCAATTGACACTGCATAACAAAGGCAGGAGTGATATTGCGCTGCGGTGAGACACAGATGGAATTAAATAATTTGTGAGTCTTCTGTCCGTCTCTGTTCGCTAGTCCCGCTGGCCGCCCGCGCCCGGCCGGGACGGCGCGCGGCGGACGTACACAACAAACGGCGCTGATAGATGATGATAGATACCGCACTGTGCACACAACACTGTTTGAGAGAGACACCGCGGCCGCCGTGACTCGCCCGGCCGTCCGCGCCCCGTTGACGGAATTAAAATGATGCGACCGGCTCACGTTATAGTTGATTGAAGGAAATGTTGACGCAATCATACACACAAACACAAATTCACATATTTTAACATGACTTCGTTTAGCGCCGTTAACGTTTATGAAAAACAAAGAGCTAGTTATTTCGACTTTACGTTGTTTTACCTTAAACACGACCGAAAAGCAGCCGGATATGGTCAAAGTTAAGAGTACCTTTAAATGTTATAATAGTCCAACCGTTCACGTTGAGCTAAGAAATACAGACCTCAGAATTCATTTGAACTTTAGGCTATCACGACTGCTCTCGACAAAAACTTCAAAAAGCCATAAAAGCAGGAAGTCAAAGCAGTAAGTTAGAAGTCGACACGGAACTAAGGCTATTACATTGTTATTGCAGCAGGGAGGTACCTTGGGAGTGCGGGAGGTACCGACAGACGATGTGTACCTCCGGGCGGTAACCGGCACATTTCTAAAGCCTTTATACATAGTGCTCGTGTAATATATTGTGCCTATGGAAAAAATATAGTGGCTTGTTTTGTGGGGATCCACTGGCAGCGGTGATTACTGGTTTAATGATGACCAGTGTTTTTTCAAACTTAGAACCAAGATATGGCTAAGAAGACATTGCTACAGATTTACATAACATCATACTTGAGAAATCGTTCATTGCTCTTGAGTCATTATGTCAGTTCGAAATCTCTCCAAGGCTCAACAAGTTAATCTAAGTACTTAAATTATCTAAAGATCTCTTATTCTAAAGAGTTATAATCGTATTACCCAAAAATATAATTTAGCAGAACAGAAACAAACGATTGAACAAAGGGACATTGAACAAGTCAGAGTATTAGACAGTAGTTTGTGAAGGTGGCTCGTCAGCCCGCGCCCGCTACAAGTGACACCGCGCTCCAGTATTGAACCGGTCGCTTTTTAACACTTTTAATGGCGTGAAAGGCCCACTATCGTCGGTCGTTAATCCACTATGAATACGTATTTCAGAGCGGTGGGTTTTCGCCGCTTTCCTCTCCTCTCCCCCCGTACTCGTACAGTGACCTCACCCCCGCTGTAGTCCGATACAGGTGATGTACTGTTGATATTATTGAGATATTCGAATGCGATGTGATTGTTAATTGAGACTTTTGATGGGAAAACTTACTTATCCTTTTATTAATAATAGACAGATCAAACTAGAGTCACTAGACATTACTGTTACAAATAACAAAATCAAATCAATAACAATAATTAATGAACCATAGCACTTCAGTGGCAGCACGTCGACAGGTAAGTGTCCGAGTGAGCGAGCAGCGTCACAATGTTGCCCCAACACACGAGCCGTGCCTGCCGCTGTGCAGTCGCTCTGTGCGGGTGCAGTCATATGACAACGCTCGTTTGATGTGTGAAGTGTGGCATTCAGACATTAATCCATTGATGACCAAAACAAGGTGGGACATACCTAAATACTGAATGGATGACGATAGCTAATATTGTTAAACAACTTGTCCGTAGGGCGAAATTGAAATCAAACGATTATGCTACAACATATAAAATGACTGGCTAGTGATAGAGCATTGTCTGATAAATAGATGTACAATATGGTCTCCTCAACAAATTATGCTTCATTGCTATCTGAACAAAACCAGTACAGCGTATACCAGTATAGACCTGGCCACTTAAAGGACACTTTTGAAAAAGATATAATGACACACACTATAAAATCGAACTTTTCCTGAAACAAACGAACGGGTACTTACTCTACAATAGATTGATAGCATTCTTCAGAAAAGCTTTTTAATATAGAAGCACTAAACCGGTGAGAGAGTGCTTGTGACTGGCAGTTCATGCGCGGCCAGTTTGATTCGACACGAGACTGCACAATTCAAATCAATATTGATTCGTATTTATATGCAAGCTGGACTGGACCAGGCTGGGTGAATTAAAAGGCTTTGTGTGCTGCACAGTTTTGTGGAGATACAGACATTTTTCAGACATAAATATAAATCTATTGAAACTGCGATAATAATCATCAAACGATATCTGAAAACGGAGACAGCAAAGTACGTATATCACTATCTCAATATTACCTCTGCTCAACCTTACGAGCTTGTAAGCGTGAGGATTATGTAACTGCTGGCGTTAAAACTTCAGGAAGTTTACAACAGTAGTCACAAGTTTTTATGTGAAACTGTAACATTTTACTTCCGGCTGAACATTCAACAAAATTGTCTGAGATCCGAGTTACATCTTAATGTCAAGGAACATTCGTGCAGTACTATGACTTCCCGAACATAATGCGCTGAATAGCGATTCAATAATATTGTGTTTTCATCATAAGAAAACTTCACTTTAACTGTATACCCTGTAATGCTAAGACACAGAGTCGAATCTAGCTTGTTGTGATGATGGAAACTTTGTATGGGAAAAGGAAATTAAATCACTAAACTTATTAGTGAAGGCGTGCCGTGCCGGAGCATAACATCGTCCCTCTAGTAATAAGCGGGTGAGCAGCGATTAAAGTTCGCTCGCAACCCTCAAGACATCATCAAAGAGAAATTCGGAGGGACTTAATTCATTTGGAAAGAACAGTCGTATTTGCGGGTAATGCATTGAATCGTGGATTAACGTGGAGTGGTACAGCGGAACCTGGGGTAGGTGGCCTGACTGGAGGTGTCGGCTGTTGGGTACTGGAGGGTGGATTGTGTGCCTACTTGCGGTGGATTTCAATGATAATACCGCTTTGAAACGCGGGTAAACTGTAATGTGTTAATGATTTGATCCGATTATTCGTCTCATTGACTTACTACTTATAGCTAAAGCTACTGTTAGAAATTAGCTTTAACTGTAAGTAAGTGTAAGTTAACAACGTATCACGATTAATTAAGTACTGTGAACAAAATATTAAACAATAATTATTTTCTAGCCAGTTCGTTTAAGTCTTGACTCTATGTAAGTTTGTGGTTTACCTTTGTGTGTTAAAAATAGGATGCTTTCCGACTTTCATATTCTATAGGTAACGTAGGTATCTACTTACATATTTAACGTATCATTACGAACTGACAGAAATAAAAAAAAATATATAAAGATAGAAATTCGTCGTTTGACTGCTTACAAATATCTCATGTTTCAATAGAAATGGGTTTCCTTGGAAACTCTTTGAAAAGGAAAATCATTGGAGAAATATTTACTTTTGGAATAGGAACAGTTAATAGTAACAGTTAATAGTCATACATAGTAACATTTTGTTATTTTTTTTGCAAAAATAACGAATTATTTTTTGCTTATGCTGAAACCCAAAGAAATGTCTTTGTGAACATTATATTAAGTGGTGACAACAAACCATTCCTTCATACTCGTGATTCTGGGAAAAACATCAAAGAGTTAAAGTTCAACCAACGGTTTGTAAGCTTCTTATTGTCAGACATAAAGTTAATTAATAAAAGAATCTTTACGTTGAATATCTACGCGAAGCCACAACGATTTAGCGCTATAATACCGCCTTCACTATTGTGTCCCTTTCAATGCAAGTGCTTGATAAATTTGAACGTCTCTCGAACAAAGTTTCCATTAATTATGGGAACAAATCTTTTTACACAAAACAATTAGCTGTGAAAAATGAACATCTATATTATGAAACTGGAAGTTGTTTGTACAATCCCTTCGCCGCCACAAGACTAATGTGATGAGACAGGCGACGACAAAAGTACTAATTTACAACCAACATGTCACAAAATTTTGTTAAATCCTCTTTCTAATTAAAGTCGGAGCAACTTCCGAAAATAGCCGAACCTCTGAACCTACTTACGAGGACAAAAATGAGAACACACGAGGAATCACTAATAAAGGCCCACCGGTTTTATTTTACACACAGAATACGGGGGCCTTTATTAGTCGCTCAAAAAGCTAAGGTTAGGATAATTATGGTCATGAGAAGGCAGATTGGCCTTTCGCCCGGTAATTGGATTAGTCATTTGGTTTTATGTGCAAGCCCGTACGTGATGTGACGACACAACCTCTCTTATTGTGCGTTTGTCCGCCTGTCCGGCTGTCCGTCTGTCCGCCGCGCGCCCTCCGGTTCACACAGGTTATGATTTTTTTATGCGTTTTGAGTAAAGACCAAAAACGACATTATAAGTATCTCATGTATAATTTTTAATTTATTTAGTCTTTCTGCTACAGTGAGGTACATAATTGCAACACATTGTACTATGTTTTATTATCACTGTGTTTCATTGTACTATGTTTTCAAAACACTTCAGCGACGAAAGCCATATAATTATAAATGAAAAATTCAAAGCAAAAACATTTCAGTCAAAGCTTTCAGAACGCTTTTAAAAAAACGTAAAAATAAGTTTTACGTTTGTTTACTTAACTAAATATAAATACCGTTAGAATCTGCAATCAGATTAGCAAGTAATAAAATAAATTGAAGTTAGTGCATAGTTAAGTGGGGTGAGGGGTGGAGGGGTGGAGGGGTGGATATTCAATCAGTAACGGCATTACTGGCGGCAATCTGTGACGTAATGGCGTCATGTCTTGTAACTGTGAGCAACGATTAAATTTCCTCGGCGGCACTTTAACACCCATCAAAGGGGAATTCAGAGGGACGGATCCTCTTCGATCGCGACGAAATAGTTACTGTAAGTGAGTGTCATTATCACTTGTCTGTTCACAACTAGATGTATTCTAGCCTAGTAGTCTAGTAATTCCTGTTTTTCATCGGAAAAACAGGAATTTCATTGCAACAATTTCATATCCGATTATTTCATAAAAAAACATGGATGATAATTTAAAAAAAATAAATTCTTTAAATCTCTGTAAGTTAGAAGTCAGTTACTAACCAACCAACACAAAAGCTTTCACAATATTTTCAAATTAGCTTTTGCCCGCGGCTTCGCTCGCTTGGATGTCGGAAATATAAAAAATTACGATTTTCCATACAAACTTTCATTTTTGTTTTGATTCACCCCCTTGGGGGTTGAATTTTGAAAATCCTTTCTTAGTGTATGCCTACGTCATGAGAGGGATAAGTGTGCGAAATTTTAAGTTTCTAGCCCTAAGCTGTGGGTTGATCGTCAGACAGTCAGCTTTGCCTTTTATATTCAGAAGATTTACTGACTTGTGTCAGTGTGTGAGTGTTTAGATCTTGTGATCTAAACCTCAACATATTAATTTATGACTCGCCTCAGTCTTCTATACACTCGAGGAATCGGAAGCAGCCGGCTGACAAACTTGACGGTATTCTCACAACAACACTTCCAATTACCACAATTAAAACAAACAAGTTGTGGAAGAAGTGTTAACTGAACTCCGTGACTCAGCAGTGAGGAGCACGGAGGAGGAATTGAAACAGAAGGTCTGACTTAAAGGTCCAGACCTGTGGAAGTCGCTTTCATAGCGTTTCGTATTTAGGCTACGACTTTCGGATGAGCTGTCGCTGACAGAAATTCATCATGTCTATGTCCTGAGAACGGCCAGTGCAAGCAGAGGGGACAAAAAATACAAGTTCTCCTTTACTTACTTGAGAATTAGATGCTACTCAAAAAAAATCGAAAACGAAAACACATTGGTAAAATCTACCAGTAAGAGAACAATGTATACAGACTTCTTCTGGCAAGGGTGAAGCAGGACTAACATTTTCAATAACTGTTAGGTAACCTTTAGGACATTGAGTTGTAAGACTAGTTGAACACGTGTAACCTGCCGTATGAGCGAGCTCATACCCGCTCCCGCTTCCGCCCCGTCTGTGTCCGCTGCGTCACCGGTGTGGCACGGACAAGTTTCACGGAACGTTCATAATACGCGCAGGTACAAACTTAGTCGCCGCACGACTCTCTAAACAGTTCTCTTACGTATGTATGTGACCACTTCGCTGATAGTTCGCAACGTTCAGCGTTCATTGTATTAACGACTATTTGTGTCGCTCTTATAACTTGGTTGTTTAACTTGAAAGCTAAAACCTTACAAGATTCTTATTCCCTCATTCTTTTCAAATCAGATGTAGTCGTAGCTCGAAAACTGTGGTTGAGACAATATTTTCAGTAATGATTCGGCTGTGCAATCTATTCGGTTCATTTTATCACGTTATTCTATTCTTGAAGCGACCAAATATACTACACACTTCGATTATCAATTCATTACAGCACTAGTCCCACAGCCAACACTGGCTCCACCCAATACAATACGCAATTTTTACAAAGGAGGTGATGGCGAGCCGGTCATTACTCTTCATAAGTCCGGGTTCGGTTACCGGCGCGCACCCGACGCCTGCTAACGACACGTGACGTCACGCACTTTGTCTACACGTCACCACACAGATAACACCCATTTGTTTAGCGAGTTGGTCCTCCGTCCTCCCCTCAGATACTGATCCATACTAATTAGAATTGGAATGAGGCCGAGTCGATCTCCACGGTCACTAATTATCCCCGACTTATCGCAATCCCTAATAACAATAAATTCCCATCACACTTTAAATAAGTAGGAAGAAATTCGTTGAATTTTAATTAGGTGTGTTCCTTTCAAGTAATGAGTTCATTTGGTCCGTCAGGCAGCCGGTTGTTATATCCGGCGGAGCGGCCTGTGCGGCGGTGCCGGTCGAGCTCCGGATTAAAATGTAAAAAGGCCGGCGCCGCGCTCCGTATAAAGAGATTACGGCATAACGCCCAATAATACCAGTTATGTGAAATACCTGCCAAATACTCGCCTCCTCGCTCGTGCGGATATTCTGTGTATTCTCTCTCGATATTAACTTTTGTTTCATCGTTGATTTTTTCCTCGCATCGGGCTTTGCTCCACGCGTTGTAAAATTTTCCAATTTTCAAGTGTTGTTACTTCGAATTAAAGTGTCCATGAGTTCTATAGAGGTTCTCTTCAAAATTTTTACTTCGCTATTAATATTAAAATGTATGTCGCTTTTTAATTTTGAACAAAGTGGATATTTGCCACCTGTTTCCATTTAATCCTCTGTTAATAATAATTTATAACAACACAACTAGGGTTGTGTTGTTATAAATTAATAGTTACTTTCTTTCAGCAAATTACAAGATTTTGCATTGTTTTTGTTTCGCTTAATGCGCCCTATCCCTGAATAAATATTAACATAAAAATGTCTAACAAAGCTTTGCATTAAGAAATTAACTTACTGCGATGCGTCCGTAATTAAATTAAAATGGTATTTTATCTCGTGCATTTAAAATGAATTACTAACGAACTAAGGTGTATAAAATTATAATGTAAATCTGTCATAGAAACTCCGTTGAAACGTGTTGCGGTCGGAGTAATGGCTATAGTCGGTGGAAGACAGTTCTGCGACAAAAACCGCGTTGTGCTGCAGAATGGCATCGTCACACGTAAATCAAGCCCGAGCGAACGCGCGCGCTCATTTATTTTTTGCACACGCGTCCTCAACGAGGAGTCACGAAACAGGAACATACCTAATATCGGTAAACATGAAAACTTGCACATTGGACTATCAACATTTCCAACCGAATGAAAAATATTCTGATATTTTAACGTTTCAGTAAAAGTCAGTGGTTACAATTATAAAGTTCCACACGTGGTTACAATGATCATGTTCGAGTAGACTGCGAAAGAGATTTTCGAAATTTATGTGAATACAATTCGAACAAATACCATTATACCATAGGTATAATAGTAGTATCCACTATGAACATGATCATTCAAATAATAATTAGGTACTCCGTCGTAATGGGCAAGTGAATATTTCAACAGGTAGGTACGCAAAATATGCTTGTCATTTGCATCCTAGTAGCACCGATTCTCTGTATTCGTAGCTCCCTGGTAAAGACAACTCAAGAACGATTCCTTTGTGTTGGCGGCGGGCGCGACAGTCCGCGTTCGATTCCCGGTCATGATTAATGTTTTTGTTGTACACACACGAGCATTAAGTCGGTGCGTCGATGTAGAGATGGGTTCATTGTGTGGCGGGGAACCGAACTTGTGTTCTTTTAATGGGGAGGTAATGAAGCAGATAACTGTTGAGCTATTAGTGAAATGAGCTGGACTTATTCGCTGAGAGATTAATGCAACCGTTACTGTTTTGTTTTCGTATTTTAAGTTGTTTGGTGTTTGGAAGTTTGTAACTTTATGAGTTTTAGAGATCCCTATAATTATGTATTTTTTTTAAAGTCTTTTAACCTCGACAAAGATTGCTGTTAAACCCAACACAGGAAGTGATAAAGGGCTACTTGTTATTGATAAATTACGAAACATTAAGAAACAGTATTCTTAAAGTGTACTCCGGAAGTGTCGCACCAACTAATAAGTGAATTGCGAAGTTAATTGAACAAATTAACGGATAAGGTCTGTCACGCCTTGCTGTTAGCAACTCATGGAAATGTTCCCAACTTCGCTTTATATGTTTCCTGTTTATTATCTCATTAATTAGTTTGGAATTGCCTGTTAGGTTAGCGGCTTTAAAAATGCTCTGTTTAAGGCTCCTCTCTCGAAAAAGCTTAAAAACAGCGTGCAGATGAAGCAGTTTTTCACCGGCACTTACAGAGAAATTACATCTGAGAAAAATTGTTAGTAATCTACATGATATGACACGTAATTTGGTTTAGCCATAATTTTTGTATCGGTATCACATAATAAGAAAAAAAATCCACAAAATCACCTCCAAATCGTTGAATGGAACCATTTTACTCCTTCATTTTTTAACAAAATAGTATAAAAAAATATCTACTGCTTTGAAATACAAAGGAAAATAATTTGGTTTTGTTACTTTTTAAAAACATGTATTATTTTAATTATAATAAATGAAAAATGCGTCCGTTTAAAGTCCGTATCTACGACCGAGTGGGGTAGTTTGTATGCACAAGGTCATTGGCGTTAATACAAGCCTTAACCAAGGTTTGGTATAATTTCTCTTATATCTCTATAAGTGGCTGACTAATTGGTCTGCTGGTCGCAAGTGCGATTGCTGAATGTGTCACTGGATTGATTTCCCAGTCCGAATATTAACATTGACAACGGTGGCTGTATGGTAGTGACTCCAGCCAGGTACAAGTTTTACGGACATTGTCACACCTTCATCTCAGATTTCAGTCAACATCTTGTCTATGGTGAAACTTTCACCTATTCGCCTCGATTCACTGCAATAGACACGTCACTCGGCCCTCCTCCCTCACTCCTCACCTGCACATTTTTCCCAAAATGAACCCATCGTGTGCTCGCGCACATAACTCAACCCGTCGCCGCCATTGTCTCGTGAGCCTCTCCGCTATCGTAATAGGATCAACGGACTTGACCGAAAACTACGCTCGCTACATTTGCCCTGACATTACTCAAACTACCAACACCCATTTTAAACTCTCACAAGCAATTATAAACTTTATCCAAACAGGCACAGAGCTTAACCGAAGTGTGCAGATACTTTGGCTTCGTTCAAGTGTCGTTTTCGTCATTTTCATGTGACATTATCCATATATAGTATGTCGCTGTCATCGGAATCCCCTCTGACGTGAAGGAAAATGATATTTCTTATATACGAGCGGATTTTTTTGGGGTGTAAAGCTTGCGGAGAATGAATAGATAAGTGGAAATTGTTATTGTTCAGCCATTTGGCAGCGGTCGGGTTGTTGTTTAGAGGGACGACGTTACGCGACGATTGGGAATTATCGCCTGTAATCGTATCAGCTTTACTGGCCTTCTACATTCAGGAAAACTTTTAGACGTTTTATATTGTATTCAAAACGTACTGCTTATCCAAACAAGCGAGACATGAACTGTGTAATGCCCTTATTATTTACAATACGTGAAAGTTTAAAATGTAACCACATTAATTTAGATCATAGTTCTCATGTAATATGTAATGCTTCAAAGTATTATTAATCAAATTCAATTAATATTTAATTCACTATGTACTGTAATTAAGAGTGGGGCCGTGTTTTGTTTAGTGCGCAGTAATTGATTACCGCAGGGGGTGGGGGAGGGGCACACAGGGTTCATCGAAATGTTTTAATGAGTCGTGTGGCATTGCTGCACTTTCTCACTTTCTCATAAATTTTGTACAATAATTAAACGCACGTGTAACAGGTGTGTGAGTATATTAATTAATCTACAGTTAAATAATGTGCTCGGATTTATTTGACATATTCAAATAATGGCTGCTACTAATGGCGTGCATCAAGAGAGAGATAGGTATTTAGTGTGCGTACTATGCATGTGAAGCCATTTTGATCAAAATTTGGCGCACATTACGAAGGCCTAATGACAATACAAAAGAATAAATCTCTCGATTGTATGTGAAGACGGAGACGGAAGGCAGGTGCAAGAGAACCGCAACAGTTTACAGCATCTATATCGTGTTTGGGTTCATTTCTTACACATTAATGAGAACTTTAGACTAAGCTGTAGTATAACTGTCATCGAAGGTTTGACGATGGAGATGTGAAACAGTTGTAACTAGTCCTCAACAGTTTACAGCATTCGTGTCTTGGTTCATTTCGTGGACCTTGATAAAAACCTTAGACCTAGCTGGAGCATGATGATGTCATGGAAGGTCTGACGATGGAGATCAGATGGATGGCAGTTGAACTAGGCCCACATGTGTCTAAGAATTAAGACGTAAGGTGGCGTCCTAATTGGCAACGATCGATCGTACGACCAAACGATGCGTTCTCACCTCGACTCACCTATGCCGTACCCCGCCCCCCGCGTTCTACTCGCGCGACGCCGCATGACCAATCAGAAGACATTTGTAGCTTTGATTGGACGATCGCACGAACGTACGATCGTTTTTAAGCATTTCACTATGGTCGCACGATCACTCGCAAGCTCCATTAGGACACACTGAAGAAACTAGTGTGTTTAATCTCGTCGTGCGACAGGAACGCATCGTTCGATCGTACGACCGTTACCAATTAGGACGATACGAAGCTAAGCAAAGTTAAAACAAAGTTAAAGTATGTAATTAATTTTGAGGCGGTGCCAACCACAGAACAGATAAAAGAGGTTAGAAAGGAAATAGTTCCTGATTTGTACTAGAACGGGTGTCGCCGCTTGTCTCCCACTCTCTATATCCACTACAAGCAAGCGGCTAATACGTACGCGCATTACGCACACAAATAAACCGCACTTACATAAATCGCGAGTTTGCTACTGGTTGTCACACTAGCGCAAACACTGCGTATGACGTACACTCACACACGCGTTTATTTCTCACATGTTACGGCGACCAAAAGGTCGATAATTTATGTCGATAAAATTTCTTTAGTTTTGTAATTTTAAGTTTTGCAATATTTTGCTTTAATTTCGGAACGGGATAGAAACAAAGAAAAGGTATTTATTTGTCTCACACAGATAAAAAATTAAAGATTAAAAAAGAAAAATAAAAAGTAAACATACGAGAAACACTTAAAAATAAGACATACATTCAATTAATTACTACATTTAGTACAGCTACATTTAGTAGGTATCCATTCAATTCTACCGGTTGCCTCTAGCCATAGTGTTCTTGTATCTGGATCTGTTGGAAACCTAGAAACAAAATTTTGTTGTGTTATGTTTCCATTATAAATGGCTAACCTCAAAACAAATTTTAGACCTAAATTAATTAATAACCCACAATAAACAATAATTGACAGTATTATTTAATCATATTCATAATAATATCATTTGAATACATTCAAACATACTAAATATCGACATTGTTTACAACTTGGTACCACACTATCGAAACGCATAGATTTCGCAGAACTCAAGCTTTGGCTCGTCGTACGCGACGTTCGCAGTGAACGAAATACATCGCGCAATCGCCCACGCAGTACAAAATGGTACCCACGTATTGCAAGCAATGTACATAATTTTTTAACTGCTTGCGACATTATCATTTTTTCTACTAACTACATAATACTATTGTAATAATTACAAATATTACTTATATTTTAAGGTATTTGGACTTACCGGTGATAAGAAATCCCTTCTCGAGGCACACTACACACCCTGGCTTTTTTTCCGACACATTATTATAGCGCAAGATGGCATAATTCTTTTTTTTCGCAGAGCTTCGTACGCTGTCACAATATGGCCAGTAGGTAAATTAAATTTTGTCGACATTTGAGCGTTTGCTCAAATGTGCGGCGCGCCTGCCCCGCCCACAAGGCCCTTCTAACCTCTTTTATCTGTTCTGTGGTGCCAACAAACAATAAGCGAAAATCAATCAAATTACCATCATTTGATGCATTACCTACATAATTTAATTTCCTGTTTGTTGGGGTGTTGCCGATTCGAAATTAAATACTTACTTTAACATTGGAGCTTAGCTAGACCCTAAGGTTTTTTTTATTTTTCGTTCTTAATTATGGGGACATTCTCTTAAACGGTCATTTACAGTAGATATCTTATCTACAATCTCTTTACCGACATTACATTCTAACCTAGGCAATGTAAAAACGCACCTCAATTCAACATTTCAAAAACTTAGTTTAAAGTATTAAATAAACAAATCTTAGTAACCTACGTCAATAAATTGGTTGTGAGTGATCGTGGTTGGATACCTCCCCCCCCCCTCCCCCACCCCGCTGTGTGCGTTTGATTTGAAAGCATTATTTTATCTTGTAAAGGGCTGCCGATGACGTCTAAGCCGCGTGACGTCAGCTGTCTGTAAACAATCTTGTATACAGTTGCGAGTTTCTTCTATTTGTGGTATTTTGCACTTCGTATCGATAAACAACTTCTGAGACATTAATAGACATTGGTTTCATTACGAATATAGATTTAGTTTGAGATAGTTATTATTTGAAACAGTTACTGTTGTGACTCATGATCTTTTGTTTTCGATGACGAGAACGATCAGTGACGAGTCGAGCGTAAATTCGATGTACCAGTAAGGATTCATTCCTTTGTAGCAAGATTATGTTCTGGAAACACGTTCTGAAGCTACATAGTAACTAAGTATATTAGTACTAGTAGTAGATATTTGTGAATAAATAAGACTGTTTACCGAATAGTTACAAAACCATTATTATCATCTGCCTAGCCTTTTCCTAACTAGGTTGCTTCCAGTCCAATCGGACGCAGTTGAATACCATACCACAACCCAGTTAGTACTGGGTAAGTGGGTAGACATACCCATTTTTTGTTTTTAGGGATGGGAAGTCATCAAATAACCCCCTCCCGCTCTGGCAGAGCGAAAGGGAGTGTCAGACTTCTACTGACTAAAAACCACCCATGTTCCTTCTTAGCCCTTTGTGTCGAGGCCGCGTTATCTCTTTCGAACATCCCGCAACCCCGACGGGGTAGCGATACCCCTCGGTACGACTTTCGGACCACTGACTGACTACCTGTATCGACTGTCATGTCATGTCAGATGTACAATCCCAGATTAAGATCTTACATCAAGATTAAGACTTAAGATCGGCTGTTAAGTCGTTGCTTAACTTGCTTTCCGCTGCATGGCGGAAACTCGGTTTCTAATGGGTGGTCACCCATTCATGAACCAACCCAAACTAGTGTGGCCTAACTAATTAGGCCATGAACTTCTCTCCACTTTATTAAAACGGTTATATAATTAGGTATAATATCAAAAGATACATTATTTGGTACAACGACGCCTGTCGGAGCAAAACCAGAGTTTGAATCAAACTGTATCTATGTACCTACTATCTACAAATATGTCCAGGATACAAACTATAATCTAGATGCGCCACAAACCCGGCGATAAATACCGAACCACTGTTATGACAAAACTGGAATATCGCAAACATTGTAAAGCAATTAGCAAGCGCGCTCATTCGGGCCGTTTCCATAAATCCACCTATCTGATAATGAGATCTACGGCAAATTAGCTCTGTATAATTCGGTTTTCGATTTTAGTAATAAAATTATTGTGACGCGGGAACGCTGTAGTGTGCCTCACACTGAACAGTGAACAGTGTCACGGCGTGTTGTGAACTGAACATAATAGAGCACTTAGATGTAACACAAGAGTAGGTGGTGCCATTAGGTTGACGCACAATTCATTGAGCGCACCTCACCTATTAATTAATGGATTATGTATGTAACTACACGCTTTCACATAGCTCTATTCATGTCATATTTTAAACGTTATAATATTATGAGGTGTTATGTACCTGCACAAACACATCCTGTAAGGTTGAAACAGTTCCCCGGGTGCAAGGTACCTTGACGTAACAATTCGTAGAGTGGTGTTGTAGACATCCGAGAACAGGTCTGGTGGTGTACTTACGTTTCAGTTGGCCATGTTTTATTTACAGTAAACTTATTAGCTGCCTGTTTTATTTTCAAAGTAATAAGAACTAGTTCAGGTACTTTATGACAAGTAATTAAATCACTGTTTGGCCAAAAGCAACAGTTCAAACGTTTTCATCAATCTCCTTTCTTCGTGTCAGTCAATAGCTGTCATATTTCTGTCACTATAATGATGACTGTGCTGACCTTAGTACCACGACCCAAGTAATTACTGAATCATTAGTGTTAGTATCAAATATGATTAATATCTAATTTCGTCGTACCACATAAGTACATGAATCTTAATAGCTTATCTGTGTTGTGTGTATCACTATCACTACATATTATAAAACCAAGTCCTCCACTGCGTCTGTCTGTCTGTTTGTTCGTGATAAACTTAAAAACTACTGCGACGATTTTCATGTTGTTTTCACCAATGGTAGAGTGGTTCTCGAGGAAGGTTTTAGTATATAATTTGACCGACATCCACGCGGGCAAAGTCGCGGGCATCAGCTAGTTCCATTATAAATAGATCGGTGCAGGATGGCCTCTACAAGAAGTAGTCATCATAAAGTGGATACGCCAATGTCACCAGGATTAAGCCGGTATATAGGGTGTAAAAGTACCCTTAACGCAAACTAAGAGCACTTGTTCTCCCCACCACTGCGATCATTTTTTTGTATTAGACCATACCTGGGAACCCCCTAGTTACGGAGATATTGGGGGTCAAAGTTCCAAATTTTTCACAGCTGTTTTTGTAAAACTAGTTTTTGAAGTTATAACTTTGAAATTACCTCCATGATCCGTTTAATATTCAAAGCATCCAATAGCACAATGTTTTAAAAGTGCTACATTGAGTTTTACCGTAAAATGTGATTTTTGACCCCAAAAAAAAAATCGTTTCCCAGCAAATTTTTTTGTGTAGGGGTACTTAGTTTTATGTACATAATGCTTGGTTAACGGCTGTGTGATGGGTTGATTTACACCCTGTATAGCAATTCCCAGCGTCACGTGGTATTACAACGACAGCGGCTCCCGTCCATGATCTGACGTCGATCAGTTACAATGTGACAGTCACCAGCCAGTATCACTCTTATCCGACATTCTTCAGTAGTTCCTATTAAATTAATGCAGGTTATGAAATAAAAAGAGCACCGCGTACCAAGTCACATGAATCTGTCTGTTGTACAGTGTGCGTACTCATCTACTGAGTCTTTTACAGCGGACCCTACATCAAGCACGAAGCCAACAGGCAACAAGCAAACATAACAGGCGATCTTATTACATCAGATTATTTTAAACTAATTTAACATCAATACCTCAACACAATAATTGTATCATCAGATATAAGACTCTGCGGATTCGTACTCTAGGATAAAAAATGTAGGTAGTACCTAATAATTGTATTGCTACAATCGTCTAAAGAGCTACTTAGTCGTGCCATAAGAAGGTGAGTCACATTTAGACTACAGCCTGCTACGACGCCATGTAATTGCTGTAAAACATTTACGAGGAGTGCGGCAGACGCCGGGACAGGTGTACAGCGGCCCGTGGGTGTACCGTACTAGTACGAATGTGTGGGTGTGCGAGTGTGCGGGAGTGCGATCAGCCCCGTAATTATGATAGCGGGTATAATAGGCCCCGGCCGGGGACGTAAATCCTGATAGCGCCGCAAGCAAAAAGCCTCAACGCGACGTAGGAACTTCCAAAAGGTACACTTAAAACAACACTTAAACTAGCTTATATAAGAATATGTACAACGGGCTGGTATCCGCAACTCCACGCGTACTGCGGGTTTTTTACGTACGGGTGGGAATATCACTCGATCCACCCCAGCTCCCCGAGAAAAGCCAGCAAGTCCAGCAACCCCTTGGTGTTACTGGCAATCTCGCGGAGAGTACCTTAGTCACCGAAGTACTTGGCCCTGTATGGGGCAACCCCCGTACAGTGCAGGAGCACGTGGGCTTCTGTTTTTTCTTCCTCCATGCAGGCTCGACACAGAGGACTATCTGTGCTTAGATTAAACTAGCTTATTTAACAGATACTAGTTCCAAACAAAAAAAAATGTTACGACCATACTGTCAAATGCACATCTATGATCATATCAATTTGAGAAATTGTCTGTACTTCGTAGCAGTAATCACGTCCAGCAAGTATTTTTGCTATTTGTAGGCCAGGCTGTATGTTGAACAAAATCATTCGCGACAGTAACTGTTCTACCGCAATATGTCGGTGGTTTGTAAGCCGTCTCGTCGGTTAGATCATGGTTACATCTCTGAACATGCAGTCAGAATTGTGTTAGTCTTGTCAGTGAGCCTTCGATCGTGTCTACTTCATGGTGCAACCCTACACGGAAAATAACTCATTTAGTTGGTCGCCGGTGCCAACCCTAGCCCCCTCATTTACATTTGACGTAACACTCAAAAACTTGCATTTCTTTTTCCGTCAGAGTTGTGTAATGACCGGTAACGAAATATTTGTCGAAATCATTTAGGTACTGCTGTAAAGATATTATATTTCATTTTAAATGTTTCAAATAGAGTAATATTTATAGCAGTTTATACGGTTTTTCTTCATTTTAGTGATAATGGCAAAAAATATGGTTATTTTGTATAAGTAAGATCGTATAAAGTTTTTTTATTAACCCTTGTTAGTTGTGATATCCCACACAAGTTCTTGTCGTAATATAAATACATTGTAACTAGAAGTTATTATGAGATCATCATATTACCAACATAGGCCAAGTAGGAAAAACTGGCCAAGTGCGAGTCGGACTTGCACATGAAGGGTTCCGTACTATCATAGTAGGGAAGCCCCGTTTAATTTGTATTATTTGTTGTTATAACAAAACAGAGAGCGGCAACAGAAATACACATTCTGTAAGTTTGTTTTATGAATAGCAAAGTTTATATAATTTTATAATATTTAGGGTATTTTAAATGTGCTATATTTCTCAAAATCTACTAACTGCATCTCGTTCAAATTAATATTGGTTGAAAGTTTTTATTGCGATCTACAGAAAACAATCTTTTTAGATTTTACACTCAGTTAGTTAAGGTTAGAGGGGGGGGGCACATTTTACCACTTTGGAAGTCTGACTTTTAAACTATTGACTTTGAGAAAAAGTGGTTTAGAATCCTCGTTGGCCTCAATGGTTTAAATACCTAACTTAAGTCACAAATAGGCTCGATAATTTTTTTTTAGTTTCATTTCCATGTATGGGGAATCCCCCTTAATATAATTTTTTTTATTTTTATATTTAAATCGCAAAACGGTTTACACAATACAACCTACCAAGTTTCAACGGTGTAGTCTTAATAATTTCCGAATAAAGTGGCTGTGACATACGGATGGACAGACAGACAGGACGAATCTATAAGGGTTCCCTTCTTTACCACTCGGCTACCGAACCCTAAAAAAACGTATTAATAATGGAGCTTACTCATAAACCGCTCGAGCACAGTTTATATGCATAACCTCTTCCTTATTAATCCTTAGGTATCTAGAAGTAGATAATATAGGAACGTTAGAAATAGACGCACGGTTCTAAAGATCTGATCTATTGGCGGTTTCTGACTAGTAGCAAGCTGAATTGTTGGTAACATATAACTATGTGACTGAAACTTACTAAAGGTCAATGCACCTTTAATTCAGAACATTTTTACATTTGTAGACATGTAAACACGTAAGCATATTTGTTAATATCATGTAAACTGATATCGTGAATGCAGCTCAAACGTATTTGCGCGAGATATTTGTCCAGACGCAAATTGAATTCGTTTCCAATCACACGTCGCCTAGAGAAATCATTTCGCTTACTAGATTGATCGCTGACTCACTTATGTGTGCGATCACAAATGTTCCATCTCGTAGGCTTGCCTACTATTTGTTCAGCGAGGATGTTTCCAGGCCTTACTTAAGGGTGTGGTTTGAGAAAGAGTTTGTTTCCATAATTTTTATTAATTTGATCTTGATGCAACATAAAAAAATGCAACACACAACAATAAAATTGTGTTTGACATGGTCATCATCTGCCTAGCTTTTCCCAACTATGTTGTTGTCGGCTTCCAGTCTAACCGGATGCAGCTGAATACCAGTATTTTACATGGCGCGAGACTGCCTATCTGACCTCCACAACCTAGTTAATACTAGGTAATATAATAATAAAAAATAATAATACATAATCAATGAGTATGTCTCAATCTCCAACGAAAGCTACTGTCACTACCCTGGAGCAATTAACCAGGAGCTCTAAGGCCACAACCGAGTACGTTTCGAGGACCGGTTCACAACCGGATTTATCTAAATTATCCGATGAACTACATGACGCGAAAGTTACCTATCGTAAGCGTAAACAACCGGAATGCGCATGCTCCGATGAGATAAAGCAAATGAGAAATGATCTATCACGAATTACTTCGCTATTAGAAAATTACACTGGTCAGAACAAGCAGATGATGGATAAAATGAACGAAAGCGTCATCGCTGTCAAAAGTGAGATGGCTGATCTGAGGGCGTCGCATGAACAAACAAGCAGTTTAATTACTTCTAATGTAGCAGACATTAGTGCACAAATTCAAGATATCAAATCTACAACGGCGAAAATTGCCTCAGACCATTTCAACATAAAGAGCCAGTTATCTCAGATGGAAATAAAAGTACTCAGCAGTGAAGACAAAATAAATATGCTTGAAACAAACTATAAACAATTTAAGTTAAGCCCTCAATCTACTGAAACAAACCAGCTAACTGTAAACGAACAAATTATTAGAGAAGTTCAGGATCGTAAAAAAAGGGAAAAAAACGTCATTATTGTTGGTGTACCTGAACAGAGCTCCACTAGTACCCAGGAGAGAATACTTAAAGATGAATTTGATGTTGTAAATATCACCACAAAAGTAAGCGAGAACATACCAAAACCGAATAAAATCTATCGTATCGGCAAGTATAATGCCGGCAAAATACGTAGAATCAAAGTCTGCTATGATAAGCCAGAGCCAGCAATGTTACTACTTCGCAATAAAGAAAAAATACCAGATAGCATTAAAATCTTCTCGGACCAAACACCAAGCCAACAAAAATATTTTCTGGCTGTAAGAGATGAACTAACACGACGAACAGAATCTGGAGAAAGGGATTTAACTATCAAATACATCAATGGTGTACCAAATATTATAAAACAAGCATCAAAAAACTCCAACCACCTAAACTAAATAATACCCTGGCTGACACTATAGCCTATCAAATAGTAAACGATTACCAACAATTAAAGACTGAAAAATCACGCCTATCATTATTATATTTAAACATACGAAGTATACGAAAGAGAGGAAAGCTAGATGAACTTAAATCTATTATAAAATCTATATCTACAACTGTACACATAATTTTGCTAACGGAAACCTGGATACAGAATGAAAATCAAATCTTACAACTACAAATAGAAAACTATACACATTACTACAATTATAGAACAGACAGAAGAGGCGGTGGAGTGTCTGCATATGTACATAACGATTTGAAACATAACCTCAGTGAATCAATATATCAGGATGGGAACAATTATTTATGGGTAAAGATTGAAAAGCTAGCGCTCAATATTGGCGTCGTCTACAACCCTGGTAATACAAATCTTGAAAAATTTCTGGAAATATATGACACACAATTACAACAACGGAAGAGAACTATAGTGTTTGGCGATTTTAACATCGACCTTCTTTAAAAAAATAGAACTCTAAAGAAGTACAAACTGGTATTAAAGGAATCAGGACACAAAATACTAAACAAAACCAATAAAGCCTACTGCACAAGAGACTCTAATACAAAGAAATCTATACTAGACCATGTCAGTACAAATTTAAAAGATGAACATTTCAGCATGACTATCATCAACTCATCCATGTCAGACCACAAACAAATATACCTACAAATCAACAAATTAAAACCTCCTCCAAAAAAACGCCTAAACTACGAAATAATAGACTACAAGAAACTTTATACCTCGATGAAATCAGGGGGAATAGAAGACATGACAAACAACTACAGTGAATTAGAGTCAAAGATAAAGAGCGGCGTCGAAGACAATAAAGTATTGAGAACAAAGGTCCTAAATACACCCAAAGAAGATTGGGTAAACAATGATATAATTACCAGAATCAGCCAAAGAAACCATCTATGGACACAATACAAGAGTGATCAGAAAAATAAATTATTAGAAAAGAATTACAAGGAAATGAAAGAAAGAACTGCCCAATTAATACTAAACACGAAAAACTCATACTACTACAAACTATTTACAAATTGTGCTAATAACCCTAAAAAAACATGGTCACTTATAAATAATTTAGCTAAAAATAAAATAATACAAAGTGGTGCTCCTTCAAAGCTTTTAGTTGATGCTAACATAGTGACTAACACAAATGAAATTTGCGAAGTTTTTAACACGTATTTTTCTACCATAGGATCCAAACTAGCAAACAAAATCCCGAAAAAATATCATGACACCTCGACCCAGTGTGTTTTCCAATCCCATAATAATAAAGAAGAACTTTTGACATTGGATCCATGTAGTGCTGACGAGATAACTAAAATTATTAATGATCTCGACCCAAATTCAAGTAGTGGAATAGATAAAATAAGCACAAAAGTCATAAAAAGTCTTCAAAATTTAATCTCAACAAACTTGGCAAATTGTTTCAATAAACTCATGACTGACGGGGAATTTCCTGATACCCTAAAGATTGCAAAGGTCACACCGATCTATAAATCGGGACCTAAAACTGACCCCGGAAACTATCGCCCGATCTCTGTCCTACCCATAATATCAAAAATCCTAGAGAAAATAATACATGGTCGTCTGTTAAACTACTTGGACTCTTTTAATTTTATATCGGAACGACAATATGGTTTTAGAGCAAAAAATAATACTACTGCAGCCACTATTGATCTAATATCGAAAATTAGAGATAATATAGACAAGAAAAATATTGTTGTAGGTGTGTTTATCGATTTAAAAAAAGCCTTTGATACCGTAAGCCACAAACTGTTGTTAGAAAAGCTCGAAAACATTGGTATCAAAGGAAATGCACTTAAAATGTTCAAATCTTACCTGACAAACAGATTCCAGGTAGTCAAGATGGATAATGTTGAAAGTAATGCTTTACCTATCACATATGGAGTCCCACAAGGTTCCATATTGGGACCATTATTATTTTTAATATATATTAATAATATATCAGAGTTAGGGCTACGTGGTCATTTAACTTTGTACGCAGATGACACATGCTTGTTTTATTTTGAAACAAATATTCAGGACGCTATTTCACAGGCCCAACAAGATTTAAAAATTCTGTTTGAATGGTTCCAACAAAATTTACTAACCATAAACATCTCAAAGACATGTTACATTATCTTTAAAGCTAAAAATAAAAGAATTCCATTGCATAACCCGTTAACTATAGATAACATTCCATTAGAAGAAAAAAGTTACGAAAAATACCTTGGCCTTAGAATCGAAAACTGTTTAACTTGGAATAAGCAAGTAGATTATATTAGAAACAAAATTTCCTCACTTATTGGATCACTTCGCGATGTAAGTAAATGTATACCAAAAAACCTGCGAATAAACATTTACAACTCACTTATCAAATCTCATTTGTTATATCTCATAGAAATCTGGGGTAGTGCCAGTAAAGCTAAGATACAGGAACTGCAAAGAATGCAAAACAGGGTTATAAAAATCCTGTTTCGTTATCCATATTTGACACCTACGCACAAAATATATGAGGAAACAAAATTAATGAACATTAAGCAACTTTATATTTATAACACATGTGTCTTAATTAGAAAAATAATGGATGGAGCCATTCACACAAACGTAATATTTACAAAAAAATCGGAAATAACTAAACGTAGTCTTCGTCGACCCAGTCTACTTGTCCTGCCAAAGACACGTACAAATTATGCTAAAAAAAACATCACCTATGAAGGAGCACAATTCTATAATAGTTTACCGTCTTTTATAAAAAAAATTAACTCTTTCAACGGTTTTAAATCTAAACTATCAAATTATATTATTGAAAGCATGCACAAATAAAGTTACTAACCTACCAGTTGAGATTAAAACCGTTGAAAGTGTATCCAAATTAAAATTCAATTTAAAACAAAATAATTCTAAGACCACTTTTTTATTGTATTGTATTTGTGACCGTTACCTAGAATAAGTTTATTACATTATGTTAACATATGTTCTCATGTAAGTGGCTTTTTGTCTTTTTTGAGAATAAAGTATATTAAACCTAAACCTAATACGATATCCTTTGGTAAGACTGGTTATCAGACTTTCAGGTTACTGACTACCTGTAACGACTGCCAAAGATCCATATAGTACAGCCGGGACTAACAGCTTAACGTGCTTTCCGGGGCACGGAGGATACTCGGTATACAATGCGCGATCACCCATCGACAGACCAACTTAAGCTATGTCGACCTGAGTGGCAGTTATTATTAAGCCACGAGCTCCTCTGACATGGTACAAACATATTGTATAACTTTTCTTTTTTTTCCTCTTGTACCTCCATTTTATGAAATACATTCCCTTTATAAATACATTTATTATTATTATATTAATAAATAAAAAAGAGTAACCAAGTTTTATTTTTAAGACTCTGCTAAGGTTGTAAGTACAGCTACAAGGTCTTTTATATACATAAATGTATCTCATTAATTATGTATTTGAGCTGCATTGACGATTTCAATTTACATGATATATCAAATATTCGTGTTTACATGACATGTCTACAAATGAAAAAATGTTCTGAATTAAAAGCGCATTGAACTTAAGTAAGTTTTAGTTACATAGTTATATCTGTAGGCAACAATATGTTACCAACAATTCATGCTATTAGTCATTAACCGCAAATAGATCTGATCTTTAGGACCGTGCATCTATGTATTTATAACGTTCCTATAGAACCTACTGAGGCACACTATAAGTCTGCTGTTACAATCAGACCATAAAGTTTCCATGGCTCCAATTTATTTATAATTATAATCACGTTTTATTAAAGTGCACCATCTATAACCTATCAAGAGCAAACCCCCTCGAACTAAAAAGACAGTTCCACATTACAATTGGCAATCTGACTTAAAGAAACAGCTCCCAGTCAGCTCGGATGGCTGCGGTGAGCATTACGTCTGATCCCCGCCCACTGCCGCCCCCGCACCCCGCACCCCGCACCCCGCAGCCCGCAGGTCAGGTGGGCTGTAAATCAGTGTGAGCGCCGATGAAACCAATCCCGTTCGATTAGCGCCCCCTCCACAAACATATCGCAGGCGGAATCAAAAGTTCTGCTTAGAACTGACTATACGTCTCGGTCAAGTACGTACAGTTGTTGCATCTTTTCTTGGAAATAGTCACAGGTCTCTCTTAACACGGTGACACTGTTTTATAGGGATGTAGCCCATACCTGAGGTGGAGACCTTGCAAGTCACAAATTCAAATATGAAAGTGAACATGGCCGTTCAAATGATTTCTAGCTTAGTGATATGATTTGCCATCATCCAAGCTTACAGCAGACATAGCTTTTTTAATGTCAGCCATTTCCACGATGAACCGTCCGCAGCCGCTACTGACCCTTCGGCGAGGTACTGTGCGCTGTATCACCTCGCGCCACCGGAGCCGAGTGTTGACTCGCTACTGAATTAATGTTTTGTTCAGTATCACGCGCCACGTGCCCGTTAGACGTCCCTACTACTCCCTACAGTGCGCCTCTTAGATGTTTGCTTTGCGCCTATATTGGGTTTATATCCACTAGTCACTACTACACTTGTTCTTGACTCGGAGACGAGTGCATTTGTTTAGTGAATTCGGAGTATTGTGTGCGCCTTTTTGTGCCGGAGTTCTAATTTTATTATACAGGCACCTATTATTTTGTATGTTTTAAATTCATTAATTATTTTCAGTGCTGGGTGTGGGTTTGTGGTAATTTCTACAAGCAAAATGATCACACTGATCAAACGCAGGAAAAGTAACGATCAGACGCACGTATCGTTCAGACGGACCATACATTAGGCTCCGCTATCAGAATGGCACCGAATGCCGCGACGGATAGCCGAAACAGCCGCGCAACACAGCACTAACACAAATGTGCCTACACTACAACGAAACGGATCCCAAGAGACGAACGTTTTATAGTTCTGTTGTGACGAGTGTTTGTGACTAGATAAGCCTTTTTTTGACCTCACTGACTTTCTTATCCTGGGTAACGGTAAACCGATAAAGAGATACCGCGACCCCAGAACTCAAAAGGCTGAGAAGGAACATGGGTGGTTTTTAGGCAGTAGAAGTCTGATGCCGCTCCGCCAAGAGTCATTTGATGATTTCCCTAAAACAAAATACAGGATTGAACATAGAACCGGCTTGGGTTCATTATTCTTATTAAAAAATATTGTTTAGATACTCGTAAAGACTAATCGTGGTACATTATGTACTTGTTACAATAGAAAGGAAAATAATACGTTTAGAAACTATGTACAATAAATGTAATAGCGCTCAATCATAAACTTGAATTGGTTAAATCATTCTAAACTATGCCATATTACATGGCATATACATTACAAGTAGGTAGTAACTGTGTTCAACCTCTCAGAGTGACATTCAGAATACTTATAATGTCAAACATTTGATTAGAATATTTTAAAACTACTACAAATGATGTTGATGTCAGATTAAATTAAATTGTTCAATCCTAATTGGAAACTGAATGCTTGCTTTTGTACAAGATCAATCAAATTTATAATGTTTTCAAATTCGTTTGTAATTAAACTGTTTTTCTTAAACAATATAAAGTTTTACGATGATTGATTGCTTAGTTATTTTATAAAGGTGAAGGTGACGTAAAAGTTAACTGTGGTGACCCTGGTTTTATAAGATGTCTTGATAAATAACGCAGTACCTACCTTAGCATCTAGCGGCTCGTATATCATTATTAAACTGTGTAAATAATATCTTATTACTGCAACGTACGAAATAACAATTGTGTATTTCAGAATAATTTATTTGGAGACAATATTAACACAAGAACATGAGTATCTACTTATTTAATATTATTTTATTTAGTTAGGCACCTCTGTCTGCCTGACTTACAAGCTTGGCAGAAAGACTGTTGTTCTACAAAACAAAGGTGCGTCATTAATTTACCGTCTTTGTGTTTTGGCTGAGAATAAGACAGCAAGTCTTTTCCCGTTTAAACCATTATAATTTATTGCACCGGTCGGGCTGGTTGCTATTTTGTTCTAAATTCAGGACCCAAGTGATTCTTGTTTACTTCTGACGTCTTAATTAATTTATACTGGAACTCGACAAACGTTATTCAATATTATAAGACACACCTACGATACTTCCAGTAGTTCATATCTTATCGTAATACCTACCAAATAAATAAACAAGTGACAACTCTGCCCATAAAGGGGACTTACCTAATTATCATCGCCTCTGTAATCTACACAGTGAATCTAAAAGAATGTGTAAATTACCTGTTAATTAAAAAACCCTTTCAGCTGCCAATTGCTATTTAACACATCATTAGCAGCTGTCACGGTGAGCGGCGCGAGTATGTCGTATATGTAAGTTTTGATAATATTTGATGTCCACTCACGCACAATGTTATAAAATAGACTAAAGTATTATTTGTCACTAAAAATATATAGATTGCATTGAAATAAAAAAATCCCACCGAAATGATACATAAAAATCTCTTGTTGAAATTCACCCATAAATAGATGCAATCGAGCGCGGCCCGCGCGGCTCAATGGGCGCAAATTGTCGCCGTAATGACCGGACCAACCCGGACACACGCGGACAATTAATGTGTTAGCAATCACGCATCGATACTGCTTCCAATTGTAATATTGTTTGCAGCAGACAGTTTGTTTTTCATTTCAACAATATTTAGTTGTCTCGGTGATTTAATAGTCTGTATTTATGTATTTTTTACCGGCCAAACCTGTTATTAGGATGAACTAGTTTCGCCTAACACACGCACACACGTCGATGCAAAATACCATTCAAATCAACGAACAGGGCGAACGAAGAGGGGTTGATGGGCGCGAGGGTCAAGCCGCGATGATTTGGGGATTCCCCGTTCATACAGGCAGCGACTTAGGCTAACCTGTTTCATCTTATCGGTAACAGGAAATATCCAGTTCATGACACCGAGTCACCGATCAACTTCAGTTAATTGATGGAGCTCACCTCAGTGTCCGATGTAACGGACACACAATATGGCGCGTCATGTTCCTGTCACGTGTAGCCGAGCGTACGACCGCAGGCCACCGCGCGCCGCCGCGGCACCGCACCGGGTCGCACCTCGTCGCCTGCGGACGGACGTGACGTGCCATATTGTTGCTACAACAACCAGAGAGAATAATGAAAATAACTAGCTTTATTAATTTACCTCACCTCATGATGCCAGATATGGACAGCGTGGTGACGCGCGCGTCATGTCGGCGTCACTGGCAGTAGAGCGTGCCGCCACAGATGGGCGCGCGCTGGGCAGTCCACAGCACCGGGACGTCGCTCATCGCAGCCTAACAATGGAAAATTAGTAGCTACTCGTTTTATTTAATTAACAGTTACTTTTATACGACTTTGGAAGTCCTTTCTATGCAAGTTTGGAGTGGATAGCGGTAAACCTTTCCTGTCATTCACTGGAATAAATAAACGTTCACTAAATAAACACACTAGGTCCTGCTCGTAGCGAACAAGTTGTCCGACATGTGAACTTGCGACTGCAAGCATCTCGCAGTTCGCACTACGAGCACTCGAACACTCGAACACTTTTATACTGTTTGACTTCAACTCCCTCTAGGCACAACTTTGAATGTTCCCGGCGATTCTACATTTTATTGTAGGAACATCCCTAGCTGGAAGTGTACATATTTCCACCACTTGTTTTCATCAGAATGAGAAGCTGGTAGCCAAATAATAACAGCCGCACACCGCACAGGTCGATCTTCCAGGTTAGGCACCGCGGGATGACCATTCTTAGCATACCGAGCTCGTTCCGTGTCTCGGCAAGTACGATAGCCGTTCCCCAGCAGTCATACCTCGGACTTTGACAACCGGTACAGGTAGATTGTGACCCGCAAGTTTAACAAGACCCCGTCGGGGCTGCGGGTTGTTCGCAAGAGATTCCGCGGTCTCGACATGAAGGGCTAAGAAGGAACATGGGTGGTTTTTAGTCAGTAGAAGTCTGACACTCCCTTTCGCTCTGCCCAAGAGCGGGAGGGGTTATTTGATGATTTTACACTCGCCAAAAAGTTTAAAAGTTTAACAAAACAAGGCGTAGCGTATTACCCGGTAGTAACAGGGTTGTGGGGGTCAGATAGCCTATCATTCGTGTTAAATGCTTGTATTAAGTTGCATCCGGTTAGTCTGAAAGCCGACCCTAACATAGTTGGGAAAAGGTTAGCTAATGATGAGTCGTCATCAGGATTTACATTGAAGTTTGCAAGTGTTGGAACTTGAGAAGTTTGAATGTACCTGCTTTTGCAACGGGTAAAATATCTCTTTCGCAGAGGGAGTGGAGTTCGTTTATAATATCGCAAATAATTATACATTAATTAGTTGTTCGTTTCGTGGCAGTGCAGCAGTGCGGGGAGCGGGGGTGTTGCGCTCGTAATGAGTTCTTGCTGGAACCACAGGCGACCGACAAAGGGGCCTTGAGAAATTACACTCAGTTGCTCTTTCTATTATAGGTGCGAAAAATAACAGGTTTTACTGCGTATTATTTAAAGCGAATATACGAAAATGTAGTTAAGGATTCCATCGGTAATGTACTTAGTTCAAATTGTTCAGGCGAGAGCCAAATAATTCTAGAAATTCGTACCATACTGCGTAACTATAACTTCGTATGAGCTTTATACGACTATGTGGTGTTCCAGGAAAATATCCTTACGTACTACATGAATAAGCTTATGCTTTGCATAAATGATGGTCGAACAACTTAATACCTTAAAATACATTGACCATTAATAACAGACTTCTAAAATGAAGGAGGTTTTCAATTCAATTTCTTTTCATCTCTTATTGATTTCTTTAGAAACTTCGTACATTTTAAAATACTTTTTACAAAAATTAAAAAAAAAACTTTAAATGTATTTTTTTTAAATTAACGACTATCGGCACAATGATCGCTGAGTTCACATCCCACATGTCGTCACGACAACCTCGCGAGCCAAGTCAAGATATTTGATTTGCTATTCTTTCTCAGCATACACGAGGTTCTCTTCATGCGGGACCGTTATGTCAACAATCATTGCGCGCCGCTCTGATCGATATTCATAATCATGTTGGGGTCGGTTTTCAGTGTTACCTGATGCAGCTGAATACCAGTATTTCACATGGTCTGATTACCTATCTGATCTCCACAACCCAGTTAGTACTGGTTTAAGGATAAGACTGGTGGTCAGATGTTAAATAAATAATTACTAGACTACTACTTATGTAAGATGATTATTAATTAGAATTTTAACACGTAGATACAAGAAAAGTATTTTAGCCGAATAATGTACCTACTATCACAAATGAGTAACATTCCTTAACTGGTCAGACAGAGATTGTTCCACTTTAATGACTGCGATTGTTACTGAAAATTACAATAAAGCTTGAACTGCAACCTTTTTTGAGAAAGGGTATTTTTTAAAAGAATTTGTTTTTGATTCGGACACCTCTTGTTGTGAAGCTATGTCCAACCATTCTTTCGAAAACATAAACGGGTATGTATGAATATATTTTTATTACAAGCCTGGACTATTCTCCAGCATTTACGTCACAACAGATGGGACCTAAAGACATCAGCAGCAAATAAAATGAGCTGCTAAACGTTCACAATATCACAAACAACGAACTAGGCTGTATGGTCGTTGATCACGACAAATGAAAACTAAAATCATAGACGAAGAAGCACCAGATCCCTTCCCCCACTACCCCCCCCCCCCACCGTGCTGCCCGCGGCCGTGTCACTCCGTAATATGTAATAGAATTTATTAATAAAGGCGCTGCGAGCCAGCGACGGCGGCGGCGATTGTTATTCAATGCCAACGATTATTGTATACGGAATCGAACGATTTTTCCATCGGCTATGATAGCGCGGGGCGGGGCGGCATGCGAAGCACCGCATTACCGCCGCGCGACACTGACGATAGTGTGGCGCTGCCTTTAGCTGCGAGCGACGGGTTCATGGACGACACTGTGCGTGTTCTGGAAATATATCTTTATTTTTTGGATCTGCTTCTGTAACTTGGTACCTCACATAGACTGCAATCCCGGCTATCCTTCGTACCCTATAAGACGATCACGGGTCAGCTATTAACTTATTTAAAATTACCGGAATATTATAATTTCGTAGGACGTATAACTTTTAAATTGAAGTAGTTTCTTACACATACATACATAAACTCACGCCCTTTTCCCATGGGGGTAGGCAGAAACCACCACTTGCTACGATCCTTACATACTCCTTTTGCCTCGTCCACATTCATACATCTGGTCATACACGCACGCCGGTTACGAGTACTACGCACCTGTCCTTTGAGAAGAACGGCACCAATATGATCAGTGTATGTCTTGTCTTGTCTTGTGTAGTTTCTTTTCCGATATATTTTTAAAACCAAGTCTTAATAGTATAATTATTGGACCCACAGAACATCTGGAACTTGGGAAATAATGAGTGGTTAACTTTAGCAAACTCTTACTGACTACTTTCTTACTTGTGAAAAAAAAGAAAAAGCTACAAAGAGAGCAGTTAATAGAGCTGTATTGAAAGTCGCGATAAAAACAACGAGTTGTAAAGAACAGGTAAAACAAAGCGATTAATTAATTGATTCACAACGTTAAGGGCGAGTCTCACCAGTGAGACTGAACAAGAACACTACCATATGAACTCCGTCTATCTATGCGGTGTCATAGCGATGATGACACTGACCGTCCTTTTTTTTTTTTTTTTTTTTTTTTTTGGGGGGTGGGAAATCATCAAATAACCCCTCCCGCTCTTGGGCAGAGCGAGAGGGAGTGTCAGACTTCTACTGACTAAAAACCACCCATGTTCCTTCTTCGCCCTTCATGTCGAGGCCTCGGTATCCCTTGCGGACATCCCGCAGCCTCGACAGGACACTGACCGTCCTTGAACTGGTTTAGATGCGTAGATCGTGATCAGTTCCATTGATAAAATTCGCCTTAAATCGTGTTTACACACAGTGAGGTTGATATAAGTGTAGACTTGTCATTCCGTTTAATGGTAATGATTCTGTCGCCGTCCCGCGTCGCGCGCCGTGACAAATATACTCTTCACAATGTCTGTAGGTAGCAAGACCGCTCACCGCCCGCTCGCTGCCCGTCCCCGGTACGTCCCCGGACCGTCCCCGGTGCGTCCCCGGTGGACGCTTGTCCGTTATACTTGTTCCCGATTCTTTTCTCCCAGACAACCCTTCCCTCATTCCGATGCAAATTGCCCTTTTTCTAAATTGCTTTATTAAATCGAAACGTGTTCTCCAATAATTGGGGCGCGCCGGTGCGCTGCCGAAAAAACGATACACAGCAAATTTACTGTTTTTATTAAACGACTTTTAATTAATTTGGGAGTGAAAACCGTGAGTTAGGAGCTCCGCTCGCTCCGTTCGCTCCTTTCGCTCCCGGCCCCGACAGATACGAACTTGTCTCAATATTGAGGACAACTTTATTGAGCACTTTGACGCGGAATACAGTTATTGAACGTTGGAGGTGCTTTATAATGAAGAGACGCATTTCCGATACTTCGCTTCTGTTATATGAAGATTTTTCGTGAAATTCTCTGTAGTGTTGCAGTGATTAAATTATTCAGGTCTCTGGCTTTATATAGAAAACTTCATAACTCACGTCCGATTTTGATTAGTTGCCAAATTATTTCATATATGTATTTTATTGTTTCAAAAAACCCCGTATGGTTTACAAGCCGCGCAGGTGGTCCATGACGCTGATCGTACAAAACGTCGCATAACTCGCCTCTAATTTATATCGCACCGCAGCGATCTGCAGCGGTTCGTAACGATTCGCAACGGTTCGCAACGATCGCGGCCGAGTCCTCGCGTACTGGAAAATTGATGATTGGAGGCCTGCCGTCCTCTGGGGGCCTCTCCCGCGCCATGACAAATGGTACAATGATCCTCGGCGGAGTTACTCACCCTTTTGAACGGTTTTTTCGTTATCTAGAAAAGGAACGCATTTTAAAAGACGCGATCGAAAGTCGATAACGTTAGAGAAGGCAAACAGCTCTTATTGATGAGTTCAAAGATTTGGTATTGTCGAATAATCTCCAAATGTAGTAGTTATTTATACATTTTCAAGATTAAATTTGTTAGTGATCAAAATGAAAATGAGCAATTCAGCTTAAACGATTGAGTTTGAGTTATATTTAAATGTAGATAGACATAAGGGTCCTGTAATCATTAGAGACACTAAGCACGACACGTGACTGTGAGCGACTTCACTCGATTAACATACTAATGAAACAACAATGTTCTACAAATAAAGCATTTGTTTACTTACAACAACAAATCATCTGCAATAACTCGCGTGGAGCAGATTGTCGCATTACAGGCGGCTCGGATTGCTCTCCACCGGCTTCTTACACTCAGCCAATTAATTAATTATACAACCCCTTCACCCCTCCGTCAACCCCTGCGTCGCCAGCCTATAAGGGGTGGGTGGTGCCTATACTTGATGTTTACCTAAATTATGATGAAGAGTTTTTAACACGGGCAGTATAAAAATAGCTTTTTAATTAGTATCGTAGAGAGAAACATGTACTTGTATGTCGTAAACATTCGTCAATGACGTCACCGTCGCCTGTGAGCACTCACTGTTGATTCGCACTCACAGTGAGGAACGAAACATGTTTAGTTCAGTATTAAAGAAATGTTCTATTCATTCATTAATTTTTGATCATACTGGTTTACTGTTTTTATTATTTTATTTTATCAAACAGCCACAGAACTAGAGCAAATGCTACAAGATCTTAGCGATGCAAGCCTTGAGGTTGGACTGAAGATGAACATGTCAAAGACCAAAGTCATGACCAACAGCTCCAAGAGGAGCATACTCGTGGGCGGGGAGAATATACAATATGTCCAAGAATATATCTACTTGGGCCAAGTAATCTCTTTCCAGGCACGGCAAGATAAGGAAATCGCAAGACGAACCGAAAATGCCTGGAAGAGTTACTGGTCCATGAAAGAGTATTTTAAGGGCACCCTGCCCATGTCTCTAAAGCGAAAGCTAATGGACATGTGTATTCACTCATTTTGACCTACGGTGCACAAACTTGGTCTTTGACTAACATCCAAAAGTCCAAACTCAAGGTTTGCCAACATGCTATGGAGCGCAGTATCTTACGTGTAAAATTAACCGATCGGGTTCGAAACACTACACTGCGCTCCAAAACGCAAATTGTTGACGTGGCTCAAAAGGCTGCCACACTTAAATGGGACTGGGCAGGACATGTCTGTCGCATGCCGAACGAGCTGTGGGCCCGTAAAGCTCAGGAATGGTGCCCTGAGACGGTTACACGAGGTCGTGGCAGACCACGAAGGAGATGGCGGGACGAACTGGATGTCTTCCTTGAGAATTGGAGAGACGTTGCACAGAATCGTGACCGTTGGAAGGAATGGAGGGAGGCCTTTGCTCAGCAGTGGGACAACATAGGCTAGCCATAAAATAATCAAATAGGAACAACAAACAGTTACATTGTGGAATATTACAACATGATAACAAATAATTTAAATAATAATGTATCCCACAGCGCTGTTCACAGATTACCATTAATGACTCAAACTTAAATTGTTAGGAAAGGAGCTGTTCATTCAAGACAGTTAAAACATGAAAATATAAAAAAAATAACTATAACTACTAAATGATGAAAATGCCAAATTATATGGATACAAATATAAATATACATAAATCAATCAAAGGACTGTTAGCCAACAATGTTATTATAAATTGAAGCTGTACTGTCTCTCGGCCAGCAGTCCCATCGCCTTGGAGTGATGTGTCGGTAACAGTACTGTGGTTTCACCACATAGCGTGGCCCCGCAGAGCCGCGTATAAAACATCGGCACATTTGATTAATCCGCGCGTCGGGTGTTGCCGACGACGCTGTCATATGAGGAGCACTAACAGAAGTTCTATTCTGTACATACCATGAGAAGGTTCTCACACGTTGGGTAATGGCCGCCACTGAGTGAAGGAGTGAACTGAAATGTCTGCCTACAGCCTTTATAGGCTTTATAGGACCAGATACAGGGCTTCTGACAGTGAAGTGGCATTAACTCATCAGTTAAATAGTTGCATGAATTTGTGGTGGAACTTCTGTGTATGCAGTTACGTCCAGCAGATCGGTCGAGAGGTCGTTTAGGTCGTTATGACATGTTCCAATAACCGGCGTGACACAGGTCGCGGCTGACAGCGGCCGAGCCGTCAGGCGACAGGCCCCAGGCCCCGCCCCACTGGCCCACGGGACTCGACACCTGAGGCCGGGGGCCCATCGCCGAGTGGACTTGTATCGACGTCTTATCGTGGCTTCCTTTGTGGCTGAGTTCTAAAGAATAATTAAATTAGTGCATGTGTTGATGTGGCTTGCTACAGACTGTAAGAGCCCTATAGAATTTAAGCACTTAGAATTTGAGTTTACTAATAACGATGCTTATATTTACACACAGAAACAGAAGAACAATTTGAAGAAGACAAGCTTATACCAATTTTGCGGTTTAGTATGTTCAATGGTATATCTGCTTAGAGTGGTCTCTAAGCAGATCTTAGAGTGGTCTCACTGGTGTGAGCAGCATTTCCTTCCCCTACAAGACCAGTTCAATCCGAAGTGCACATAATAGAGCAGCAAGCTACTCGCAGGTCACAGAGCAACAAAACACAGCGAGTCAATCCGATAGCGATCCTCTCGCGTGTCGGCTCAACCGCGTTGTTACGAACGTACTTGGACTACTCGATGTTACTACAACTATTTTGAACGAGTTTTATGTAGCGTATAAAACAATACTACTTTTGGATTGTTAGTTATCAAAAGAAAAGTAACTCAACAATCGAAGAGTTAGGCAGAGGTGAACCTAATGATAAACAATACAAATTTATAGAAAACGGTGTATATCTAAACGGGTCAATTTAGCTACAATACAAATAACTGGCCAAGGGCAAGTCGTCGGACTCGCACTTGAAGGGACCCGTACCATTGTACTAGGGAAGCCCCCTTTAAATATTATGTATTATATTATTTGTAGTTATAGCGGCAAAAGAAATACACATTTTGTGATAAGATTGTTTTTCATAGTGTTTGTATGAATGACAGAATTATATTTGAGGTTTTTTAAATGTACTATTTCACAAAAACTGCTAACGATAGCTCGTTCAAACCAATTTTAGTTGAAAAAATGGTTATAAAAACCTCAGTATCACTTTTAAAGGCCTATCTATAGACATCCCACACGAATAGGTTCAATGAAATTAATTTTTTTATTTTTGGAATTTTGTACCAACTCAGTCCGATCCCCTATTGAAACTACAATAGGGGATCGGACTGAGTAAAAAAAATATGATTCTATTTAATCCGCCAGTTAGATTATCGAAAAATATTGGATACGTGTTTTTTTGTTTTATCAAATTAATAAAAATTTACGAAGATAAAACGCGTCAAAGATCATCTTGTGACGTCACTTGTAGGTAAAAAATGTACTAACATGTGACGTCACACGAGTTTTTGAAGCACTGTATCGTCTTCATTTTTTGTTTATGTGAAAAAAGAAAAAAATATGTGTTCGTTATTTTTTTGGAAATCCATCTGATGGACTAATTCGATTTTTTTTCCGATTCCCTATTGTGTACCTAGTTGTAATAGTTTTGGATTAAAATGGCTGTGACATAAGGACGGACGAACGAGACATGACGAATCTATTAGGGTTCCGTTTTTTACCAGTCGGTTACGGAACCTTAAAAAGATATGCGCGTACCGGTGCACCGCGCGTCTGTCTGGTCCGCCCAGACCGGACGCTCCGGACACACGGACCGGACGCCGGCGACCAAATGACTCGCCCAAAAGTTCCCCGTCCCGCAGGCAACACAAAACAAAGTTGTGCCGCGCTGTGTCACTCGCTACATAATTATACTACATCAATAGTTTCATTAATGAACAGTGGCAGAGCTAGACGTCTAAAACAACCATTTGGTAAATCATACAATATTATGAATTGCGTTAAAAATCGTAAAATGGACCTTTCATAATACTAACTGCGTCTGTGACCATTTTACGAATTTTAACGCAATTCATATTTATTATGTTCAGCTAAAGTGGTCATTTTACACCCCCTGTACAGATATAGTAAATGATGTACAATTCAGTTAATCAATCTGTACTCACTTTATACTGGCTAGTGCTATGTTGTACTTCTTTTAATTTAAAAACTGCCTCCCTGGTCCAGTGGTCGCAAGTGCGGCTGCTGAGCATATGGTTAGGTCTTGTGTTCGACTCGATTCCCCAATTAAATTTGTCTTAAAAATTACGCGTGAAATGTGGGTGTGCTGTTAGGTACATCTCCTTCCAATCTTCTGGCCTACAAGGCGTGGCATGTTTAATGATTTCATCCAGTCATTATTGTGGGAATCATTACGAGCGCTACAAAGCTACGCACTTGCTACGAGCTTTGAGGCTTGCTACGAGCTACGAACCTTGCTACGAGCTACGAACCTTGCTACGAGCTACGAACCTTGCTACGAGCTACGAACCTTGCTACGAGCTACGAACCCTGCTACGAGCTACGAACCTTACTACGAGCTACAAACTTTACTAAGAGCTACGCACGTTTGTAGCTTTTAATAGGTTTAAACACTGTGAGTTAATGGTATTAAACTGTAACAACATTTGAGTTTCAAATTCGCTTTAAGATCCTTTCCATGTTATTATTACAAAATGAATGTGTTGTGAAATAAACGCGTTTGAAAATTAGAACGTTCAAAATGAACTTGAGTACAAATGAAGTGGTATGATCAGTGACAAGTATCGAGTGCAGTCTATAAACGGTAAAGTTTCCCGAAGCGACACGTATCGCGGACACAAAACATTCTGCCAACAAGTGCCATAAACAAAACTCATAAAAAGTTGTTCTGTACGACAGCACGCGGTCACTGACCTACATGTGTTTCAAAGACTGATGTCACTTATTTGCGCCACATTCCGAAGCGCGGACAACGCGATCGTCCGGCCGGCGCACAATACATCGCTAGTGAAGTGCGAGTCAAAACAAAAGCGCGCGGAACAAAGCGTGCGATATAGCACGTACAGGCAGGTTGTCGCGCGTCGCCAAGGTAATTAAGTGCGGCAATAAATTGTGCCGTGTGTAGTGCGATGCGACGCGACAATCCGCTCGCTGCGACCGATGCGATGCGACCGGTGCGACGCGACGGATCGCGCTAACTCGTTAGATTTACTATTACTGTATTCAAACAGAGTTATATCCGTTACGGTTACGGCGCGCTTTTAACAAGTGTGTTGCAGTTGCGGATAAAAATGTTCGCTTTTATATTTTTTCAGGTTTTCGCGCAGTTTTTGTTTGTTTTTAGAAATGCTGTAGTGTTCTTTTTACCCTTTAATTTGTCTATCATGTGAGTTCATTGTTTGTTATAATGTTTTGCAAGTTTTCGAGACATTTCCAGTTTCAGCAAGAATAACGATGCGCAATATTCCCATCAGATAAACTCACAGCCACTGTCTCATGGACATCGTAATACGATCATACAAACACCATGAATCTCTGTCGGGGCTGCGGGTTGTTCGGCGGGGGTGCATATGATGATTTCACACCCTGCAAAAAAAAAGCACCATGACTCATCCACACCGGACCGGTCCACCGGTCGGGATGAGCGGCACGACACGCCGCGCACCTGCTCTACTGCAGTCAGCGTCACATATAATGTGCCACTAAGCTGTTCATTATGATTTTGTTGTTTAAAAAACCAAATTCTGAAAATTCCGAGCAATGGTCAATATTTGATTTGATTAATTTACTTCACAATTGAAGTAAATTAATCAAATCAAATATTGACCGTTTAATAAAAACACAACTTTACCAATATGTCTGTCGGATGAAATGGTCGCAGTGCGATCAGCTAAGCCAAACAAATACATAACTCTACTTGAGTATATACTAAATTTAACTAAAGACCGATTAATAATTTAATTTAATTTTGAAATAATATCACTAAAAATGTTTTTTTCATGTGTACAATTATATATTATTATTATATTACAAGTTCATATGAACAATCAATCACCAATAAATACATGCAAGATTCTGTAACACCACACCACGTGGTATCACGCATTTCGAAACTTCAGCATGAGTTTATTGTATGTAATAAATATCTAACTTAATATTTCTCAACACCTCGTAAGCACAACCCTCTATGTTTCCTCAAATCTTGAAGTGAACAAATGTATGCAGCACACAGATAGTCACAGCTGCTCACACGTGTAAATCTTGGAATCTGCAATACCATAATTGTTTACAGTTCACCAACAGAGCTCGCCTCAATCGCATATACCAACATGCAGTCTACGCACACGCGTAACTCGCTGGCTGGACAAACACACACGCCCCGCACACGTCACGCGCACGCCACGCTCACGCCACGCACACGCCACGCACCGCTGACAAGCGATGCGTGAGACTGCTAAACACACTGCCTGTATGCTAATCTGTCGGACAGCCGCTAAGTCGCACCGAGCTCGCCACCTGCTATTGATTCATGCATTAAGTGTGGACAGTTCGAACCACAGCCTTGACCTTACCTGTACAAGACAATGAGCCGGTTAAGGTAACACTAAGTAGTGTCACTGTAAGTACGTTAGAGATATACTATAAAATAAAATCCAACCCAAGTGAATTATAGTTTCAACACAACGCAGAAACATGAGAGGGAAGAAAACGTAACAGTTCTTATTTCTTGCACAAATAATGTTAGTAACTATTTTATCTAAAAACAACAACAAAAAGAAAAATTATCTCAAGAAGAAATTGAAAGAGTAGACAAAGTAAACCGGCTATAACAATGTATTTTTAAATGAATAGTGTGATCATCATCATCATCATCATTTCAGTCATGAGACGTCCGCTGCTGGACATAGGCCTCCCCCAGAAAGGGGGGATTTGCCATAATCGCCACGCTTGGCAGGCGGGTTGGCGATCGCAGTATGGTTGTTACAAAGGCACAGAGAACGCTGCTGCCCATTCTTTGGTAAGTCCCTTAGTCGCCTCTTACGACACCCACGGTAAGATATGGGATGGTGCTATTCTTTACGTCCGACACCATACAGAACCGGAATAGTGTGATAGGTATGTCTAATTAATGAAATGTACATGGCTATATCGTAATTTCCACCGCAATGGTTTTAATGAGACAAAAATCCCACGCTCCCCGGTCATATTTCTCTTGAAACAACCGAGCCTTATGCTTAGATATATTAATTCTAGAGCCGTCCTTTTGTGTTTATCTACAGTATAATAATATGTCCACGTTTCTCTGACACCTAAAACCAAAATGAGTCCGCGTTAAAGTCACAGGTACAGCGGATATTGGAGCAAGCAGCTCTCTCCGTACACGAGGCCGCGTCGAGGCTCGCCTCGAAGTGTATCGCGAATGGCGCTGTACAGAGCGCTCAGTTACACGTAATGACTGGACATTACCGCATGTTTGTAATCCCACACGGATTATGAGTATGATGAATGTCCCTAGTCGTTAAAAAGATACCAGCACTAAAAACCCACACTATGTAAACCATGCAACGTAGCGCCATCTATCACAAAGCGCACGCACTAACGCGCAACGCGTCGCTCTGTCCCCATTCTTATAACATAAATTGTGTGACGCCAACTAAAGAAAACTATTAAAACGAATAAGAAAATAATATCGAATCGAAGAGCAGCGTAACGTTTCCGATGGTATGCAGTTGGACGGCTGCCAGGCAACGCGGGTGTTGGGAAAAACCTCGCATTTACCTACATGATTTATGGAGTTTCATCCACTTCGGTCCTGACTTAACTAGCTAAGGAAATGCAGATCGTAGCGCATTCAACGTAATGCCGTTCGGATGGAAATAGGCGACGAGAGCGGCTGTTATATCGTACACACCGACCTACTGACACTGCAACCTGCGAACTGCGACGACTAACATTTATACTCATGTTAAATGCGCGTGTGGCTACTGAACGTTTTTTAGTGTTAATAATTATTATTTAAAATAGAGCAGGTATAATAATGAAATTGTGCACAGTTGTTCTACATAGTACCAGGATAGGTTTCTGAAAAATGGCATTGCAACGCATGCCAGTCATTTATAAAATCTGTTCAGTTTTTTTCCCAATAGGTATCCACGCAACCAAATAGAAAACATTTTATATTTCAACCGAAACGCAAAATAACAAACGGTGCCAAATAGTGGTCCCATTGCTTAGTTTATTTATTGTACGTACATCTGTGTGTTAATCAGTTGCCGGCGACTTGTACCGGCGCGAGGAGAGTAATGGCGGACAGATAAAGCCGGCATTAAGAGAATATTCTAAGGAATTTATAATGCTTTAGCCCCAAAATAAAAACATAACCCCGGGGACCGCGGTCGCATAATTAAGCAGTTAGTCCGTGCTCGCGGATTAACAGTTTACAACTTTGTATATGCATTCACTGCCACCCTTATTGGAAGTACATAAGGTTAAAAATATTTCGATGGACTTTGCAAGTAAAGTGGTTCGAGTAGTGTGACTGTCTCCCTGTGCATTATGTTGAGCGGGTGTCTGGCGGACGCAGCGCTCGGTGTTGTGCCGTCCCGTGGCCGTCCCGTTGCCGTACCGTGTCGTGTCGTCGATAAACTAGCTCGTCGTTGGCACAGCAATAAAGTTGTCAGTACATACGACTGTACTGCTACAGACGCGTGCGTGACACTACGTCGACGAGACGTCACTACCTTGTTTCAACACGCTTGTTAGAACAAATGGCTCGTGTCTTCCTTGTGACCACTGCTTGAGCCCAAACTAAGGCGTTTCTTATACGAATCAAAGAACTAACTGAGCTTTTCTACCTACGACACCTATCTCATTTGCGAGTAACGCTAAGCTAACACAAACATAGTATAGTATCATTGTCAGCAGTTATTATTATAAATGCAGTAATTTTTAAATATTTTGCTAGACATTCTTGGTTGTTCTTTTCTTGATAAACTGACCGGGCACTAAGTAGCCGCCGTGAGTCACTATTAGCACTACTTGGCACTACCTGGCACTAGTGCACGCTGCCGCCGCATCCCTGCTGCGACTGATAAAGTCTGTCAGCCGCAGCACTGCGGGACGCGGGTGCCCAAGCCACACTTATTGCAATAATATTATCGCTAAATACAAAGTTTTTTCGTTCACTGGTCTGCTGCCAGACTTGGATTCAAACAGATAACGCTTTCTGATCTCGCAGTTGGTTAAGGTCAAGTCTCACGTTGTGTTCCGTGCAAATAGGTGAAAGTTGAAAGTTTTCTGTGTGTATATTTTTCTCGAATGATGGAACATAATATCTATATTATGATAATACCTCTGAACTACTAGGAACCCAATAGTACAGTAGAACAGTACACGCATTTAGAACTGATGAGTTCACGCGACTGTCTGTATGACAGCGCAGCACAACTGCATAATACTCTCGTCGACAGGGCGCAGATATCCTCACAGTAAATAAGCTTTTTGTGATCTTCATTGTCACGTAGAGTTTTAGACCAGCATCCACGAAGACTAGACTTACGAAATGATGTGTGTGAAGTTTGTACGAGTAAGCATAACGTGTGTCAAATGTTTCCCAAAAAGAAAGCGCCAGTTAGCGAGTGAGCTGTTTTTGTGTAACACTTTGAGTAACTAATCGGCGAGGTAAAAAGTTGAGTTGGCAGCAGTCAGCTGGCGCCGCGCCAGCCTCGGCCTTCGGCTGTCGGCCTCGGCGGCGGCGCTCGGCGCTCGGCACATCGCGGTACGTCAGCGTCGTCGTTACGAGCGGGTAATGTCGGACAGTTCGACTCGGATCGACGCAGTTAGTGCGTTAATGGACGACTGTTTAGGAAGCCATCCTCATTACTTTGTATGGACGCTTGTAAACTGTCCCGCTCAGCACTCTGTCGTCCTGTCGTGTCTGTTGTTGTTTTGTTCTACTAGTGTGCATTACGAGATAGATACATGTTTTTTCTCCACATATACGTTCACAAAGCCGCAGCTGCATGCTATGATATTGCACAAAGGAACTAGGTCACACGGAATCAAAAATTGTCGGTATTCTATTATCGTCCAGTATATTATTGTCTTATTGCCCTAAATGTTCATCGGCACTGGTTCAGTTAATTCAATCCTAATCTCTACGCAGGTGAGTTATGTGCAATAGGTAAGTACATATTAATTGGAGTAACTTAGTATTATCATAAATGTTCGATCACTGGCCCTACAGGGGTACCCGCGGCGGTATAAAGCGCCGGTATCCGTCGCGGTTGAACTGTAAGAGGCGATCGCGTCACCGCAGCACTACGCTGCTCCCGCGTCTCTAACTGCCGCACTCAGAGAGCTTCATTAAATTAGTTCTAATGAGTCCTTATCTAATTCTCACTAGATTCGTTAATGAACGATACTACCCAGAAAGAAAAATTAGTGGTTCACCAGCTAATGACAACTGTTAGTATCCGTAGGGCGGAGTATCGTCAAATCATTCTATCGAAAAGCACATCGATACACAGTTGGTGTAACCACACTTGAAAATGTGTTATTATCAAATAAAAAAATGTTTATTTAAACACATTGAAAGCATATAAATAAGCAACATAAATTAAAATAAGTTCTTTTACCGATCGTTTTCAACAAAAGACAAAGCCAAACAGCCATTTTCATATAAATAAAATAAAGCAACCGGACTCTTTTTTCTTTGGTATCACTTATTGCTAACTGTCACTAATAAAAAATGTCCAAGTGTCATTTCAATGTCAATTTTGTTTGGTTTGATTATTTGTGTTTCACCCGACAAGAAATAATCTTTCGTGTTATAAAGTTTAATTACAGCTATAACATAACGTACTCATGTGTCCGATAAACTTATTTCAAGCCACTTGGGCTTCGGAGGCGCCAAATAACCTGTCTTCGTCTCAGAGCATCTTTCACCTCTGAATAAAGCCATACATGCAGATGCTAGGAAAATGGCTCGTGAGAAGAACTACAATTATGTCTGGGTCCGTGATGGCCGTGTATTAGTTCGTAAGGAAGATGGAGCCCGCGCTGCACGCTGTACAAATAAGAAGCCTGCAAGCTCTCTCTTTAATGTTAGTACCCAAAAACGCAACATAAAATTTGTCTTACAATACAACATTGTTTAATTCGCTTTACACTCATCATCATCATCTTCCTGCCCTTATGCCATGTTTTTTGTTGTCGGCGCAACACGTCTTTTTTTCCATACTGCCCTGCCAGTCGTCACATCATTTATTCCTTTTTCCTTTATATCATTCCTCACACACTCTATCCATCTTATCTTCATACTAAATATTTTTATTTACATTTTAGATAACAGTGATAAGAAAAATGCAGCAGTGATCTAAACCACAGATCAAGAAGTGTGTAGACCTACCGAGTACTGATTATTCGTCGGGAGGCTGTGATGAGAATAAGGAATTTAGAAAATAAGAAAAAGATGGAAATGCAAATACTGAAAACACAGGTACATAACTATGGCTTTCAACTATCAATCTCTTTCTTTAAAAAAAAAAAAGTAGATCGTACTAGGAATTTTTCCTGTATCGTGGGTGCGTTCACAAACATATTAAGTCAAACACACAAATACCCAGACCAGAAAACGCACAGTACAAATATTTGTACAGGTAGCTGTAGCCCATACAAGATATTTGTTCCGTGCTGGGATTGAACCCGCGACACGCAGAGCGGCAGTCAATCGCTTGAGCCACTGCGCCAACCGTGCCGTCAAATGTAATGTAATGGTTAAGAACCGTTTATAGCCAGATTCACTTATATTAATCGACTCTTTACCGGCGTGCGTGTATGACCAGATGTATGAATGTGGACAAGGCAAAAGGAGTATGTAAGGATCATAGCAAGTGGTGTTTTGTGGTTTCTGCCTATCCCCATGGGAAAAGGGCGTGAGTTTATGTATGTAACTTATATTATACTTTTTCTTTACAGTAAATCGAACAGATAAGAAAAAAAGCAGCATTGTTAGAGGAAGAGAGGAACAAATGTTTATTAGAAAAAAACTAAAATAGAATTAGAGAAACTGAAGAAATTTATTACAAAACAAGTCCTTCTTACTGATTAACTCTTTTTATGTATTGAAATAAAAGGATTATTATTTGATTATTTTATGGATTTTATTCATTCAAGAATTAATATTAAGAGAGAAACCTATCCACCAAAGATTGTTGCACCATAAAACCATTGCTGTTGGAGTTTTCACCATTTGATACAACATCATCATTTTGAATATCAATGCTATCCCAGTTCATTGGCACCAAATCTTCTACCAATAACGCCATGTTATGCAGTATTGCACATGCACATATGACAGCCACAACTGTATCCAGTTTGATACCCATTCCCACATGAAGGAAATCATCAATTCCAAATACCAAAACATGTTTCCACAGTCTTGCTGGTTTTAATTTGGCTTCTGTTATACTTTTCTTGGCCCCACTTCTCCTATACCTTTGGGGATAATAAACAAAATCTACCAGAAAATCTAAAAGATAAATTCTACGAGATCAGACATATTTGCTATTGACATAGGCACCTAACACTTGTAATGTTAAATTGAAAGTACACAAAATCAACAAACTCTTCATAATCAGTACATTTTCTCAAAATTTCATACTTCGTAAAGTTGCTTCCAGTTTGGCTAGAACGTTGTTGGTTTACTTTGTAAAGCTGCTTAAAGTTTGTCTAGGACATTGCTGGCTTGAATCACCTGATTCTCTGATAAAAAAGATGATTCCGTGCTTCGGAAGGCACGTAATAAGTCGGTGGTCCGCCCGACAAATGGCGGTCGTCAAACCATGACAGAGGTCCTTGAGGCGGTTTAGAACTTGGACACTAGGGTGTGTGGGGTCGTTAGACCTTACTGCCCACATGATAAGAAGAAGAAGAATTTGAAATCCTTGTAAATAACTACACAAATAACCTCCAAACCCTTTGAATTGATCTGTCAAAATTCATCAAACGTCAAACTAATCGTTCATTAGGAAGCTAAGTAAGGGTAGAGCGCCAGTTAAATTTAGTGGTTCATTAGGCCTACTAATGAATCATTAGCTCACTCTGAGTGTGAATATTTTTAAATCGTCACTAATGGACGGCTTAAGTTGGCATTAGAGCACTCTGAGTGCGGCAGTAAGTGTGTGATTATTTTCATTCTGGTGACTGAATTGACTTTAAACGCAAGAAACTAAAATAATTTATTGTATGACACTCGAAATAAAATAAATGTTAAATACCTGCATAAAATCAAGTCTTAAACTCCAGAGTAATGTATCACATGAATACCTCATGCATTCCAGTATATCTATGAACAACAACATCACTTGTTAACTAAACTTGTAATTTATTTATTTTCTAATAATCACGAATAAGCCGTTACTGCTGGAATGTACAGAAAAGTTGGGAGACAGCAGTGTTGCAAGTTAGCACTCATGTTATATTATTAGCTGAACGTGTACTTTTGTAACTGGCAACACACTGTAGTGGGCAACTTTTTCAAGAGTTGCTAACACTTACTTATGTACAATTTGTTCGCAATTCATTGTAAATATTCGGTGTTTAGCAATGTTTTGGAGATGGACGAACTATTTTGTCGTGATTGTATACTTGTTGAAGCAATGACATACAAAACCGAACTGAAGATAGCGGTTAGTTCAAGTTGGGCGAAGTCTACACACCGTTAACAGGTTCGCATGATAGTCACACGATACTTACGAGTTCGGTATCGTCTTAAGGTGCTTGCATAAAAGATATTGGTTTCTTGTACGGACAAGTTGGGTAAACAGAAACTGTTCGATTGCTTATCTTCGCCGATAGGTTCCGATTAATAAATCAACCGGACTCGGTGTATATTGAAGACTTAGTTACCGATATGCCTGTCAAGAAAGCTCCAGCTGAAATAAAAAGCACAATATAGTGCTTATTATCAAGATAGCTCTCAATAGTGTTGCATTTGCTCCTCAAAGCAGCATCACGTCGGATCACATAGCTACACAAGTTTGAGGCGATACCTCTGGTCTGTGGGGGTGTACGGGGTGCGGGGGGCGCCGGGGGGTAACGTTAGTAATCTAAGTTGTTCGACTTAGCGTGAGTTTGATGCGCGGCTCTTTGACGCCTCGCACCGACTCACACCGCGCGCCACAGGCGACCCTGTTGAATGCTACCCGCTACTATTTAGGAAGTTGCAGAAATAGGATATTCCTATTTTGAGCTGAGGTAGTTTGGTGTATGAGATCACTTAAAATAGATAGGAAAATAAACTTTTACGCTACATAGATACATTATAATTATACAGGAAATGGACAAGCTTTAATTAAATTAGTTGTGGTTCAGCAAGTTTGCCTTCTCAAACTACTATCTAAGCATAACGTTCAAAGTAGCTCAAGCACAGCAACACGAACTGTTCTAGTGTCGCCTTATACATCAAGTTCTTGTATTTAGTCGCCAGTTTACGTACAAAGGAGTCTGCCCACTACACCGTACATATACCATACCCGTGCTAAAACAGTGTTAGGTAAAACAAAATATTTGTATTTAAAAGTATGGGACTAGTACCCTAGACTGTTCCATCACCGGCCAACAACGTTGACGCTGCGCAACAGTGACAGTGCTAAGTTATAACAAGAACTAATATTAGTGACCGACTAAACCTTTGCATGCATGTAATTGAAAGTGGGATCAGCAGTTATTCAGCGCGGACCCAACCTGGGGACCACTGGGAGGTAACTGACAATGATTTGATATTCAAATTTGATATGTTTTACGTCACAAATACTTCGGATTTGGTTGGTAGGTAAATTCTTGCTATCCAGTAACATTTAAACGAACCTGTGCCAGCACGTTTAGCTATTCACACATCCCAAAAATAGTGTAGTTCTGTTCGATCACTGACTCGACAAATATACCAGTATTTACGATGCAATAGAAATATCCGACCATTTGCTGATTAAACGGAAATAGTGCGCTATTTAGGAGTTCGCGAATTGATACGAACCATTAGTTAGCAAATAATTTTGTATAGTTATAATTAATTGCAGCGGAGCGTGTTAGTTGTAAACATTCAGAGCCGGATAATGAAGCGCGCAATAAACTGATAATAACTAACTGTTTTGTTATATTGTATTTGTGACTCGTTTCTAAACCAAGAGCGCATGGCCCTTGAAAGGCATCTGGAGGTTTAGCAGCATCATCATTCCACAGAAATACGTCTACTACTAGTTAAAATAAAGCAAACAATGTTAACTAAGTAAGCTCGCAGCAATAATACCCGAATGGAAAAGAGCTCTTAATCCAACTAATAAAACCAATTTTATTTCTATATCTCCACTTTAATATGAGTGTATTTGAGAGGGGAAGCTTTCTCTAAAGTCCACGTGCACCTAATTGCCTATAGAACTTAAACTGAGGAAAAAATTGAATCGTCCAATAGCGAGGGAGATTCCATAAAGTTGCTTAATCTGTTAATCTGGCCGAATATGCGAGCTAAGTTTGGACGTAATGAGTGCCGCACTCCCGCACTCCCGCACTCCCGCACTCCCGCACTCCCTCCCGCTCTATATATACCTACGTATATACTACTATGTACAGATAATAGGGTTTCTTTATCCTCCGTGTTTACTAAGTTATCTTAGAGCTCGTGATCCTGTGCTATTCCGGGATTTTAAAGTGTTATTCTGTTTTCATGCCAGGAACTCTGAATTAAGATACTTTGGTGCTCTGCGTTTTGCTAATGTTAATACACTAGTAAAACGCAGAGCACCAAAGTGTTGTCCAAAGTCTAGTTGTAATAACAAGCAGGACTTGATTATATTTTGACCTTCTTAAAATTCAACAAAATATTGTGCCTACATGTATGACTAAACTTAATTGGTCTGTTTTAAAAATAAACTTCTCAAGAAAAACCAGCTTCTGAAGTCGGTGACATTTGTTTGTTTGATTTCGATATTTTGCCACCGACTTTAGAAGCAGTTTTTTCTTGTGAAGTTTATTTTTCACTTTATTGTGATTTTTGAAGCCGGTTTTTTTTTATGGAAAAAAGTTTTATTTATTTATCCATTTTTAGTTGTAATATCCTATACCAATATTTACTATACATTTAACATTCAACCAAGAACACTAACCCTTAACCTTCAAGGTTCCCTTATTATTGCTTTCAATTCCTAACCGTTGAGAGTTGTACCTTCCATAATCAACTCACCTAGATAACCTGAAAGAATACAAACATATAGTCCTCATAATATTTTATTACAGAATTATTCTCCAACTCCTAAACGTTGAGGAGTTATATCTTCCATCATCAGTTCATCAACATACAGCGATGACTGCTAGATGCGAATACATTTAGAGCTTTAGAAAAAGCACGAACCACGAAATACGTGCCTATAAAATGTGAGGGGTGCCCTCGATTTCTCAGAGATCCCATCATCATATCCTAACTTGGTGACAAGGGGACCATTTCGAAAGTAAACCCTTTCAAACACAAAAGAATTTTTGAAAATCGGTTCACAATTGACGGAGATATGCGCGGACATACATATAAAAAACACACACACGAATATAGAGAACCTCCTCCTTTTTGGAAGTCGGTTAAAAAATGGAAGAGTTGGGTACGTCAGGTATATCAGTTTATCTAGTCGGAGCGTATTCCATAGGTATATAAATAGGGTATTGGGTCAGCAGTGCTCACGCCCGGCCGAGTGTGCGGACTTGGGCTGTTTTTGCCACCTTGTGTCTGCGCTGCACTTCTAAGCGATATCTACTCACTGCTCGTGTCAGACGCATGGAGCGATCATTAGCTGAACGTAGGACAGACTCATACTTCTTAGTTTACAATTTACTTGATACCAAGTGGGCAGACATTACTGACGGCTTGATTTACCCAGTTCCGGTCCCGTGACGTTCCTGTCCCTTCCCCCGGGAGGGGTACAGGATCGTCATCAACATTGACAAGTTTATTTCCGGAGGAGTGAGATCTGCTGGAGGGTGTGAACAGGATCGCTGGCATGAGGAGGGCCGTGCGAAGGGTTAGGTCTTGTGTGACTTTCTTGTTTTCATTAAAGGCAATTAATTTTGCTTCTAGTGAAAACAAAGAAGTTGTTTGTAAATTCATAACTGGCTGTCAAATACGCGGTAGCATAATATTGTGAACGTAGACTTTCACAAAACATCCTCCCTTTTATTATTTTGTAACACAATAAACAGTCGTAGAACAGTACGTATATCTGTGACAATGTAGTAACAGTGATATAATTAATTCGGAATACATTAGCATGTTAGTAAAACACGAGTAACGTTCCAACTTTGTTTCAGTTGATGTGGATGCGAGCTATTGTCGGCGCTGAACTAACTCAAATGACGTCCGCCTCGTACGAGTACTACAACTTATTTACAACTTTAGTTGGGCACTTACTAAATGTTACGACACTGTTACAAAACATTAACAATAAAAAATATAGGTAGTGAACATGGAGAATACTTTGTAACATTATGGTGAAAAACTAGTAAGTGTGGTGGTGTGTGTGGTTCTGTTCTGTTCTAGGGCTGTAACAGGTACACTGAGCGGCTACGCGTCGTAGCGGTGCTACGCGCTACAACTGCGCTTCGTAGCAGCCGGTTAGTACTACGCGCTACGGGGCGAGGTCAACAACGGAGATTAGGAACCTGTTATGGTAGGTCCGGTGTCCACAGGTCGGTAATCACAAAAATAGTGTGTTTATCTGTGTGTCATCTGTCTCCGAATCGCTGTCATAACGTTGTGATAATTGTACGAATAACATAAACCACGGCATGTACACAAAATAATAAATACTAACCCAAAAGAGTTTAATATAAATAATATAAAAGTTGATGTACCATCTTTGTATACTGTCGAGTATAGTAATTAGTAACATAATATACGCTATGTATGTCTTAAAACTTGATACCTAATATTATAATGTTGAAGACTACCAAAAGCTAATTTTAACTAAATTCAAGCACTTAATTAGTTCACACAGAGCTGATTTATTCCCCTCTAAAACTAATAAGAGCATGTTAAAGATTCGTTATATCATTCCGTGAGTCTCGTACAGACTCCGTGTAGGTACAGAGTGAACTCGGTGGGGCGAACTTGCGCAAATTATCAGCTAATATACACGCTGTGCTCTTATATGATCTATTCGGCGCCACCACGAGATTGGCTCCCACGTGCCTCACGCCGCACTCGACACTTCAAGGTCCGCGTCTGAACCAAATTAACTCAAGGATAAAATGAGTGTGGGTACCCAGAGAGTTATGAGTCAAGGAGTCCGTGAACTGTGACTTGTAGTCATTTCAACTCGCACCGCGCCGCTTCGACTAAGAAGCAACTATTTTTAGTAGAGTTCATTGGCTATTAAAAACGTACAATTTAATGTAAACCCCGCGTCAGTAAAAGAAATACATAATCACTGCATATTATAAAACAAAATCCTTCGTCGCGTCTGTCTGTCTATCTGTTCATGATAAACTCAAAAACTACTCCACCCATTTTCATGCTGTTTTCACCAAAAGAAAGAGTGGTTCTCGACTAAAGTTTAGGTAGGTATATAATATGTCAAAATATCCGACATCCACACGGGCGAAGCGGCGGGCATCAGCCAGTTACTTTAATATTAATGGTTAATTGCTAACTGTTCACGTCGCCAGCGAGAACTCTGTGAACAGACAACTCGTTTTTAGTTGCTGGCTCTACTCGTAACTTCTTCATCGGCGATGAGACAACTACCTTATGATATTTGAGTAATATCTTATTTGATCACCGACAACTTTTTATATCTTGTAAGACTTTATTTGGACTAGAAGTATCAATATTCCTTTCAATGTGTGTGTAAGTGTCAGTTGCATGTTTACATATAAATTCAGGGACGCTGACTCGGCTGTCTGTCTTTATTTAGTTTCGATATCATCACACATCACAGCCAGGTATGTGAGGTGGACGCTCGTGTAACCGAACTGCCGACACATCGGCACACATAGGCGCACACTGGCGCACATCGGCGCACATTGGCGCACATCAGCCGCGCGACTCTCTATTATGGTAATGACGACGTGTACCGGAACGAAGGCTCGGACAAACAACTGCCGGCGCTCCAATCAATTAATTGCCGTTGTGCCGCCGCTGCCGTGTGTCGTGTGCCGTGCCGGTGCCGTACCGGAGTGTGCGTCACAAATAGATCCACTTTAATTAGCACAAGGTAAAGGAGGCGTAGTGAATGCGTCGCTTGACACCGGCGCCGTCCTACTGAGCACAGTATATGTGTATGTGTGAAGAGCCCTGACGAGTCCCATCGTTTCAATTAATTTGCTTTACACTGCGCCACACAAGTTCAATTGCCATTTAAATATATCTCCCGCCTGGTCTGTGCCCGGTTGATGGCAATGGGCTCGCCCCCTATTACATGGGATTTAAACATAACTGGCGAAATGTGGGTGTAGTATTAGGTACACCTCTGCCTAACCCTTCGGGGGTTACAGGCGTGATGTTATGTTATGTGATGTTATATATCTCCAGCAGGTTGATCTCCAAAAGGAGGTGCATCCATCTAACTAAACAGTTCAAACAAAGTGAATTTGTTATAGGTAAATCGAAAAATGGACTCTCCGTATAGGTCCTAATGATATCTTTTTACTACATACAAAATATGTTCAATAGAAGCACTCTACAATATTGTGATATCCTGCTAACTCTCACTTATTAGCGGAAAACGCCACTTCAATAGCTACAGATTATTTAAAATATTTAATCTTCCCCTATCGCTGTCTGCTTCCCATTCGTCCTTAAATTATCAGAAGTCGACCCGCAATCACCCACAACTAGTCGCTTCTCCTCCCTTGGTGATAAACTAAAAAGTGCCAACATGGCAGCGCGCGGAGGGTCGCCGAGTTATTGCGACCAGTCGTGTAATTATCGTGCGACTAACTACCGGAGCAACGTTTTTGTACCGACCGACTGTGAGCGGAGATAGTTTGAGTTCGGCAAGAGATCTCAATTTCATCGAGGACTTGCTTCTGGCTCCAACTCAAAGTATTGATTTCAATTACACCATTACATCAGCAACTTATAAACATCAAGAAAACAAAAAGATGATGCTGCAGTTCCAGTTACAAGACATAACAACTTGTGAAAGTATTGTAGTTGCCCATAAAGCGCTATAACACTGCAGCTGCTATAATATTCACAGAGATATATCTTACGAGCTCCTGTCCTGAGATGTAATCACCGCGGGCTTAGTGTCGCCACAATTAGGCACAATCAGCGGCCAAATGAGCATAATACATGAAAGGCAGACAAATGGAAGGTCACGCTAATTTAATAATGAGTGCAATTTCAGCGTGAGACCGCGCGGACGGAGTGCGGGGAGCGGGAGGCAGGGGGGATAGATGGACCCACCCGGGGCAAGGACAGAAGAACAAACAAGTTTAAACTAAATAGTTGTAGTAAGACAACTGTAAGCTTAGACACACTAAGTACTTCAGTACTTCATTATTACTTGGTATCCTTTCGTGCGGGAGCTGTGCTGGGCCCGTGATAGCGACCCGTCGGGGCTACTTCTCTATTGACTATCTTCAAGATTAAGAAGCACTTCCCAAGGTCGGTCTGTGGATGAGGACCATTCATTACATACCGAGTACCTGGTAATCCGCTGGGTAGACTGAGAAAAGGCTCCAGAAGTACAAAACGTGTCAAAAATTATGTCCACAGCTTCACCGGCACAGGAGGCGACACAACTGGGTAGGGTATACTTGAGGGTCAGTGTGACGTGGAGCTTCTGGCAGCACCCGCGCTGCGCTCGCGTGTGTCGTCCTAAAACAATCACAAGGCAATTAGCACGTGTACGTACAACTATCGTACTCCCCCCCCCCCTCACCTCACCCCCGGGCTCGCCATGCATCATGCTAAGCCGCGCGACGCCAACTGATTTAGTACAAATTATTCACAGTTTTAGTCATTAGAGGGTTAATTGGTAAACAATTGTGTTGCTCAGTATGGATTTATTGTGAGCTCGCGATTATTCAGCGGTGCTACAATAGACGACTGCTATTAAATTAGCTTACTACCCGCCACCGCACCGCAACGGTTTGAAGGTGAACATGATTTATAAGTGGGCTCATAAACCCGCTTGATTAATGACGAGCTATTTTATTACACGAATATTATGTTACACTGGAATGATTCTGCGAAACTCCTAATCGTAATCGAAGGTAATGTATACGTGTAACAGAAGCTTAACACGGTGAGCTCACGATCTTAGTCATATTATACTTGCTTCGTTGCGAGTAGCTTCGCTCGAGGGCATTACTGCTACTAATTAAGTAAGGACATTCAAGTTTTAGATGTGAAAATTATTATCCACTTACTTCAGATTATAATTGAATTCCTACTAACATTGGTCTCAAGTGTCAACTATGCAATAAAGTACAGACAAGTAAGTACTTTGTTGCCAAGTTCTGGGTTCTCAATGATGAGCTCTGTGTACCCAATCGTGTAGCTTTCACTCCCAGGATCGACTGTATATACAACTCACCAAGTCCTTAAAGTAGGGAGTTCGTTGACCTTGTACAAGTTGACATTATCTGAAAATATTTGTTTGCGCTAGCCTCCTGTGCTCGACGTACATAAATTATATCGACAGTTGTCGCAAATACTATTCCCTTACACAGAGGTCAACGACTTCCTACTTTTCTATTTTTATAGAAGCACCTGAAAAGAAAAATAACGAAGTGTACACGTGTGTAAAATCCATCCAACCAATCCGTTGGTCCATGCGGGAATCGAACCCTTGAACAAGAACTCGATTGACTGCAGTCAATCTATCTAATGCGATAAAGCTGAGAGCAACGCATAGCGCGTCTGAATGCCCTGTTATCACCACTGTTAGGATTCCGTTTTCCGTCCGCAGTCCGGAGCTCCGGACGGACCGCTCATCTATATTTACATCTCTTATCGTCGCGCAACGATCGTATCTCAGCTGACATCGATAGCATCAATTTCGAAAGCTAGTTTATTTTTGTTTATAGTTAAAAAAATTTCGTTTAAGATAAAATGACGAGTACCTCGGCGACCGAGTTCTAGGTGAAAATAGAGACAACAAGTTTTCACTAATATGAGACCGAGCTATATTAGTTTTCGATCAGTAAACCCATATTTTGTTTGTAACTTTTTTTAACTTTCATCGGAATCGTTAGAGTCGTTTTTGAGAACATTCATAAATTTGCGTCTTTTTCCCTTTGGGGTAGGCAGAAACCATCGAACACCACCTGCTACGATCCTTGCATACTCCTTTTGCCTCGTTCTCGTTCATACATCTGGTCATAACTCGTCATTATAACCACTTAAAGACGTCTACATATACACATTTGTCCATGAGTGTGTGCCCGCGCTCCTAACAGCCTGCTTTCCACTGCAGGCGCTTTCGGTACTAATACGCAGCTGGTATTAATCATGCAGTCATGCAGTGCAGATCTACCTAACTGTCTTTATTTGCCGAACAAACTCACATTTTGTTAGCAAATAGTACTGTTTGACGCGAACATTACTATTGTTTATTGGGAACCCAGTAACATTCATTCGATTTCCATCGTCATCGCCAGTCCCTATATTTACCTCATAACTGATAATTATGCATTCTATTCGCTAGCCCTTTAATTTAGTTAGCGTGGTCGCCCGGGCACACGTGTGGAGCACGTTTCTGGCACCGCTGCACAGCGCTGCAGCCGCTGCCGGCCGCTGAAAGCGCTGCATTATGTAAGCCGCACGGCTCGGTCCAGCGGCGACGGTGCGCGGAGACGAATCACTTGCACACGTACTACGTACGTAGTGGAGGTTGTGGAGGTAGTCGCGCGGCGCGGTTCCGGCGCCGGCTGCCGAGGAAACTCGCTAATGTAACCGAGCTCACACCAAATAAGATTTTGTGCTTAGAAACGATATCGCTTTAATTAGTGTACCGCTTGAAGTCTTGTGTGGATTTTAGGATATTTATCCACCAAAGAGGTTTTTCTAAACTCTAAACGTAGTACTTATCTCTAATACTAGTTCAAAAAAAAAACTAACAATAACAACCCATTATTATTGATTACATTCTATAGTTCCAACTTTCACGGCGAATACAGTAATTTATTAATTATTGAAACTAAACGAAACCAAAATATTGATGTATACTTAGAGTGTCTAAGTAGCTTTTCGTTGGATGCAGCTTGAAAATCTTGAGAACAGAACAGGTGTCAGTAATTTGTTCACGATGTGTTCATAATCTGTTTGATACTCTACACAAACTGTAAATTCTAACAGTACTAAATTTCACTAAACTGATGAAAATAACAACATCTGAACTGAAAATAGTTATTACGAGTATTTCTCAGTAACAGCCACGGAGTCTGGATTTGTGACCGCTTTATGTAATAGTTCAATAGTTTCACCCTCTATCTGCTATCACATGAGACGTAAACGTAACTCACGAAATGAACGTTTCTTATTTATCGTGGTTGTGCTATAAACATTTTAATAAAACAGCCGGAGCTGACGTATCATGGTACTGATGTGGTGTGGCCGAGCGTGTAGCAGCCCGGTGCGTTTATGTGGGACCACTCTGTACCACTTCTGCAACACCAAAATAGATGCTGAGAGCTGTTACTAATCGCGCAGGCACCTACAAGGCTGCATGCGACAGTGGCAGCCGTGGAAACTTTCCAAACAGGCATTTAAAAATAAAGAATGAATATCGGCAGAGGTTTAAATGGACGAACTAATAAGAGCTGGGGTCCCGTGCCGCGGGTCAGCGCTTAATCCTGGGATATGAGCACGGGATCCCGGGCAGCTTCGGGACGTCGCCTCACTATTTAATGAAGTTATTGATAGTGGCCGTTTCATTGGCGGCGCTGTGAATGCGAGTTAATTGAATGTGTCACGTGACCTACCTAATTAGTAGGCGGCTGTACGGTGCCGCGGTGTAGGTGCGTCGTGCGTATGCCGCGTTCGGTCGTTCACTCGTTACATTTACACTTTGATGTACTCACTTAATAGTCACAAAAATTTGAGAAATGTGATACTCGCTCCTAAAATTTTATTTGCCTATGTATGTTTGTGTATGTGTACAGGATCATTCGCCACATATAAATTGGCTTAAAATAACAGTCTAGCTACATAGTGCTGTCAGTCAGTCCCAGAATACCTTCTCGTTCAAGGCTGAGATCATTGTTGTCTTACGGCTGTCGAACTATTTAAGTTTCAATAAAACTCCCGACAGCAAACATTTCCGATTTGGTAACTTAGCGAATCTGCTCAGTCCGCGGTTCCGCACCGGGCCCGGCGGCGGCGGCGGGTTGGAATCGGTCACTCCGGAACGAACTTTTATTGCTATTTTTAATTAAGCCGTTTAAAAAAGAAGGGTTATTGGGTCGTCGGGCCGAGAGGTAGAAAAAAGCAATTAATGTAATGGCAAGCCGGGACTGCCGCTACCCGGTCCGACATTATGCAGATGAATCGTATCTTGTCGGTCTGATTCGTCCGAACTCCGGACACGTGCGATCCCCGCATCTGTTGATTCCGCTCAATGTAGCTCTTTCTATTCCTTCTGTGAGTTCACGTTTTTATTATCGTAACTTAGCATCGGTGTCTCGTTTGCATGATGATGTCTAATCATTGTCCACATAACTATCACTTGCCTAAAGATAATGAATGAATAGGCTCCACGCTGTCCTTCATTATCCATGAAGGATGAATTCTTGACTCTTGACTTCATTATCCATGAATAGACACAGACAATATTTATATATTAGTACTAGGTGTTGCCAGCGGCTTCGCCCGCTACAACTCGAAAATTATCCCACGGGAAGATTAAATCGGGATAAAAACTATGTGTTAATCCTGGTTATAAACTATCTGTGTACCAAATTTTATCCAAATCCGTTCAGTAGTTTTTTGCGTGAAAGAGTAACAAACATCCATACTTACAAACTTTCGCGTTTAAAATATTAGTAGGATGTCACCTTGCCTTGTAAACGGGGACGTTGCCTGTTCTTAGGTAATAGAATCATTCATAACGGAGGAGACACGGTTCTTTGTGTATTATTAATTTATTCCTTACTATCTGATGCCCGCGGCTTCGCCCGCGTGGATTTCGGTCAAATTATAAAATAAAACCTTTGTCGAGAACCGCACTATTCATTGGTGAAAATAGCGTGAAAATCGTTGAAGTAGTTTTTGAGTTTATCGCGAACAGACAAGCAGACAGACGCCGCGGAGGACTTTGTAGTGAAAATGTTCGTTGCCCAAGTTCAGAAGTATTTAAACAAAGATTGCATCAACGTCCTCATTTACAGCATCCACTCTCTATCAGCTCACCGGTGCATTTATCAATTGTAATTAATCTCACGCAACAAACACCGTCCTAAGCAAGAGTTACCAAATGTTCGCATTGCGCACAGCAGAGCGGTGCGGTGCGGTGCGGTGCGGTGCGGTGCGGTGCGGTGCGGTGCGGTGCGATATGTAAATCAGGCTGGTAATTGTTTCACCGACAAGCGGCGCGGTGCGCGGCGGTGCGGGCGGTTGATCGGGCAGCGGGTGGTAGCGGTGGGGTACACCGCGCGGTGTCACTTCTCTTTCACCGTGACACACACTGAACGTGAACTGTTCCTAGATAAACCACAAGCACCTGTGAAACTAGGAAGCTATCCGTGTTGGAACATTCATTTAAGTTTCAATTCAGATATCCTACAGTTTTTTAATCTGGATAATCTAAATGCTTTCAAATGATATTTTGCTGGACGTTTGCATGTCTGGCGTAGTTTGGCGCTCGGGTGGCGATCAGCCGTCGCCCGGCCACACAACGCCAGTCCCAGCCAGCCCCGGCCAGCTCCGGCCAGGTCCGGCCACATTAAACGTACTACAACACTTCCACGATCTTGTTTCTGAATTAGTCTCCTCTAGCCGCAGGACGCAACAGCTTAATAGCTTTCCAAACTAACTCTGCAATCGCTCAAAACCTTAATACTTGTGAATAGAGTTTAAAGTTGTCTGTGTGAATAGCGAAGATAGTTAGTAAGGATTATCTTGAGTGGGACGTCATCTCAGAAGTTAGGTTTAATTAAAGTTGCCACTGAGAGCCGGTCGCCACTTAAAGTCTCCGATTTCTAGTTTAGAATTGCAGTTCGGTAACTATTTGCATTTTGTACCATTCTCATTTATCTTCGGGTCGCCTGTTTACATCCAGATATTGGTCACGTACAGCCAATGTTTGCGGCCAACCTGTCGCGAGTCTGTCCTTACAAACTGTTCTCCCGCAGTGTAATGATTTATATCACTCTAATTTCACTGAATGGTTTCCTTACTTGAATACAAAACCTTCATAATATGGACGTTCTAGGATAGTAGCCCCTGTTTACCTAATTATCTCAAAAGTCAACAACAACTAGTCCCATACGTGTATTAGCTTCGTTCCTCATGGTATGCTGCATACAGGACGAGTGTTATGTTTTATTAACCTCAGGTTAAGAGTTGAAAGAAATCCCTCCAGGTATTTTCAGCAGCTAAAAGTCAAGAGAACCTGGGTTCAAATGAAAGAATCACAAACGTGTAGTTTAGCAAACAAAGCTATTTGAGCGATACTTCCCTCTCGGAGCCGACGTGGGCTGAGCGATGAACAAGTCGAACTACTCCATTTTATGAAGTGAATGCGCCGCCGTTTATCACAACTACGGCTATTACTCCACCAATAAACACACTAGCACACCGGCGGGCGGCAATACCCACACTTTGATATGGTAAAGTACCTAAGTAAACAGCTACGGTTTTACAATCATATCTTTTACGTTGTGACTTGTGAGTAACTCATTTTTTCACGAAGACATTGTAGTAGGTGCACATTTCCCGTCTTGTCACGTCTTGGCGACCAGTTCTGTCTGGTGGCGAAACTTTTTGACTTCAAAATGTGTATAAAGTTAATAACTGCAAGTATACTTGTCAAAGATGTGTACTTAATTATTTTATGACATGTATTTAGTTGAACTTCTGTGCCTAGGTACTGAATGTCCGGGCACTCGGTACTTATCTGGCAGTTTCAATTGTCTGTAGAACAGAAATAAATTAGCTGGTGTAAACCGAATAAAAAGAGCTATAAATCTTGGCGCGGTACCGAGACGGTGTCGCGGTGCGAGGTCGGTCTCAGTATCGACACAGTGTTGCTACCTATACTAACACACAAAGTAGGTAAGTACCTACTTTGTGTGTTAGTATAGGTAGCAACACTGTGTCGATACGGGGTAAGTACCCTAACTTAGATCTTAGTAATATTTGTGTTCGAGAAGGTTGTGATACTTAAGTTGTGTATTATTATCTGATACTTCGGTGAGACGACCGACTTCTAAAACTCAAAGTTTTTTTTTAATCGACTCTCTTTCGACCGAATTTTGAAACACGTCGGCCAAAGATTCTTTTGCATTGGGTATCTCTCTGGGATGGAATTTGAAGTAAAATAATGGTACTTTCAGTACTTCAGAGGATAGAAGAAGACCGATAATATAACACTGTAGACCAACTGCAAGATAAGGTAAATCATTATAATATGCATCACCTTTTCTCAATTAAACCGGGGTCGGCTTCCATTCTAACCGGATGCAGCTGAATACCAGTATTTTACATAGAACGACTGCCTATCTGACCTGCCTGAACCCCAGTCCTGACTGCGTCTGACAGTTACAGCACGATATCCTTTGGTAAGACTTGTTGTCAGACTTACGAACCAATGACTACCTGAAACGACTCTCAAATATCTAGAAATGTCCAACGATCAACGATTTAACGTGTTTTCCGAGGCACGAAGTTTGTGATGAATTGTCAGACATCCGAATATCAAACTAGTCAAGTTACCCAAACTGGTATCACAGAGCGACGAGCTCCTCCAACAAAACGCAAACGTTAAAACCTATTAACTATTGAACATAAAAAGTAGTTCTGTAAGTTGTCATTAGCTGAAAGAACAAACTATAGGTAGATATGTTTCTTGTAGACTCGTCCTAGTTTTTACTTTAACTGTACTAACCAGCACTACACCAACTTTGTTGGGGTCCGCTTCGAATCTGGCAAGATGCAGCTGGATACCAGTACTTTACATGGAGCGACTGCCTGTCTAACCACCACAACCCAGTTAGTACTGGATAATACGATGGACCTTGGTAACACTGGTTTTTTTGTTCAGTTTTTGGGGCCACTGGCTAACAAAGAGCTACAAATGACAGCCGAGCCTGGAGCAATGGATTAACTAGATTTCCGAGGCACGGAGAAAACTTGGTACGTAAATGGGTGTCACATAATTATCCACTGACCCATCTGACCAAGTGCGGCTTAACCTGAAGATTCATATATGAACGGCTGTTATTATTTAGCTTCTTATCATACATACCTATCATATATATGGGAGACAATTGAATTGTTATAGATCAATAGATATGCCATATTATTATATCACCAATGTCCAATATAGTAGGATATAACATTCCTTCGCAAACAGCATAGAGCTTAGAATTTTTTGAACCCAACTGCTGAGACGCTCAACAAATGTTTACATTTTTTTTTGTAATTTCTTAGGTAAGCTAATTGATATCAGTATTTGTTTGTGTTTGTATAATTATGTTTATTTGTATTTCAGTATAGATTTCACAGCTGACCAGTAAGTTCCACGTATCTCAATGACACACCTGTAAGTATGAGAAGAAAAACTGTGAGGTACTTCATCTATCCTGTCGAGGCTGCGGGTTGTCCGCAAGGGATACCGAGGCCTCGACATGAAGGGCGAAGAAGGAACATGGGTGGTTTTTAGTCAGTAGAAGTCTGACACTCCCTTTCGCTCTGCCCAAGAGCGGGAGGGGTTATTTGATGATTTCCCACCCCCCAAAAAAAATTGGTTGCCTGTAAAGTCGGTATACGGGCGAAAGTTTTACGTGACAACGAAAATAGAAGCGCAAGACATGAACCGGTGTGTATGCCTATCTCTCTCACTCTCTCTCTCTCGCTCTGGACGCGTGCCTCTCACTCGCTCTCATTGTGAGCGCATAACGTGAGCGGAGCGTAACGCAGTTTCTTGAAGTGTCACCCGGCAAACCAATTTATAAGACGTTGTCACGTCAAAAAAAAAAAAAAAGGTAATTAATCTATTAAACCGAGCGTGTCTTGCACGGGTTAGTAAGTCGTTGTGGGCTTCCCACAGTGAGGAACCAACTCGTATTAACTTGACTACAATTCGATAGAATGTGAGGAGTCGGAAGTAAGTCCAAGTTAGTTGAAACAATGTAATACACATCGAGTATGCAGACCGCAGCGCGGCACGCGGAGGGGAGGGGCTGTGGGCTCCGGGGGGGGGGATAACTATGTAATGTATTTTACTGAATACTAAATGTATTCTAACTGTCTACTAAATGTCCGTACTGTATAAAACCTGGATTAGCGTACTCAGTTTATCAAGTAACTTAACAAATATTCTCATAATCCCAGTACTTTTGGAAATCGATAGAGACCTTTGTGTGTGTCATTGACTTTTTTGCCTATGACTTCCTACAGTAAAGTTATTTTCCACGTATTGGATTTTAATTTTGCTGCTTTTAAGTTGTCATGTCCCACAAAATCTTGTCATGTATTTTGACATTGTTACGAGTGTGTCATCTACATAAGTCAAGAAGTAATAATACGAATTAAAGGAGCTAACTCATAAAATGCTTAATTAAAGTTTTTCCATCACTGCTTGGTATTTAGTAAGCCCCTCTTTTCTTGTGTGTCTCTACGGTCCTGTGCCAGCCTCATCCAGGTTTTTCCCCTGATGACAACTATGTCGTCTGCCCGTATCGCCGTCATATATGCATATACGAGCAGGTAATTTAAAGCAGACTTTACAAGCTCGTATAAATTAGTTCACCGCTGGAAGGAATACGAGGGGCGCGGTGCGGGTGGGGGGGTGTACACGTCGCTACTTCACTAGTGGCGGCGTTTCTTTTGCTGAATTATCAACCGCCACACGTGTTTGTGTGTATGTCTTTGCCGACAGCGTCGCAAACACTTTGACCGGCGAGGCGTGTGGTCACAAACGTACAAGAGGTAACTAGAAGTGAGCACATACTTGTCATCACTCCGACCCCGCCACACATCAAATGTTATCACTCTTTGTATTCTTACGTGGAGCAAGCACATAAGCCCGGCTTGTGTGAACGACTGAACGCATCGGAGAGCAATTAACACCGTTTATCGTAATTAAAAATGCCTGTGTTACGTGTGGGGAAGGTGTGTGCACCCCTTAATACCATGTCAGGGATTAACGCCGTACATAGAGTCGTGAGTGAATGTTGTTATTCACATCGGGCCGGTGATCGACTGATCGTATAATACTTGCTAACCTTATTATCACGCCCGCGCCTCCACGGAGCTCACGCGAGCTATGAACCTGGGACAGCTTCCCGATGTCACCGCCTAAGAATTTAACTGAACTATTCTATTACTGTTAGCTTTGATCCACTCCACCACCGCCGACGCAATGGCCCATGTATGTGTAGACTTTTTTAGCAGAATTATATTTTTTGTACGACTATCATGTTTCGAACATGTTTTTCCCTTTAAAAAGCGCGATAGATCTTGCCAGGCTGCTTTGCCTTTTAATTCAGATGATAAGATTAAAAAAAAATAAGCAACTGCTAACAATTTTTTTCTTATATGAAAAACATTTTTGCAAAGAAAAACTGACTTCCAAAAGAACACTAAAAAACCTCTAAAATAACTTTAGTTTCGGAAGTCTATATAAAACAAAGTCTATGAATCAAACTAAGTCCCCGGTAATCGGTGAACATACCAGATAAAAGATAATGGTGGACATATACATACATAAGCTACTTTTTTAGAAGTTAATTGAAAATAGATAGTTAAATGGTGAAACCTGTTTCAATTCTGACCAAAAGACATATCGTCGATCTATTATTATACCATAATATTACCATTAATACTACTTGATTCATCATATAAACTGGAGCGAATCAGTGCATTTGTAAAAACATTAGCTTCCTAACTCCTAATAGCAAATATCGCAGAAGGCAATTAGCGCCGACACTATTATATTAGCGAACGCGGCGCAGGAATCCGAAGCGACGCGACACAATCACACAACACTATTAGCTGCGCTTGTCGGCACGGTATAGCAGACACGCGGTTCAACACCACACGACGGCTTGGTGACATTGTGGCACCGCATCTATGCGTGTACGGTAGAGTAATAAATATGAGGTAACTACATTTATTGTATCAGCAATGGTAACGTGGGTTAAAAGTTATTAGATATTTGCAAAGGACCGAAGACGAAGATCTCCTGAAAAATAATTTAGCGATGTGAACGTTTACATGTTTACAAAAGAGGTGACGAGTAAATACATAAGCGTAGCAGAAGACATCCTACCCTCATCCCAATATACTAAGTGTCGGCGCTCTAAATAAATTGACATAAGAGCAGTGGAATGAAGATGGTGGTTTAAATTAATATTCGTACTATACTTGTGAATGGTAAAAGCCTCTGTTGGCTGTTCGATTGTTGGCACATCATGCTCTGACCGAAGTACGCGCGTGCATTTATTGCATGAAGTAAGCTGATGCCGCGCGCCACTTCCGCTACGAAGGTACAGCAGAGCTACTACAAGCTACTGGGTACGGTGCTACAGACGTACTTATATTACTCGACATTTTCTCCATACATAACTACGAACAAAATATTTAAACAAACTGGTAAGTATGCTTATTTGTAATGAGGAAAACTATTTAGTACGTGAAGCGAGATTAACACGAATACCTAGTTCTAGTAACACAAGCCGTACAATGGCTCCTGATATGACCCACTTTATATTATCAAAATAAACAGTGTTCCTAATAAGAACAATAAATTACTTATGTGAATTAATCCATTGACACGAATGTAAGTGTGTCGTAGATACGAGTCTAGACAACAATAATAATATAATCCTAATTAAGCTTTACTCTTAATTACCTCTTGCTAATTAGGACTGCTCTAGCACTATCAGATACCTAGATATATCATAATTATTGTAATATTATGATGATAGATAAATAGATAGAGTATTCATGTAAATAATGAAATGCGAAAGTATGAACATTTTGACGGGATCCAGTTTTAGGCTGTATGTCAAATAAAAAACTCTTAACAATCATAGTTTGTCATTATGGGGTGGGGTGGAGTGGTTCCGGCGCGCGGCGGGTCTTCCGATGTTGACTCCCAGTGTATATCGCCACGCTAATCGGTTGCTGCGAGAAACATCGCCAATAAAAGCAAAGAGTCTACTGATACTGTAATTACACCACATTGCACTTCATTTGAGTACTCAATCCGATAACAAACATATTGTTTTCACAATATCATAATTAATTGTTACACAATATTTTCTAAAAGATAGCGATTGGGCTTTGGTAGAGACCAAATAGATGATTGTGTCCATAAGTAAGGCCGCATACAGAAAGAAAGCTGGCAGCCTACCGGCGCTTATAGGAGGCGGTCCGTGCAGGTAACCGGCGCAGGCTTTTATATGAACAAGTGCCGATAAGCGCCGAATGTCGCCGACAAGTTGAATGAAATCTACCAGTACTGATAAGCGCTGGTAGATCGGCGCCGGTTACCAACTTTCTTTCTGTATACGGCCTAGGTGTCACACGCCTCAAAGAGTTGTCAGCATAGTAATTGGGGTCGAAAGAGTTGTCGCGGGCCTGGAACGCAAAGACCATAAGAATGAACACGGATGGATTTTAGTCAGTAAGAGTCTGACACTCCCTTCTACACTGCCCAGAGCGGACCGAGTCATTTGATGAATTCCCATCGTTAAAAAAGGGGAGTCATACGTCGGGAATTTTATGAAATACGGGAAATATTGTAAAAGTTCTATAGAACCAATCACTTGTATGGGTCGATAATGTAAGAAGCGCTTAAAGCAGGGCTGCACAGACCGCGGCCCACGGGCCGCATGCGGCCCGCCGACAGTATGTCTGCGGCCCGCCAGCAAAACTATTCCCTCGTACATTTGAAGGAAAATATGGCTGAGGTTTATAAATAATATTAGACACATAATTTGAATCACGCGTTACTAAGTGGGCTCACTGTGCAGGTGCATGATGCGTACTCGGAAATGTTCGTGCAACTCAAAAATCCTGATTGGTTGTGTGATTTGGCGTTTTTAGAAGGCCTAACAGATCATTTGAATGTTTTGAATGCACGGCTTCAAGGCAAACATCAACTGCTATCTTAGCTATACCTACACTCATGTTTCATCCTTCTTTCCAGTGCAAGCTGGGTCTTTTTAGATTTCTATTATCCGAGATTTTTAAAATTACAAGAAAAAAAACTGAAAAAATCGTTAATCTTAGCTTTGTCGAAAAGTTGGATGTTTTGATACAAAGTTTTCGTAAACCATTTTCTGAGTTTCAGAAACTTAAACCTCTATTCGACATAATTAGCAATCCTTTCACCATTTTAGCTGAAAATGCTCCAGAGTCAATCGTCAATCAAATTAATCAAGATTTTTGCATGAAATTCAATAAAGGGGAATTGCTGAACTTTTACAGCTGCATTCATAAACAAGTCAAGTATTACACTGATAGAAATACACCGGTGTTTGCTTGCTTCCTCGACTTGTCGAAGGCATTTGATTTGGTTTGCTATGATCTGTTATGGCAAAAACTGCAGCAAGCGGCAGTGCCAGACGAACTGATCCGTGTTTTCCAATACTGGTACAGCAATCAGGTCAATGTTGTTCGATGGTCGGGGCTTATTCGGCCCCATATAGATTGGAGTGCGGTGTGAGGCAAGGGGGGCTAACCTCACCAAAGCTCTTCAACCTATATATTAATGCACTGATAGAGGGGCTCAGTAGCACGCATGTCGGTTGCCATATTGGAGGTATATGCCTTAACAATATCAGCTACGCGGACGATATGGTGCTGCTGAGCGCCTCTGTCTGTGGAGTGTCAAAGCTGATCTGCACTTGTGAAGAGTATGCTAAAGAACATGGTTTGTTGTATAATACGAGTAAGAGTGAGTGCATGGTCTTTCAGGCCAGGGGGTGTCCAAATTACTTACCAGCAATTAAGCTCAACGGATGCCTACTTGAAAGAGTTGACACGTTCAAATATCTTGGACATTTATTAACCTCTGACCTGAAAGATGATGCCGACATCAAAAGGGAGCGTAGGGCGCTGTCTGTTCGTGCAAACATGATCGCCCGCAGATTTGCTCGTTGTTCGAGGGACGTCAAAATAGCTCTATTTAGGGCATTTTGTACGTCTTTTTATACTAGCAGTCTGTGGTTGGATTACACGCAGAAACAGTACAGCGCTCTACGTGTCCAATACAACAACGCGTTCAGGATGCTCTTGAGGCTGCCTCGCTTCTGTAGCGCGTCGGGGATGTTTGCCGAGACACGTGTGGATTGTTTGCACACAATCATGCGCAAGCGGTGCACATCCCTGGTGCGTAGGATGCGGGGCAGCCGCAACAGTATTCTGAACGCTTTTTCTGAAAGATTCGACTGTCAGTACGTGAATCACTGCTGTATGGTTCACCTACAGACTAATCTTAAAATTTTATTTTAATTCAAATTCTTATTGTAATTGTGATTTTGTGATATTTATTTTGTAATTTCTGTGCTTACTAACATAGGTTATAAGTTCTAATTGTTACTAACCATTATGGATCCTTGTTATCTGTTAATAAATAAATTATAATAGTCTATAAAACTAAATACGAAGAGTCACTAGCGTAACGTCGTGAGGGCCGGGGAGGCCCTAGGCCCCTTCGGCACATTTCAAGGGGCCGCAGAGAGCGGGGCCAGGCAGTGTCAAGTCAAGGTTATCAGATCATAGTATAATGACTATTATAATCGGGATCATGTTGCAAAAATAAAGGACAACCAAGCAGTGGTGTATTTTCCTTACTTCAAGCCGCATTGCCCTGGGGCGGCTTTTCGAACTAGCCCTATGTAAATATTTCGGTCAGCCGCATGTCACTAAAATTTTCTAGCTCGCTACGCTCGCTCTTACTGCCGTGCTTTCTGGATTGTCCGATCCTTCAATGCGTTATTAGTAAATGCAAGTAAAATATGTATTTTTAACAATAAAATGAAAATCAAATAGTATAAATTACCTTTCTGATGGGGAAAAATTTTCTCTTATCTGAAGCTTCATGCATAAATCGTAAAAAAAAACTTCTCTGTGAATTGTTGAAACGGAATGTAATTTTAACGACGTGCGAAGTGTAACATTTTCAAATAATATAAAACTTGAGCTTGTGCTAACTTTCTTGACTAATAAATGAAAATAGAGGGGCGGCCAAATTAGAGTGGGCCCCGTTAGCAATTTTACGAATGTTAAAAAGATTCTAAGCGTAATACAGTGCCTCGCTTCAGACTAGTAGGTATATTATTTTTGTAATTAAATTTTTGGCAATTTTATGTTTTTTTTTTATTTGTGCTGGTGGCCCGCCATTAGTTCATCATTTGCCCAAGTGGCCCATGGTCTCAATAAGTCTGTGCACCACTGGCTTAAAGTCATAAGTATTTAAAAAAAAATGTTCTCTATCTTCTTCTCTTATATATAAAAATGAAACCCGTTTTCCGTTGTCACGACATAGCATGAAAACGGCTTGACCGATTTGGCTGATTTTTTTTTTTAAATGTTCGTTGAAGTTCAAGGATGGTTTTTACGGCGAGAAAAAATCGAATAATGGCCGGAAAAGCCCTAAAAACAGCCCTTTTCTTTTTCTCATACAAACGTTTTCTAACTAAAACGTAAAATCAATTTGAGCTTTAATACCGTACTATAAAGTCCAAGTGTTAGTGGAGAGGTTCCGGGAAGGCAAAACAATTGAGTGACGTTCAGTTGTTCAGTCAACGAATGACAACTTCAAACAGACCATACGACATTATCACAATAATCACAAATAATTACTGTTTCTTTCCCAATAGAAAAACGATTTTTCAAATGGTGTTTGCGTATAATATAAAAATTAATTGCTGTTAGTTAGTCGCGCTAAAACTAGAGAACGGGTAGACCGATTTGTCTAATTTTGGTTTTGAAACATTTGTGGCAGTCCAGAGAAGGTGAGAAATTAGTAGTATGTAGGTAGGTAGGTAATAGGTAGGTGGTAGGTAGTTGGTACGTAGGCAGGTAAAAGGGCATTGCAACGAGCACACAGCTATATTATATAAAAATGAATATCTGTTCGTTAGTCTCGCTAAAACTCGAGAACGGCTGGACCGATTTGGGTAATTATAGTGTTGAATTATTCGTGAAAGTCCAGGGAAGGTTTAAAAGGTGAGAAAGTGGTAGGTAGGTAGGCAGGGTAGTAGGTAGAGAGTAGGTAGGGTAGTAAGTAGGATAGTAGAGTAGGTAGGGTAGTCGGTAGAGTAGTAGGTAGAGTAGTAAGTAGGCAGGGTAGTAGGTAGGTTGGGTAGTAGGTAGGTAGGGTAGTAGGTAGGTAAGGTAGTAGGTAGGTAGGTAGGGTAGTAGGTAGGTAGGTAGGGTAGTAGGTAGGTAGGGTAGTAGGTAGGTAGGTAGGGTAGTAGGTAGGTAGGGTAGTAGGTAGGTAGGGTAGTAGGTAGGTAGGGTAGTAGGTAGGTAGGTAGGTAGGTAGGGTAGTAGGTAGGTAGGGTAGTAGGTAGGTAGGGTAGTAGGTAGGTAGGGTAGGAGGTAGTAGGTAGGTAGGTAGTTGGTACACAGGCAGGTAGTAGGTAGGAAAAAGGGCATTGCAACGCATGCCGGGAACAGCTAGTTAATTATAAAATGCGGTAAAAAAAATATGAGAATGTAATTCTAACTCCATTCGAAGGAAAGAAAAGTCTGGAATTTTCCGGAATATTTGCGTTTTTGATTTAGCAAAAGTATGACGTATCGCGAGCATTACTTCCGATATTAATGCTATTAATTACATTTACTAGATAATTAGATAAGCGGCTGATAATAAGAAGATAAACCAATCAAACACACATTTTACAAAAAAGATAAAGTAAAGTATATTATACCTACCGAGGTATTTTCAATTCAACTTCGTTTTCTCTGACAATCCTATGAAATGTCTGCTATACTGTCAATTAAAACCTATAATTTCTTCTAAATGCGAACAAATAGTTTCCCTGACTTCGTCGCCGGTTGAGTGGGTGGGCCCGCGCGCCGCCACTAGTCGTCCCGCGTCATTACGACAAAGTAGGAACACGTGAGCGACACTTAAACTCCTATTATCACACATAACGCGAACAATCCGCTAATGTCATCACCCTCCCTCCCCCCCTCACCCCTCACCTCTCAGATTTACATATAATTGCGCACGCGGCGTCATCACCCCCCCGCCGTGGAACACATTACCGACAACACCCATACGAACTGACTACCTAGTCATCAAGAGCGCACGCACACACACTCACCCTCCACTCACAGGCAACTCACCGCCGATCCACACGCTGTTCCATGTAAACCAGTCACAAGGTCAGGGTAATGAGCACCATGCGTGTGTGCGTGCCGTCGCGATTACGTCGAGGAGTCGAACTTCAGCACAGTACAGCCTGCGACCACAGTACGCCAGCGATACACACTGTCGTATATTTGGCAGGCTCCACGCACCCAGCGACGGCTAGTTTGTGTCGCAAGAGAGTTTCATAGTACAGTGTGGTTTAGGCAGTTACGCGATTTTGATTGCAGGCCTGAAGAAATATGTCGCACTACATGTGTTCGCGGTTTACAACTGTCATGTTAGTTTCGTAAAGAGTTATGCTGTAGGAGCTACGCAGCTACGCCTACGCGCGCTCGAACATAATTGTGTTAATATTAGGACATTTAGTGGGTGATTCCAGTACAAACTATTCAAACAGTTAACGATGTACCACTCATACAAGTTACTATAATTCACACTGCTACTATATAGAACTGATTTAGACTAACTTCTGCTTGTTGACACTAGTGATTGCTAGCATTGTATTTTATTTCAATTTTCATTCCACTTCGAGTAGGTTAACGAGGAGATCAAACCTTGCAAGTCAAGTCAAGTTTAATTTATTTTCCAAGTATTTAATCCTGAGGTGGGGCAAGTCCGCAACTTGCCTTGGTGGTTCAAGCGATGTTCACAATGGCTTTACAATGGTAGTACTGTCCCTGTTCGCGTGATGCCTCACCGCTCATTCCTACGCGCATTACGAGCTCAGCGGACAAATGAGCCGCGTGTACAGATACACCACGCACGGTTCACAAACACACACACCTATTTGTCAGTTTGTCACTAATGAACGGTTATTCCAATGCCGCTGTAATCCATGTCATTTCTCATTTAAATACATATTGCTTCGACTACATATTTTATTTAGCGGTAATGACAGTCCACTTAGTACAAAACTGTTTCCACGTAAATCCATTTTATATATGTATAAGATATGTTATTGAGGATCTTCGAAATAAACTACAAATTGTTTCTCTGAAAATCAAAGTTTTATTTATTTAATACGTCTTTACTATATTACAACGTTTAACTATGACCATTACACCTATAACTTACCTGAAAATCAAAGAAACGACATTTAAAGTTTACTAATATCGCCTCCTCAATTATATCCCTTTATTTTATCTCTTGAACTTAAACAATGATCAGGTTTTGTTTGTAGTGCTTTGAAGTTTTGATCTTGAAAAACGGCTAAAAGGCTGAAGTTGTACAGGACCTACAGACGGAAACAGATTATCTATAAGAAAGTTCTGAGCCAGCTTTAAAGTTAGCGCGATCTGAAAATCGGCTCTAGCAGAATCCTTATTATACTAAATTATACGCTGACTTATTCATTCGCTTCATTCCCATCTTATATAATTCATTTAAAATTTATAATTGAGTAGATGAAGAGCTATAGTTATCACCTTCACAGGCGGGACTAACTAGAGACAGATCCGAAACACGTAGTTGCAGCCTTTTAATTTAGCATCAAAATAAAAATGTAATTTATTCAAATTAGGCTGATGAAAATCAGCACTAATTTAACGTCAAATTTTTAAGGTACTGTAACAAGTTTGTACTGTAATACCTATGTATTTCTCATTCTATCTTTATAATTTAACTGAGCTTATTCGTACTCTGTCTGTTAATTTCAGGATTATTAGTGGAAGTAAATAATGCATGTAACGTGAATATTATTTTAGTTTAATCTTAAAATGTTCGATACTGACACAAACATATCTATTTAATGCGATAAATAACGGCGTGCAATATTCCTTACGATACTGAAGTGTGATCGGAACATTACGATAATTCGCTCGGCGGGGAAGCACTCTAAATATCTTCGCTCTCGGGAATAGTCGAACGAAACGTCTTCGGAAATTGGAGTTCCACGTAGAGGTGTCGTAAATTAGTGGAATCCGAAGCGATGGGAACAATCAGTATCATTTGCATTATAAAGGCCCGGCCTTGCCGCCTCGGCTCTCGGTTCTCGGCGCTCGGCGCTCGGGTGTCGGCTCTCGCGCCAAACCGGGATTTTTTCTTATTTTCCCGACCGACTTTTTTAAATCTCACCTTGATCCACGCAATGAGTTCGCAAATTACGTGGATATTCCATGCATACGAATCACAGCGCGGGGGTGAGGGCTTCGGCGCGGGGTGCGGAAAGTAGGCGCCTGAAGCCGCGGACAGTTACTTACCTCATCACCATCATCATCACTCCCCATACAGTGAAGAACTTCGATTAAAGTCAATCAGTTGCCACAAAAGGCCACCAACACACAACTCACGTGTGCTCACCGGCTGACGTCAGACAAGAATATCAACGTAGTGTTGTAACGGTGCACATTGATAGCAGAGTTGATGGTTATTATTACACTAGCTGACAAATGCAACTTCGTCTGCGTCACATAATTTAGCTAATAATGTCAACATAAATTGAGTTAAATCGTAACAAACAAAAAATCGAATCTTTCCCCTTTATAATATTAGTTTAGATTATATTAAAGTGTAAATTACTATAGGTATTTCTTACTGTTAAATATACAGTAACACCTTGTACCTTGTAAACAGTAAATATTTTGAATTTGAATTTCTCCGGAGTCCCCGGAGGCCAGAATCCCCACTAACCTACCGCACCGGACCGAATGACTGCCGCACGCGTAATTATTTTGACGCGCGGATATTTTTACATTGCGATATCTTCTAAGATATTTGTTTAAACTGTATAGAGTAAAGGGCACAAATATTCTATATTAAATTTCTGTGCTATTTAACACATCTATTTAGATATAGATTAATACCATATGGGTTAAATAAGCTTCGCAAAATATCATTATTTTTAACCTAATATTTTAATAGTAAAAAATGGTCACAGTGAGTCAATCTTAAAAGATAGACATATGCTGTCGCGGACTATTTTTTTGAACTTTTAAAGAGGAACAATTCCTTGATACATGATATTTGCGTAACTTAAACCGTTTTCGCAGCGCACGCAACGGAAGCTCACAAAAAGGAATATCTTTTCCCGTTTTTACAACATTTTTCATTTATGCTCCGCTCCTATTGATCGTAGCGTAATGTTATATAGCCTAAAGCCTTCCTCGATAAATAGACTATCCAACACTAAAAGATTTTTTCAATTCCAACCAGTAGGTCCAGAGTTTACCCCGTTCAAACAAACAAACAAACAAACCAACTCTTCAGCTTTATAATATTAAGTATAGATAATAGATAATATTGCAATTGTTTTTTATGATCTGATTGCGTCTTTGGTCTAATGGTTGCAAGCGTTACGGTTTGGCCATGAGGTCTTGGTTTAGATTCCCAGTTCGGGCAAAATTTAATTTGGTTTTTCTTTTACATAACACAAATTACTTAATTAATAGCAGCCCAGAGAGTGAATTTGGGCCCGATTGATGACATAATTATCTGGTGAAATGTGGATGTAGCTAGTAAGGCACAGTCTTGCCTAACTCTTCGGGGAAAACAGGTATTATGCTATGTAGCTAATTAACGGCAATGATATCATCACTACAAGAGAACTGAAGTGAACTTACAATAGTTAATAGGTCACTATTGTTTGATACTCGTATCACACAATACTAAAACTATTCCCGATGTTCGTTGCAGCACATGACACACAGAACTTAGAAAGTGAAAATATTCAATAAACAATTTTCTTTATTAAAATTAAAAAGTATACACGATCGTAGTTCGCGAAATTGCATCGCACACCCGCTTTAATTTCATCAAAAACTTAATCCAATCTCGGCACATAATGAAATGTCCGCGAAATGAATTTCGCCGAGGGAAATTGTTTTATCCCTGTTTTACGAAGTTATTATAATATGTTAGGGCGTGTGGAGCAGACTACACTCTGTCTACGTATTCTACTAGACATCCCTACAAAGCCTCACTGTGCACGCACACATAGAAGCTGCTCGTTATTCGTATTTTCTAAGCGCCTGTTACGTTGACCCCTCACGTCCCAGCTAGGCTCCACGAGGTTATGCAGTTTGTATGTGTGCGTGAGCTCTTCTGATAAGGTAGACAGTGAGACAGCGAGCGCAGTATGTGGATGCGGCAGAGGGCGTGTGTCGCTATGTGTAATAGGCGGCTAATTGTCGCGGGCCACTCTCCGCCGCGCGCCGCCACTGCACAGCAGCGCCCTCTAATGCTATAAACACTCCAGTAGTATGCGCCGCTGTCTTGTCGCACTTCTTCTTGTGGTTGATCCTGGCACAGTTCTTGTAACACCAACAGCAACAACCCTGCAATAGCAACCTTAACTCGTTACTGAGATTCAGACAGTGACGCAAAGTCAGAGGTGAAACTATACTATACGTGTAAGGTCCCGTAGTAGTTGGTACCTTACACTTGTAGCTTTAAGTAAGAAGTGGTAAGTCAGTACTTGGAGTTAGGCGAGTTGATGTAAACACACACAGATTTGGTAACACTAAAGGTTTATTAGAGTACCGATCACAACAAAGTAAAAGTGGGTTGGATGCTAATCCGCGGTGTTCGCGTAAGTATGTAATTTGTCAACTAACTTAAAATCATATTAAACATTGTTTTAAATACCAAAGAGAAAAGTAGGTTGCTGCGTTTGCAGCCTGACGGAATGTACGTAAACCGTACAATACGAGTAACTGTGAACAGATTGTACAGTTAGTGCACAACAATCTAGTTTATACCCACCACTGATCCGAGTTGTTAGTTGGCTGGCATATTGAGCTATAGTTATACTATTTGCCATGCATGAGTAACGGAGGTACAGCTTTGCATAACTCAACTTTATCCAATATTGATGTGCGATATTAGCTGTACAAGCTACTATACAGTACCACGGGATATCACATAGTTCTAGTGAATAAATTATCATACAACACTACGACCAATTCAGAGAACAGTGACGGATTAGCTAAAAATGTCTTGTGTGTATAAGGCCTTTGTTTATTTATTAATTTATTTGTTTTATATACTATTTCTTGTTTTCGTATAGATTCTTTTTACAGATTGTTTGTGAATGTGTCAACATTATAAGCTTGTAGATCTCTATATTTTACGCTGTCACCCATACTTAAGTACCTGTTTAATACAGAGGTACAAGGTCTGCCCTCAGAGTGCTACGGTGTACGGTGTTACGTAGATGCTACGTCAGTGCTACGGTGAACGGTGCTACGTCAGTGCTACGCAAGGCTACGCGTTCGTAAGTGATACATGTACAATTGTCTATTTGACTACTTAATAAATCACGAAAATGTTAGTTCTTTGAAATAACAGAAATAACACGATGTGTGAAAAAAGTAATTAAGTCGATCAAAAAATGGAGTAACTACATGCTTTAGACGTTTTTGGTGGGGGCACTTTCTATCCTTGTCGCGCAAAAAGGCCATTTGTACTACGTAACTATGGCGGTATGAAATATGACGTCACGTTTCTATAGCGCTGTCTTTGTCGAACACGTCATTTATCAGTTGAGACTAAGCCATTTTTTATCACTTTTTTCACACATCGTGTTATTTCTGTTAGTTCTTTTAAATAACATAACAATCTCGTGAATTTTTAATATTAGTCAAATAGCCAATTGTACAAGTACGCCAGGCGTGACCAAGTCACTAAAGTGCCGTTTTACACTGTGTTTAGCAGATTCCTTTTGAAGTTCACATAATTTGTATTATTTTATTAGTGGAAGTGGTAGCGCTATCGTCCAGTCCTCAGCACATAAGTCAGGCACGAGTGCGCGCTGGTCGGCGCGCGGTACTTACGTGAGCCCACTGCCAGCGTGTGCCACCGTGTACCAGCGTGTGCCAGCATGTGCCAGCGTGGGCCACTGTGTGGCAAGCCGTTCATATTTCTTTACATCAACTTATACAAAATAGTTTCCTTCAAGACAAATCGTAGCGCAACAATGAGCAGGAGTACACGCGGCTGCGGTGCCGCGACGGTGCAGGTGCGGTGCGGGAGCGGTACGGTAGCGTAGCGGCGGCGTGGCGGCGGCGTTGCGGGCGCGGCGGTGGCGCGGCGGAGGCCCCGGCGCGTATAAATCACGGCACTTTATCGTCTTATATTTTTATGATATTTCGCCACAAACAAAGCCACTTCGCATTTGTCTTCCGCGCCGTATCTTTGCTCTGTTATTTTTCGTGAACAATGGCCGCGTGAAATCAAATGATAATTTAAAATTTGAGTGAGCCGGGCATGTGCGGGGTGAAGGCGGGGTGGGCGGTGCGGGGTAGTGCGGGGGCGGGCTCTAAATAAATTGTTTAAGATAGAACATGAAGTCGTTGGCGGTGAGTTATGGCGGCGCTCTGCGTCACTGTGCTCACTATACAATACACTCGAACGTTGTCTAGAACTTCATTACATAAATACTGACAATTACGATTTTTCAACCGACAGCTGATCTTGTTTCGTGCAAATTGAAAGAAATTCAAAACACGCACGACAGACTTTTGTGATTCATGTGCATATTGTATAATTATCACTTGCTTCGATGAAGGAAAACGAGAAACAAAAACAAACATACCTGAGAGATATTTCTCGACGACATGTAAGTCAAGTCAGAGACCCACCCGCGGGCGGCATCAACACACTCACACACAAACCACATGAAAGAAGGAATTACGCCCAGTATAGAGGCTCCACATAAAAGCCGCACTGAAAAGTGAAAAGAAAAGTGACCATATCAATTAAAAACTTACATCATTGTTTACATAACTATCTTTCCTTTCATTTACAGTAAGCTGTCTGACCAGCTCAACATCAAATCTCAGCATTAACGGTCAAGACATACAGTTGATATTAACTCGTCACGTAAGCAGGCGGTCCCATGAGCACGGTCGTACATGATTACATTACGCGCAGGTATTGTTCTGTAACACGATTATTTCCGATCATTACGGCATCAGCGCGCTACTTAGCCGCGCGCTTTGATGATGGTTGCTGTGATCATGTCAATTCCAGCCGATATTTAACTATTATTAACATATAATTGCTGAGTGTGATTTAATAATCACTTACTGACATCAAATTGACAGTGTATCAGCTAATCTATCAATTTCACTAGCTTTAAATGACTACAGTTTACTCGACAGACTCATACGTGTTTAGTTGTGGTCGGTTTGTACCGAATATCTAGCAGTTAACTAGTATGTATGAATGTATTTGTTTTAGCATAACGACTTAAAGATGGCCGCAATGGCAAAATGTTACCTACCACCAATATTGTTGTTATACAAGAGACGTATACACTTTTCAGTTTCTGCCATTTTTGTGTGTTGTGATTTGTGTGCCAGTTGTGATGCGGACTGTCCAGCGGGTACACAACATAGTCCAGAGTGACGGGTGCTTTCGGCGATTATGTCCCTTAAATAATCTACCTCAAGGGTTCCAGTTCAAACAGCGCAGTGTTTAGTATTCGTTCCCTGCTTACCAACTTATTAGGGACGTACATAGTCATTATGTTAAATGAAATTAATACAGGTACTCATTTATCGGAGCACTTATTTATAAACGCGTTGGTTGAGTAGGTTCGTTGATCAAACAAACAAAGAGCGGCGTTTCTTAATTACAATTATTAGATTGTATTTGAATCACAGATTTATGGTTTGAAGATAAAATTGTTAGAGCATTCATTCAAGTGCTTCGCTGAGTGATGACCCGCGGTGATTCACCGATTAAGGAAAATGATTATTTAATATTATAATTATCTTGCATTATATAAAATCCAGTCCACATTATATCCGTTTATCAATATTTAATGCGATCTACTTATCGTGGTATTACGAGTTGAAGTAATTGTGAGTCAACGTCGGAAATGACAGATTACTTGTTATCAACATTACAAAGTGCCAACGCTAAAAATAAACGAGATTATGATTCAAGTGTCGAGGGGGCTGATGTACTCCTAAGTATATAAGTCACGAGCCCCCTCAACACTTAAATCACACTTAGCCACACTGGGTAGCCACAGTACATACTCTAACGAATATGTCTACATTGAACACCTCACTACCAGCCGCACCTACTAGGAATCGAACTTCGTCTCCTAGCAGCCGCTGCCGTACTTACCCATTGAGAAAGAGTCGTCATATTTCGTCACAGTTCAACAGCTCCATGAAGGCACTAGAATATTCCACAGACGTAGCGCCTGGCCATCTCCTGACGTTATGTATTTGGAGAAGTAGTCATTGTAGTCCGTGTAAATGGCACCTTCAGTTGCAATAAATCTGTCTAGCTCCTCAGTGGCGACACGCGTGATGTACGGCGCGGGTAAACAGCCGGGTTATTCATGAGCCCTCAGCAACCTCCGTCCCGTGTCACACACTCGCACTCCACTGACTACAGCGCGGAGCAGCATCCGTGAACCGTGTGTGGCTCGGTAAACCACTCACTACACGCTATACCGCTCATAGCGTATCAATGGAAAAAATATCAAATATTTTCAGCCTATAATTTTCCAGATGCACATATTCCGCCATGTAACCCTTCAATGCAAAGACTGTATTAGATGACTTAACGCAAACTTAATATTAACCAGATCATAAACTCTCTGAATTGTTACTTACGTAATAGCGAGCTATCCAAAAACTTGAATTTCCTGGCAAGCACCACCCGAGTGAAGCCTGGTTAACTAACTAGTGTCCCCATACATAATGCAGCAGTTATTTTCGCCGGCGTCCCATCTGAACCGATGAACCGTGTAGATTGAGGAAGTAACTCACAAACACCACAGATAACATATATCAACTGTTTCCAAACTCCGTCGGATCCATATTTATCTATTGACGACATTTTCAGTGTTCTATTTTCAGTGTTCTATTGCGACCGTCCATTATGCTGCGCTCGTGAATTAGTGGCGGATACTTAAATGATCGCGATATGTGACGTGATCAGCTGACCCTTCGTAAGAAAGCGTCGTTGATCTTCTAATTGCGGACGTAGGTAACCTACAAATTGATATTCCTATTTATTCCATCATCACATTAAAATATTTTAAAGGCATGAAGCAAATTAACGTACTTGTACTACTTTCCATGTTATAATATAGCATGTAATCGTCTGACACATAATGTTAATTCTAAAGTGGATTGATCGTAAGATCAATATGGTGAGTGTGTGTGTAACTGAGCTCAGCCATAGCGAGATAACGCGTGTTATGGGCCGAATCATTACACCTTCGCTAATTAATAAGTTACGAGCCTTAACAGCCGCTCCCAAGATAACTTGAAGACTTGCTGACCGGGACATTAGCACTATGTGTTAGCACAGGATCACTGCCTAGTGCCCACTAAACGACCTCTAACGCTTATGTTAAACTCCTATCTATATATCACGTCATTTAATCGTCGTTAACGTTTGCAAACGTATAACATAATCCAGTCGAAGAAGCATTATCGGAATCTGTTAATTCCTTGAACCTTCAAGACTCCAGTATTTTCACTACGAGTGCTGCGAGTGCTACGAGTGCTACGCTTCGTAGCGGGTCGGCTACGAGAATGGTCGTCCATTTAGTAAATACGCTTTATCAATAGTTGGCCAATTAAAACTTAGTTAGTTACACGGTATAGTTTGAAGTGGTCAGATGTGATTTGAGAATAAAAACTTCAGAAGCATATTAGTACTTTTCACAAAAGATCTTACATTCGTATTACTTAAGAATCGTCAGTTGATTCTGAAAAAATACGGAGGTTATTAGTAACAGCCAACAATACAAAGTTGGTTGAGTCGCACGGCATGCTGCGGTGCGGTGCGCGAGGGCGGGAGGGGGCGGGAGGGGGCGGGAGGGGGCGGGAGGGGGCGGGGTGGGTTGTAGTTGACGAGTGACAGGTGAGCGCCATAAATACTGAACGCAATATAAGTTGGACCGCGCTCCTCCACCGCGCCAGTGGCCAGGCCAGTGGTATTTATATTTGAGTCCCATGTATTAGCATACGAGGACGAAGACTATTGCCAATAATGTTAAAGTACCATGTAATAGCCATGTTATTTCCATCAACTGGGTACAAATCCAGTATCCCTGGATTCTACTAAAAAAATCTGATGTAAAACCCAATTACACTTTGGCCGACCCGGGAATCGTGCCCCGAACCTCGTGCAGAAGAGTTTGCGAACACTAGACCAACGAGGTAGTCATCATTTCAGCCCGGAATCACCCACTGCTGGGAATAAGCTTCCCCTTTCTTCTGCCACTTTTTTTTTTGTGTTGACGAGGCAGTAGTACAAATGGATGACTTACAGCTAATAAAAACAAACAAAAAATAAATCCTCACTTATAAAAAATACACCTAAGTGAACATAAACATTAAATTAGGAAATTTAATTAAAGTATGTTTCTAAGTTTAATAAACTAACCAAAAAACCATTTTTTTTTGTTAAATGTTAAATTACACTACATACAGCAGCTGTTGTGTCGAACTATCTCGCGTAGATTGAATCCTGCACAAACATTCGATAGCACATCGGTGAATGTGATAAAGATGGCACACAGGTGACATCCGAGTGGGGTGTGAGTGTCACTTACAAGAGCAACGGGCAACACGTCTTCGGGTCCGCAGGCACGCGACCTTGCACCCCGGGTGTCGCCCCCTCGTCGCCCCGCGTCGCCCCACGTCGCGTCGGTTAATTTCCTGCGTCTCGGCGCGACAATCCGTCACTATCTAGTCCCGGTGCGCCGGATCTCATCACCTGTCTTATGTGCCGAGCTCGAGTATTGCACAGTGCACATCGAGCGAGCGTCACCTTTATGTCGCTACTGCTTCACGTGGGAGGTCACGAACATTCCCCAGGTGTGACGAACTACCGCTTGGCTTGCGTCCTGCAAGGAGAATTGGGTACTTGACTACTGTTAAAATTGTGTATGGACTAAGAATACAATTGGAGCCGATAGGTGGCGCTGCTGTCCGGGCAGGACGACGTCTGCCAGGTCCACTAGTTTTATTATAATTTTACTTGTGTAAATTTTACTTTGTAAATATCTAGTTACTAAAAACCGGTTCTCAGAGTAGAGTATAAACAGTCACAGCTAGGATTTGGCATGATAATGTTTTGAAACAAACTTAAAGAGGAACGACCATATATCAAAAATACTATGCTCAGTGTTCAATATATCTCACTAAGAAAAGTGCTGGTTTAATGCTTAGCTATTATTTCATGAGAGCTCCTAAAAGAAGCAAAAACATTCTAGAACGATCAACTTTATTTTTGCCATGAGTAATTAAAATACCTGCAGCATGCGTCCCCCTCTGTCGGCGATGTACGGGAATTCTAATGTAGCTAATGAAAAAACTAATATAATATGCTTTACCCCTCAAGTATGTTATATTAGTTACTTGTGTTTAGTTTGGTTACATGTTTAAGTGGTTAATGATAGTTGCTTTGATAAAATAGCGACTGCTACGGTAAACGGTAGATTTCCACAACTAATACGGGACGGAAGAATTCACAATGTGAGGTAAGCGAAACTATTTCTCTTGCACGAGGGTAGTGCCAAGGTCGCCGCAAGTCACCATTTTTGTTTTCATAGCAAGCAACCGTCTGCAGCGAATACCACTCTCAACGCGCACCTACCGGCACCAACCCGTCAACCTGCACCGACATACATGTACTTGTGAGAAACATAACATCGCTATCGTCCGAATCCGACGGCAATAATTCATGATAAAATGTAATGATCAATCAATTAATCAATCACTTCATTTTTAAAGCAGATATAGACACTGATTATAATATCACAAAATTAACACGAAAGACGATAATTGGCACTTTTAGATAACCCCTCAATCTGCATGTCATGTTTAGCACAAGTGTTATTTTCCTAAGAGTGTCAGCACTAACAGACGCCGCAGCTAATGTCAAACCGATGTCATAGTGACGTGATGAGCACAGGAATGCGAGTGGTGGTCAGTGGCAGTCACAGTATTTGCAGTAGCGCTCACTTCAACGAACGACTTCATTCCAACGTTTACCTACGGTTTATAGAGAGTGTTATAATTAGTAAACAATGATGAGCGTCATGTCTGCACAAGTGAGCGACACAACATTCTGGGGGCCTAGACAAAATCCCTTTTCACAACATCACACCAATATCTATAATTCCTTTACCGCTAATCGAATGATTATACGATTTATTCTACCAAATGTTAAAATAGTGATTGTGAAATAGTATTAAATCAAAAGAAACTAGAATTTGTCGTTAAAACTGTTTTCGTGGGAATCATGCTCGACTCAAGGCTACAATGGGGTCCTCATTTCACATCTCTTGCAGAACGGCTGAGTTCAGCAGCATACCGCGAGATGTTTGTTGAATTTGAAACAAACATGAAATTAAATTACGTAAAGCGTGAATTGATGGCAGGTTGATTGATTTGTATTTATTGTTTGTTTGGCGCTACCTTATAATTATTTACTTCCTTTAACTTTGGATCCTTCTAAACTAAAAGGTGTTTTTATTGTTTCGTTTTTCTATTCGTGTTTCTTGTCTTGCTACATTTTTTGTTAAAAAGTTTCTTGTTTCTGTTTTATAATAAACTATTATGACGCAACTCAAGGAAATATTTTATTAAAAAGTAATCGTACATTCAAATGATGTAATGTTTTATTTCTAATTAAAAGTGTAATTTGGTCTAGTATTACTGATAAGGCGAACTGTGATTGAAAGATAAGAGTACGCCTTAGTCACCTAATTGGCAGATAACGTTCGGCGAAGGGCTATCACCTAAGGGAGTAGAGACAGTTAAATGTTAATGTAATTAGTGAGGAATGAGTCACACGGTTGCTTATCATTTACCGGCATTGTAGCAATCGCTACAAATAACACTAAAAGGGCCAAAAATTTGTGTTACTAGTCACAAGTGCATTAATATTATAAAGAACGAAATATTTACAAAAGTTATTGTCTATACATGAAGATAGTTTGTTTACCAACAAATGCAATATTAATTGTATAGTTATTAAGGTAACGTAACAACGCGTCATGCACGGAGTATAGTCTCGCACAAACCGCATCGTGTTCGCAGCGCCTCCACGAACTGCTACGACCTACTACGAGCTACTGCGAGCTACTACGAGCTACTGCGAACTACTTTGAGCTGCTACGACCTGCCACGATTTACTACGAGGTGCTATGAAATGCTACGAGCTGCTATTTATTTATTTAAGGAAAAACAAACAGCAGCACAATAGAAATTAAACATAATATCTTAAATCTAACATTTTTAAACAATTATGCTATGAGCTAAAACGAACTGCTGCCAGCTGCTACGAGTTGCTACGAACTGCTATGAGCTGCACGAGCATCACGAGCTATACGTGTTCGTAGTTCACGGTTAAATTATGTTAATACATCCAGACATCACCTATCAACCTCTTCAGGCTAATATTGAATTATAATTTTTCAGTTAGAACATAACAGGACTTTTGAATGTCGGAAAACAAAGATAGCGAAGCTAAACAACACCTAACACATGCACTATCTGCCTAAAAGGAGGATCCAATCACGAAATTTTGTTTACACCTAAACTTGTTTCTACCAATAAACAATTTTATTATTATTATTATTATTACAATCACATTCAAATCGCAAAGCATGACGTAGTTCTACAATTTTGATATGTATTATACGTAGATCAGTTAGGGTGATCAAAATTTACAACTTCGAAAAACTTGAGCTCGCTGCGCACCACGAAATTCTGGGAATCTGAAACAATGCATGTTTAACAAATAACTAAGTGTATAGTCAGACACGGAGGTAAACAGTTACACGAAGTTAACAGTTGAATTTGTTTTTAGGTCATAGACATTCCCGTCGGGGCTGCGGGTTGTTCGAAAGAGATACCGCGGCCTCGGCGCTAGGGCTAAGAAGGAACATGGGTGGTTTTTAGTCAGTAGAAGTTTGACACTCGCTTCCGCTCTGCCCAAGAGCGGGAGATATTATATTTGATGATTTTCCACCCTCCAAAAAAAAAAAATGATCATAGACATTTTCGCGTGTGTTATTATTTGTAGCAGACCGTTTACCATAATCAAGCATAGCAAGGGACCTAAAATGGAACCCTGATTCACGCCTCATCGTGTATGTATGTGTATGTGTGTGTATGTGAGTTGTATGAGCACAGGCGAGCAAATTGCTGCGGTTTCGGAAATAGTCAGAAATTAGAAAAAGAAGACTGGGTGTAAATCCTATTGCACAGAAGCACCCATGAAAACGTAATATATCGGTTTTTCTTTTAATCCGTCGCGCGTACGCATCTGTCCTACTCAAGTAACTCAGCTGTCAACCAGCTCTCTCACACGGTGGCTGTGATGTACGGTAAGTATCAGTTGCACTGGGACACTGTACACGACACACAAATATCGTGACACCATCTATATGACAGTACTTGTACACGCGCAGGGTGAACGGGGGGCGAGGGAGAGGCACGGAGGGCTGTACGAGCGGTGCAACTGGCGCTCGAGTAAAAACATGATAAATATAATCAATTATGCTCAACTGACTGGCAGGATTAATAAAATTCATCGTTACATAAATATCAACTACCTACCTAATCCATTTGTTAAGAACTCGCTCTTACACAAAACATGTTCCAGCTAAAGATTAGATAAGTTGTAATATATGTTGCAATCAGTGCATTGCCTGAATCACCACCTGTACGGTTAGTGGCCAATCATCATAATCGTAATGATAAAGCTTAGCACGGCAGCCACACCCAGCATTACAACACGAACAAAGTACGACAGTAAGGATGACGTCGCTGGCGTCTCCAGCCGCACGCGGTACGAAGTATCATGACAGTCTCTGAGAAGCTGCTGCAAGAATTGTGACCATGAAACTGTAACCCCAGCTCGTTCTGTAAGTTGTCCAAATTGCCAGTTGCTTTCCATCACTGTCATTGTCTTTTTTTTGTTTTTTCCTTTTGCATTTAACACAACCCAGTCATCCCCTAAGTGTAAGGCAAAATCTACCAAAATAAAATTGTAGTGTGGCGGTGGGGAAACATAACGAAACATAGGTCCATGTTTCGTCAGTTATGTTTAAGTCCCATCTATGTAACAGGTGGTCATATGCAACATGGTTGTTATAGTTTCTTTCGAGCAAACCGCCACACTACATTTTGTTTTTGTTGCATGCTCTGCTGAAAAAGCTTTTTTTTTTTTATAAACACGTTGCCCCACACTAGGAATTTCTCCTGTATCGTGAGTGCGTTAACAAACATATAAAGTCACATACACAAATACCCAGACCCGAAACAACTATCTGTAGGTCATACAAATATTTGTTCCGTGCGGGGATCGAACCCGCGACACGCAGCGCAGCAATCCAATCGCTTAGCCACTGCACCAACCGTGCCGTGCATTGATCTGGATTAAGATATATCTCTTTGAGGTATGTTTCTTTTGCCGAGAACACACTGGTACTATGTGTTAGGATGCGCATTATGACAACCATGAGGTTGGTGGTAACCAGCTCAGCCAAGCTATCCGTCGAGGTGATGTGAGAAGTCTTGACTGAGCACCAATGGAGGCGCCATTGCCAGCCCGGCCTACTCGTGAACTACAACGTCGCTCGAACACGAATAGCACTCACCACACACCCTCCGGCGTAACATCGCATCACTTTTCAACTCCAACAAGTTTTCGACTTATTTATTACATTCTCTGTACGAGTAAAGTGTTGTGAAGATAATCATAGCACCACTTCTCTGCGTGTTGTTAGTGTGTGCAACTGTGCATGTGTCCTGACCACCCCACTTTTTTTTTAAATCAGTTGTTCCATATATTATAATATAATATATGGAACAACTGATTTAAAAAAAAAGTGGGGTGGTCAGGACAAAAGCATCAACTATTAGTGTTAACAGCTGATTTATCTTATGTTGATGCTTTTAGGTCCTTAAGTTTTTGGCTCTATAAACATTATTATGGGTCATCACTGGCATGACTTCCGGAATGATAACTGAAAATAAGAAAACGATGAGAATCAACAGGATAGACCAAAAAATAAATAGAGGTGAAAGGGGAAAATCAAGGTAAAAGTACATATTGCTAAACAAAATGAGGAAGGTTGCTATATTAGCTAGCCAGAATTTATATTATTTAGCTGAATAAAATATATATTTTTTTTTGTTTTTCTTGTATGAGATTTTATCTTAATTAATGCCTTTTTTTGGATGTTGAGAAATCACCAAATTTGAATGAGCGGTTGGGAGTGTCAGACTTCTAATAACTAAAAACCACCCATGTTCCTTCTTAGCTCTTTGTATACGAGACCGCAGTATCTCGTTCCATCAATCGCAGCACCTTAATTAATGCCTTAAATAAAAAAAAACTTAAATATTACTTCAAGACAATACAAACCAATGATCATTAGCGTCGGTCATACGACGATATAACTAAATAATACTCGCCGTATGACATGTATGACATGTATGACATGTATCAGCTGTCGTATTCAGGTTACCAGTAACGGTGTGTTACCGAAAACTTCTATCAACATTAAAATCGCATTTTCCAATATTAAATACCACATTCTAATGGTTAATCGCCATCGCATTGGCCAATGTGATGCGGTGGCCAAGTCAATCTATTTATTTAAAACTTCAAATATTTTTAATGTTGAAATGGTCACTACGAGTTAGACTTTTTTGAGGTTATTAAGGCCATAGGGCTAACTAAAGATCGTCTGTCTTAGGTATCACTAGATTTAAATTCCTGATTTGGTATCGAAGGTGTCAAAGTCTATAAAACTACCGATAACTATCAAATTGATTCTGAGTAATAGGTCTTATCAACAATATCTTATATTTTGTATCTCTTGTTGCTATTAATAGTTGTTATTTTCGTATATATTTTTAGCTGTAAATATATGTATGCGTCACCGTAATATTTTGTCAAAAGTCTAATCTATCATAGGTAAATCCTATTTTTCCTTCCTTCTTTCTAACAAGTAGGCGATCAATTTGTGCTCCAATTGAAGTTATTTTTAATAATAATAATAATCATTTATTTGAGATTCATCATAAGATTACATCCATATTTGTTAGTAGAATTGCAAGCTTACAAACTAGTGTTAGTAATAATTAATTAATTAATAATAACAGATTGTTTTATATTTTTTTACTTACGTTATTTAAACTACAAGTTAATAATAAATTTCATAACATTTAGTGATAAAATCAGTCAAAAGTCACATGCAATAATGCTCGTCAGAACGTGCATATATCCCTCAATTATTGGTGCTGTGCCCCAGAGCTCCTCAGACCCAGATGTCCTGGGCAGAGGTGCCCAGGACATCACCCAGGGTTCCAGGGCTCTTTACGGTATGCACACATATTTGATACAGTTAATCAATTCATATAAAGCTAGTCGAGAAATCATTTTTATACGAATTTATACCCCATATGTTTAGTGGGTAATTCATTTTAAAAAGTAGTTTGTAAGTATAATTTGAACGTGAAAACGATCACATTCCTGATCCTCAGTTCTGTTGAGGAAACCCATGTGATGGGTTCGCATAAACATTCACTGCACAACACTGTTTGCCACTCACTAAAGCTTTTCGTCGCTTTCTTCAGATGAGTTGAAGCTGGCAGACTATCACACCGCAGAACACGCCACATATTGGTTGGAGGAACTCCGGTGGATACACTAACACTACAGCCACTGCTCTAGCTCTGCTCCACTCTAGTAGCTCGTAGTGCGCTTTCCTCCAACATTCCGTCAAGCGATACAAACAACCGACACCTACGATTAACTTTATCAGCGCAGTGATAATTGTGACTAATTTTAAATTGATAAATACTATCTTTGTATTATTTATCTCACTGATTATCGCCACTTATCGGATCAATAATCACTCATTAGCAAATACTCTTTAAAGCCATTAGTTCTTAACAGAGTTGTTTTTAAGTTGATTTTGCTAAAGCAGCCGTGGTTTTGTTTATGTGTATGTCCGTTATTAGAAAACCCATTCGAAATGTTTTCCTCCGACTTTGTATCGTAATCTGTCGTGGTAGGCGGCGACATTATCTTGCCGGATACAGTGTAGTATTTAATCAACGGATTCTTTCCGATTGAGACATTAGTTCGTGAACAGTGAACAGCAACACAGCAACATGATCGTCCTAGCACTGCTGATCGTCGGCGCGGTGGCGCTATATCTGTACGGGACAAGAAACCACAACTACTGGAAAGACAGAGGAGTCAAACATGACAAACCCATACCAATTTTCGGGACGGACGCGAAACGGTACTTCCTGCAAAGCAGTATTGCTCAGAGGTCCGCCGAGACGTACTGGAAGTACCCCGGTGAGCGGTTCGTGGGCTACTACCGCGGCTCCATCCCCGAGCTGGTGATCCGCGACCCTGAGCTCGTGAAGCGCATCATCACCACGGACTTCCAGTACTTCTACTCGCGCGGCCTGTCGCCAGCACACAAGGTCATCGAGCCGCTGCTGCGCAACCTGTTCTTCGCGGACGGTGACCTGTGGCGCCTGCTCCGCCAGCGCATGACGCCTGCCTTTACCAGCGGCAAACTGAAGGCGATGTTCCCGCTCATCGTGGAGCGCGCCGAGAAGCTGCAGACACGCGCGCTGGCAGCCGCCACTGCCGGCCAGCCCATCTGTGCGCGAGACCTCATGTCGCGCTATACCACTGACTTCATCGGCGCGTGTGGTTTTGGCCTCGATGCTGACTCGCTCAACGATGAAAACTCGCCCTTCAGGAAACTCGGCATGAAAATTTTCAATATTACATTCAAACGCACCATCGTAATTTTCTGCAAAACCATATTCCCCAACATTTTCAAACGAATGAAGTTTCTCGGTCAGGATCTTGAAGATGACATTTTGACGCTCGTTAATCAGATTCAAAATCAAAGAAACTTCAAGCCTTCTGGCCGTAATGACTTCATAGATTTTCTTATGGAATGGCAACAGAGAGGAAAGATCTTAGTAGAGTCTCTGGAGGAGACGAAGCCGGACGGCAGCCCTAAGGCGGTGGAACTCGAGATGGACGACGTGCTGGTGGCGGCGCAGGCCTTCATCTTCTTCGCGGCCGGATTCGAGACGTCATCGTCTGCGACCAGCTTCACTCTGCACCAGCTCGCGTTCAACCCCGAGGTGCAGGCGCGCGCGCAGGCTGACATCGACCGTGTGCTGGCCAAGCACGGCGGTCGGCTCAGCTACGACGCCGTCAAGGAGATGACGTACCTGGACTGGGTGCTGCTGGAAGGCATGCGCATCTTCCCCTCGTCGGGCATGCTGCTGCGCCAGTGTGTGCGCACCTACACCATCCCGGGCACCGACCTCACCATCGACCCCGGCGTCAAGATCAACATACCCCTAGTGGCGTTGCACAACGACCCGCAGTACTTTGACAACCCCAAAGAGTTCCGCCCCGAGCGCTTTGCCCCCGAGGAGGTCGCCAAGAGACACAAGTTCGTGTACCTGCCCTTCGGAGATGGACCCCGCTCTTGTATTGGTGAGTACCATTTATTGTTAAACTTATAAATGTTTTGTTTGTTTGATGATGTTTGAAGATATGCATGACCATATTATCTTGCTTGTACTAAAAACTATTGCTACAATGTACAAACAGAGCCATCTATTGAAAACTGGCGGAAACTGTACGGAAAGCTACCTACGTCCCTGAGCGCTAGCAAGTAAACGACACTCCTCGCTACTACCAAGCAACTCAATTTAAAAACTACAGATGTTGTTAGCTGTAGCGATATAGTCTACTAGTTATTAAAATTATTGGCAATACTCACTTTAACACGAACAGTGTAGGTAACAATTAATTAATGGTTACATTATTCTAATTTCTATTGTATGTTAAGTGGTTAATTAACTTGATAATGTGTTGTGCAGGTGGTCGACTGGGTCAGATGCAGTCGCTCGCGGGGCTGGCAGCCGTGCTGGCCAAGTTCAGCGTGTCGCCGGCGGCCGAGACCAAGCGCGAGCTGGTGTCCGACCCCAAGTCCAGCATCGTGCAGAACATCGTGGGCGGCATCCCGCTCATCTTCACCGCAAGGGACAAGCCCCTCACCCTCGAACACGACACCAGTCGCTCGCTATAACCTCCGCTGAACATGTAAACTATGTCGTAGGGAACCAGAGCACTCCCTGTGTTCTGGAACGTTTCATATTTTGTGATATTTTGAACAAATGAATGTGGTCGTGGCCTTACTGTTGTCTTCACCGAAACTCTACAAACTTTCACAGAAATACCCGACTAAAGTTCAAAGTAACTAATCGTGAAAAGTAGGTATATGTATTAATTTAGTTTTGAAACGGATGAGCGTCTCGCGAAGCTGTGATCTGAGGAGTGTTACACAACTGAATGTTATGTTTTGTATAGGTTTACTAAATTATATTTCTCAATGTTAATCTCTGCTGTATAAAAGTGAAGAATGCTATTAAAATGATAATAGATGTTAAGTACTTAATAATTAAGATAGACATGATAATAGCTCTAATTTTAAGTTATAATTAAACTTATGGAAAATATCGATTGTTTGGTTTACTATTTCATCTCTTTTAAAGAACCACACAGCATGTGATTACTCACCGTATCGCTCGAGTACGAGATACGCACCCGAGCGAGAGCAACTGCGGAAATATCAAATCCTTGTTACAAGTCATAGTTACCAAAGACGAACAGAAAAGCGTATTTAGTATTCGTTGAACATATTACACATAACTTTTTAAGAGGAATAAGAACAAAAGCTATCATTTCATGACAGAGTGTAGCGACATCTATGACGCAAATGCAGAACTAGAAAAAACATCACGAACGTGGTACCGTGATATTAAAATTATTATAGGAAAACCCGAGTATAACCGTCCGTCGGGCAGTAGCCCGCCAGACACAACACGAAGGATAACTCTGCACTGCACACCATACTAACAGACCTCTAACTAAATAAACCGCGAAATCTGTATCTTTAGATATCTGTTAAACACATACCTACCTACTGCGCCGACCCCGAATAAATTGGCGTAACAATGAAGATGATGATGATCAAACACAGGAGAATGCTCTATGGTTCGCAGTTTCTACTTAATTATATAATACAAGGTGTAAATCAACCCATCACACAGCCGTCAACCAAGCATTCTGTACATCAAACTAAGTACCCTTACGCTAAAAGTGTTTGCTGCGAAATTACTTTTTTTTTTAGGTCACATATCAAATTTTACGGTAAAACTCAATGTAGCACTGTTAAATCAATGTGCTAGTGGGTGCTTTGAATATTAATTTAAGTAAAGTTATAACCTGAAAAACTAGTAGGTATTTACACTCTATATTCGGTACAGTCTATTACGCGATATCAAGCATATTTATTATTAGAAACAATATCACACACTCTCACAGACGGGCTTTGGTCGCCTCATCGCACTATCAGAGTCGGTTTTTTTCTAAACTGCAGTCGAGGTATCAAAAGCATTTGCAATAAAATGGTAGCAATTTATTACAAAAGTGGCACTATGATCTCTTCAATTTCCAGTGAGTGTCACCTAAACGTGACAGAACTTCAAGTTTTCTTTTCTACCACACAATAATTTTGTAATCTAGGTAGTAGATAAATAGTACAGTACCCTGCACGAAAGTATGCTTAATACCCCGCGTCAAAATAGTTTTTGTAGAAAATAAATACCTATATAATGATTTTCATTAGTTTTTAAGAAATACTTTTATAGAAGGTCACTGTTGAAAGTTGAACATGACGGGTTATGGAGGAATATGGAAAAAGTAGACATGCTGCAAGCGAGCCCAAAACAGATTGGGTTAAGGGCAGGAGAATGAAGATGATATTTGTTTGAAATCATCAACTAAAAGAAGCACAAGCCAGCAACGCGCTCACTGTTCCTAGTGTATAAATCGTTGATGTTGTTGTAGTCTTGCTGATTGCTATAATATTTTTAGTAGGAGGCTGTATCCTGTTCTTTTTTGTATGTGCAGGACTGTTCTTCTATTAAGTACAGTCAGCATCAGAAGTAGATGAACACCACTCAAAGTTTCAAAGCAGGTTTTTCAATAAAAACTATTCAGATATTACTCGTTACTAACAAGTTATTGTAGAGTAAGGAATATTTTTAAGAATAATCTTCTGAAATATTAAAAATACAGTACATCAAATAATTGAAATTTCGAAATTGTGAAGCTACTTCTGATGCTGACCGTACTATGATAATCAGTAATCAAGTTGTTCTAACAGATTTTTCTAACGAATGCCAATTGAGCTGTTACTCTTGGAAGTGGATATTGATGTTTGAGGGGATCCTCCGACCAGACGGGTGTTGTGTCTGGTGGGCTAACTGCCCGACTTATTATGTAGGTCGGGATTTTCTATATACGCTAATGTCGCGGTTATAGTTGATAGCGAGATGTAGGATTAGCCAATTAGTTCGCATGTGTTGCGATAGATGTCGCTGTCACCACAGATGTTTCCAGCTGAATTGGTTTTTTGAAGAGTGTGATAATTATGTGCTAACATGGTAAATATCTTGTTACAAGTGTGTCCCGTCAAAATGTTTGAATTTTGCCTGTAGACAGTTTTCACAATAGGCACATGAAGGAGATGAGGTCTCCGAAGGAACACAGATTGCACATGAAGTCCAGTCTTGGCTACCAGTTCAGGGACGTCAGTAGATCCGTTCATTATGCTTAATAGAAAAGTAAAGGAAGAATATGAAATTTCTTACAGCAACTAGCATAGTAGGATGATAAGTATTTGAACGATATTGAGTGTAGGTACCTTTGTATGCTTTCAATGCTATTAATATAAACATTTTAATTAGGATTTCAGAAGCATATTCGAGATGGCTAATATATAGATGAAAGCACAGTAAAAGTTTTTCATACTTTTGGCATTCTTAAACTCAGAGCAGGCACTCAAAATAAAACTCAACGCTTTGACTATATTGTCAATGTGCGCATCATACCTTCTTTAAAGGAAAATAAATAAATAAATAACATTTTGAGATATTTATATCCGTCCCACCAAGCTTAGGTACTTATTCTATGAGCTATGTTGACTACTCTAGTCCTCTGTCTGATCACAGCGATCACCTCACTCTGGATGCGATTATTAAATGCGAATTCGTTTATTACGAAAGGTTGGTATTACAATCAAAACACAGAAGAAGTACACTTAATTTCAAGTGTAAGCAGATCTCACCTATAGCAGAACAAGGCAGACAAAGGCAGACAAAGGCAGGCGAGAATGGAATGCGTGTAAACATTAAGTAGGGATGTATGTTTCTCCACATGTTCACTTTGAACAATAATGTGTCCATTTCATACAAGTATTCCAAGCTTCAAGCTTCATACAGCTTTTCATACAAGTATTATAGGTACACCCCAACCCCACACATGCTCAGCGCCACGCTCCTTGCTTTGAGCTTTGGTTTTATTAAGTAGAAGTTAGTTTTCTAGTGTTTCGTAGTTGTTTTTGCCCTGGTGCCTGTAAGCCCAGATCTGCAGCATTCAGTTTTGTATGTTTCCTCGCCGCCGCTATAAAGTCGTTCGTTAGGTACCCAGCCGTTGTGTTTATAGCAAAATATTATGTGTGTACTCATTAATGTGTGATTGAATAACGAAGTGACGCTGCTAAGAAGTAGATACCTATGTTATGAGTGTAATGATCTCGTTTGTATTGCTGTGGCCCCTCCGGTGACCCGGGCATATCTCCCGCGGCCGCGTGCCAAAGTGTATCAAACTATCAAGTTAGTGTACTGTGTGCCAGTCTGTCCGCTCACTTGTCCTACATAAGTGAACTTGCTTAAAACTACCGCTGAATAAGTACTACCTCTGTGTGACAGCTTCAGCTGACATAAAGTTAGGTAATGGCCACATCAACAAGCTCTCTTACCGGGGCACGGCTATAAGACACATCACATCATTTGTAAGTTTAACTTTGGAAATTAACTTAATTATACCACAGAATACTTAAGCAAGATGATGATGAAAAATGTGAAAAAAACAAAAACACCAAAAAGTGAAAAATAAACTTCATAAGAAAAATCAGCTCCTGAAGTCGGTGACATTTGTTTGTTTGGTATCGTTTTTTTTTTGCCACCGACTTCAGAAGCTGATTTTTTTATGAAGTTTATTTTTCACTTTTTTGAGTATTTGAAAAGTTTTTTATTTTTGCACTAGCTGATGCCTGCGGCTTCAATGTGGATGTCGGTTATCGCAACCAAAATGTAATCAAGAAATTTTGATTCCGTTCCCGCAACCCATGGGAACCTATTCCAGGGATAAATGATCAGGAAATAAGACGCCCCAAGCCATGCAATTATCTCACACTAGTGCATAGTGTGACGATCCACTGAACAGCTCTTGTAAGTGTCCACGTTTGTCAAAAACTTACACCATCAAATACCTGGGTGTTGTAATTTACAACCGACTGAACTTCCAACATCTCATGGAGTCATTGGTTCCTAAGATTCACCAGGAACACCTGTTAAAATTGGAGAGAGCCCAAAGAGCCATATTAAAAGTGAGTTCTTTTCTTCCCATGCGCTATCCTACAGTAGACTTATACCAGCACTGTAAGTTACTTTCAGTTCGACAACTTTTCATCCTAGTGACTGTTACCAAGAAGCATGCTGAACTACCTTACGAACCAAAAACATTCGCGGGGAAGAGGAGAAGTGCCACTGTCTGTCCGACAACTAGATATAAGACCAGTCTGGCACATCATTTTTATGGTTTTTTGGGTTCGTATTTATATAATAATATAAACAAATCATCGTTCATATATTATTATCCCCTTTCCAAAGTGGAGTGTAAAAAGAAAGTGTTCTCGTGGCTTCAAGGCATTGATTGCAATGCAACAGAACGTTTGTTGAAAGTTTGAAACCCTTGAGCTAATGCATGGAACGATATACACAACACAACACACACAAGTTATTATTCACACTATTTCACTATGGAGTGGAGAGGAGCTCGTGGCTTAATAAGAACTGCCACTCGGGTCGATCTTTAGGTAAAGCTATGCTTGCCTAGGTCGGTCTGTGGATGGGTGACCGCCCGACATACCGAGTTTCCTCCGTGCCTCGGGCTGTTGGTCCCGGCTGCCATATTTACATCTTTGGCAGTCGTTACAGTCAGTCAGTGACCTGAAATTTTGACATCCAGTCTTACCAAAGAGTATCGTATTACCTAGTAGTAACTGGGTTGTGGAGGTCAGATAGGCAGTCGCTCCATGTAAAATACTGGTATTCAGCTGCATCCGGTTAGACTGGAAGCCGACCCCAACATAGTTGGGAAAAGGCTAGGCAGATAATGATTTGACTATGGAGTGAAGAATAATTTCACTCTCACTCATTCTACCCACTTTTATCATCTCAAATGTTAACTTTTACCTTATTTTACCATTTTTATAGTGTACTAATTGTTTTTCATAATTATCAATTTTTACTGTGGATTTGATTTAATTATTTTATAGTGTATTAATTGATTTTCGCAATTATTAATTTTATCTGTGAATTGATTTAGGTAATTATTTTATATTGCACTCATTGTTTTTCTTAATTTTAATTTTATCTGTGAATTTGATTTTATTATTTTAATTTCATCATATAATAATGTTAATTAAATGGGTTAGCCTGGTGATCTGTATTAATTACAGGTTTTACCTACAACTGACACCAGTCTATATAATTAGTCTGGCGAAAGATCAATTAAGGTAAGCGACAAATGCAATTTTCCAGTAGGAGACGACAAAGATTTTTTTCCGGGTAATTTAAACATAACTTTTTTAATTCTAAGGCTATGATCGAGTTTCACAGAATTATTTAGTTTAAGACGGCTCATTGTTATTGATGATGACCATTTCCCTAAACACGATACTTTCAAAGATAGCTGTCCCTTACTTTAATGTAATGTTGACAAGTTACTTTAAATTGGCCCTGATATAAGTTTTAATGAGACATTTTAATGTAAGTGTAATTTTAATGTAAGTGCCAACGATGTTTTTTCTTTTAATGTAAATAGATTGTGTGAAATTAAATTTACTCACATTTAAGTTAAGTATTTAAAAAATGTATGGAAATTTAAAAAATGTATTTTTTGTGACCTTACATCATTTAGATATTCTTTTAGGTATTTAAGTAAAACCAAATAAAATAAACCTTCTTTATATTATTTTAATCAATTTCAATATTACAGTTACACATCGGTACATAGATATATGTATGTATTATGTATGGACCTACCTCATGTGAAAGTTACAGTTAAGCAAATTATCAATTTACATACCTAGCTAATTTTCCTTTCAGTATACGGAATTGATGATTTCCTTAACTCTAATTTTTACACATCATACTTACGAAAACTGCCCTTTAAAACTAAAAGGAACTATAAAATCTATATTCTACTTAGATATTCTTATGTAAACGAATAAACTATAGCATTAAAATCAGGATGGAACGTTTATAATCTATGCTGCTTTACAAAAAACAATCACAATGGTAATGCCGATTTTCGTTATATTACTTAAAAAAAGGAACTTAAATAGTAGCTTGGTTACATAAAGAATCTTAAAACATAATAAACTATAGCATCAATTTTAAGGGAACATAATCAAACCACAAACAAAACGACTTTTTTTTATTTATTTAAACCAAAACGAAGTTACTACGTCGCGCGTCGGCTTCATAGAGATTCTCATAATTTAAACAAGTAAAACTTAACAAAACTTAAATCATATCAAAACTAAAACAACAAAAGCGTTTTTTTAACTTTTATGTAAAACATGCTTTAGAATTTTTAAACGAAGAAAAGTTAGTTAATCACCTTTGAAAATTGTCAGAATTAGTATCACGATCTTTGGAGTCTTCTTCATCGGTTTCCATAAGTGTGTCTTTTTTAGTAAAAGTAAATGGTAATTTTAGAAAATCCGAGTGAAACCTGTTTAGTATAACCCCGTCATTACATAACTTTTTCAAATCTATGTATTTCACATTTGAAATAGGTAGTCGTTTTGCGTAAAGAGGTTTTAATTGCTTCACAATCTGATGGATTTTCTTCTATTTGAGCCGCTGCCGCGCTGGTATTGTTGACGCAACGTCGGCGTCGACGCAGTTGCTTGTTCTCTTCTCTTTCCCCTTTCCCTTCCATTACCCCTTCCACTTTGCTCTATTTTCCGTCTTTTTCTTGCAGGTTCTTTAACCTCTGTTTCTTTTTTATTTATTTCAATCTCACGTGAAGCTGCATCTACTTTCATCGAGTCTTTCACTTTCAATATTGACAAATCTTTCTTTTTTAGCGTCGCGATCCTGATCTTAGATATTTGTAAAGTTTTTGTATCTGAGGTGAAAACTTTTTCGACAACTCTGTCCCAGTCAATGAAATCCTTGTGTTCGAGGACATTTACGGTGTAAGGACAAGGGTTTTTTTCCTAATTAATTCCTTTCTGATTTAATTAATTCTTAATTCCTTTCTGATTTATTGTGCTGTTATTTCTAATATTTATACATAAAGATAATTATTATTTTATTTAAGACGAACAAAGTCAAGAGGAGAGGCTCTAGAACACTGATACCTACTTGTTGGCTCGCATGAGTGTATTGACTTTGGAAGTATTCCATAGTATGCTATAATACTATTAGTTCATTACTTCATAATGATAATAATTATTAAACTAATTAATGGTTTACTTTCATATTAAATTAAAATAATTTTAAGCTTTAATACTTTATTTAATAAAAATTAAAACTTCTATCAAGAAGCACTAAATAGAGCTTAGTGTAATATTTTGTAAAATTTGTAATAATTACTAATTATCTATTTTAATTGTTTATTTTGAAATCTAATTGGTACAATGGAGACATGGAAACGATTAAAAGTGATACTATATTATAAAGTAAAAACAGTAAACTAGTACTACCAGACAATTCTATCCCACCTAAAACATTCTGTAAAAAACTAGCCAAGTCTCGCTGGAGCTGCTTGTTTATCTCTAAAAAGTAATGAAATCTAGACAAAGTCGTGCCAAGTGTAAGGTTCCTCAGAGATATTTAATGATTACTTAAGCCGTTACTTAGTAAAGATTTGACATACTTTTGTATGACAAAACTGTCAAAACCTTTACTAAGTGATGGCCTAAGTAATCATTAAAGCTCTCTGAGTGCGGCAGTGAATGTTAAAATAAAGTAAGGACATGGGCTTAATAAAAAACGTAAACTCAAATTAAAGTAACGCTGTTTAGTTAGAATTGCGAAAATTACGTTAATCGGATTACATTGTAAGCAGGACTAACTCCAATATGACTTTTTGAAACGAATACATTGACCGTTACACAAATTTTTGAAAAAAAAATTGCTTTGTAGCATTGAAAAATCCTTACTGTGTCGGTCATTTTTTTAAAGCTAGATTTTTTAAATATAGCATTAGAAAGAGCGTAAAAAACTGAATAGAAGTGCATTTATAACTCATTTTCGAATTTTCGTCCCTTACCTTAATTGATCTTTCGCCAGACGACTTTACTTTGACTCTGTACTATTTGTGATGATGATGAGAAAATAAATTATTGTTATTATATTATGTACCTTCCTCAAAAACCACTCTATCCATTGGTGAAAACAGTATGAAAATCGGTGCAATAGTATTTGAGTTTATCGCGAACAGACAGACAAACAGAACAAAACAGATAAACGCGGTGGAGGACTTTGTTTTATATTATGTAGTGATATTTAGATGTAATCTCCAATACCAATATTTACTATAATATTATATTATATATTTAACATTCAACCAAGAAACCTAACCCTTAACCTTATTATTGCTTTCAACTTCGTTGAGGAGTAGTACCTTCCATAATCAGCTCACCTAGATGACCTGAAAGAATACTACCATACGGCCCCATAATATTTTATTAAAGAATTATCCTCCAACTCCTAACTGTTATACTCCTAATACGTGCCTACAAAATTTGAGGGTTGCCCTCGATTTCTCTGAATTGCCATCTTCAGGTTCTGATTTCCTTATCGTGGTACCACCCTTGGGATATCTCTTTTAAAGAATTTTTCATATCGGTTCAGGCGTGTTCGAGTAATTGGTGAATATACTTTAAAAAAAGATTCCGACGAATTGAGAACCTCTTTTTATATACCTAGTCGTGTAATGAGATTTTCCTTCTATCATCAGGTCAACCCCCGCCCGAAAGATTAAAACTATCGGTCCATTAGTACGTATAATTTTGAAGAATTTTTTCTTTCAACTCCTAACCGTTGAGGAGTTTTACCTTCCATCATTAGCGCATCCATTTAAGATTATGATTTTCAGACGCAAATACTTGAACAGCTTTAGAAAATAAATGGAAAACGTAAACAGTGCCTATAAAATTTGAGGGTTGCCCTCGATTTCTCAGGGATCCCATCATCAGATCCTGACTTGGTGACAATGAGACTACCTCGGGAGTTTACCCTTATAAACACAAAAAAAATTGTAAATCGGTCCACAATTGACGTTGATGACAAAAAAAGATACATACACACGAGTAGAGAACCTCCTCCTTTTTGGATGTCGGCTAAGAAAGAAAAGCCGTAGTCGCACGTTATTAAAGTGTTTAGGTTGGTACCTATAACGTGTGACTGCGGCTCTTCTTTTTGTTCTGTTCTTGTTTTTAAAGTTACCTTGTTTATTGCAGCATCCTGAAAATCTTGTTTCATACTTTTTCAGCGTCGTTTTTTTGTTGGTCGTAGTTGGGTTTTAGATTTTTACTTTTTTTTTATTAAAACTATTTTGGTTTTAAATCACTGTGCTAACATACTATTTACTTGTAAAAGCTTAATTGTCAAATTAAGAACTATCTAGAGGTAATTAACATATTATTTGCCTTAATTTTTATTTTTTAACATATATTAGTTTTTGTCCGCTAGAGGGCGCCATATAGCGGGTTCTAACGATACCTCATAAATGTTGAGTTCCGATAAGAAGATCAGGAGCTATGAGGGAACAGATGAACATACTCACATTATTTCACACACATACATAGCCTGTCAAAATCATAACCCTTCCTTGGCTTTGCCGTAATCGGGTAAAAATGAAAAGGCCCTAACGAAATACCTACCTGTACCTAACTGCAGTAGAAGTATGGTACCTACTGTTTAACAGAAGATAGATGTAAGTGGCTGACTTTATTCTTCAATAAGTTGTTGCGTGAAGAAGCGATCCCACAAATGTACTATAACTCAAAAATTACTAAATATATCTCGTTTAAACCTATTTTGGTTGAGAGTTTCCATTGCGATCATATAGGATTTTTTAGATTTTTCACTACCTTCGTTTAAAAGTTAGAGGGGGACACACATATTTTAGCACTTTGGAAGTGTCCATCTTTAAAACGGTTGACTTTGAAAAAATTGGTTTTAGAAACGTCAATAATTATATTTTATTTATATCTAATGGATCTGCCAACATTTATACTCATTACCCAATCTACCGACATTGTAGAATAATAAGACAAATGCGACTAGTGCGGGTAAATCACGTCCTTCCTTATCAGCTGCCGGTGATCGTCTAGCGTGAGTACTGAATGTTCACCTGAGTACTGTTGGTTAAGCTGCAGAGACAGATCAATGGCGTACGTTTAGCATAGCGAGAAGCAGCAGAATGAGCCTTTAGGCGGAAGTGTGGCCTGTACTTACCGCGCGGGCTCGTTATGCCTTGGTGTGTGTTTTTTTCGAATTTCGACTCTACCTTTTATCTCTACAAAAGGATGATATAATTATAGCGTTTGTTAATCTGGTAATTACGGAGACTATTCACAAATTGGGAGATTACAGAAATGTAAGTGTAATCAGTGTAATGTAGTAAACAAAATCCTAGTGTAGTGCCGCGTGCACCACCCGTGTGCCTGTGAGCGTGGTGCGCTTGCTAACACCAACACAAGGGTGTCGTACCTGTGTGTTGGTGTGTTGTGAGACTAGTTTAGTCATTCTTCACGAATGATAATGATACCGCTAAAATTGTACGCCAACACCGCAAGACGGTCAAATCACTCAACAAAATAATATGATTGTAAGTAGATGGACTGCTAAAAGGTAACGCTAATGCCAGAAATAGTTTCCTTGTACTTGAGGTTTGGTACTCGAGGGTCCTGTTGGACGGGGTGACATAGACTTGTTGCCCACACTTGCCTGACGTCAGCTAATGTATTGAAGCGCGGCAGTCACCCAGTCAGCAGCTGGGCACGTAGTCCGGGCACAACGAGTCAAGGACGAGGCTGCCACTCGTATTGACGTAACTCGTCGGCTGCACATACCGTTATAATACAATACCTAATTACCTACCTAGCACACGTGTGTAATGTGTGAACTGATAACTGATAACACATGGTAGATAATAAACCCTAAGATATTATTATGAGTGTTATCAATGTTATCATTCATAACAATATTTGTTATCTAGTTTAGACGAAAATTCAATATCAGAGCGTTGGTAAATATAATGTGTGATCCGCGGTACAAGCTAACGAACCCCAGCGAAAATAATTTGTTCTGTAACGATGAGTGAGCAGATTATTATCAAAAACATGCATTAACCTTTGGAACGTAAACCAGGTATATGACGTACCTAACCCAATTAACTCGGCCATATTCACACAAGTATATAACCGGTTGCTTTATGATGCAAGCTATGAATTTAAGTCGTAATAAATGAAAGATTCGTTAATTCCGTAAATATTTAGATAACAGTTTATTTTGTAAACAGGTATTATAAATAAAAGAGGTATTTACTATTCACATGGTACATTGCTCAAACAAAAGGTTGGACGCGTTCTCTCCTGATTGATTAGTAGCTTTTCAATCTGAACACCGCTGTGTCTAGTACCTACTCTACCTACTAGGCTAATAGTCCAGGGGTTTGAGATAAAAAATACCAAAAAATGTGAAATGAAGGTACACACACGACTCACGAGTAGGTACGATACATAAATGATTTGTGTTTTTGAGTCACCACAAAGTTCTCACGTCTTCGAAGCTTGCGTCTTGAGATCAAAATAAAGAAATCAGGTTATGTACAACCTAACATCCTGGATGTTACGTTGTGAATAAGCCTAATTTATGTGTATTTATTCTGTATGTGTTTCTGAATGACCTTGAATTCCCCGACTCTCCGCCTCTTGCGTCCCGTGTTCCTGAAATCCTGACACATACCTATTCCGTGTTAGGTTATAATTATAAACCTAGGATTTTTGACTAAAAACACGAAAATACAAAATGCTTCGTGACAAAGACATTCAAATAGTTTCGAGCGATAGACGGGGTCCTGTAGCATTGCTTTGTAACAAAGACATTCAAATAGTTTGGAGTGATAGACGGGGTCCTGTAGCATTGCTTCGTAACAAAGACATTCAAATAGTTTGGAGTGATAGACGGGGTCCTGTAGCATTGCTTCGTAACAAAGACATTCAAATAGTTTGGAGTGATAGACGGGGTCCTGTAGCATTGCTTTGTAACAAAGACATTCAAATAGTTTGGAGTGATAGACGGGGTCCTGTAGCATTGCTTCGTAACAAAGACATTCAAATAGTTTGGAGTGATAGACGGGGTCCTGTAGCATTGCTTCGTAACAAAGACATTCAAATAGTTTGGAGTGATAGACGGGGTCCTGTAGCATTGCTTCGTAACAAAGACATTCAAATAGTTTGGAGTGATAGACGGGGTCCTGTAGCATTGCTTTGTAACAAAGACATTCAAATAGTTTGTAGTGATAGACGGGGTCCTGTAGCATTGCTTCGTAACAAAGACATTCAAATAGTTTGGAGTGATAGACGGGGTCCTGTAGCATTGCTTCGTAACAAAGACATTCAAATAGTTTGGAGTGATAGACGGGGTCCTGTAGCATTGCTTTGTAACAAAGACATTCAAATAGTTTGGAGTGATAGACGGGGTCCTGTAGCATTGCTTTGTAACAAAGACATTCAAATAGTTTGGAGTGATAGACGGGGTCCTGTAGCATTGCTTCGTAACAAAGACATTCAAATAGTTTGGAGTGATAGACGGGGTCCTGTAGCATTGCTTCGTAACAAAGACATTCAAATAGTTTGGAGTGATAGACGGGGTCCTGTAGCATTGCTTTGTAACAAAGACATTCAAATAGTTTGGAGTGATAGACGGGGTCCTGTAGCATTGCTTTGTAACAAAGACATTCAAATAGTTTGGAGTGATAGACGGGGTCCTGTAGTATTGCTTCGTAACAAAGACATTCAAATAGTTTGGAGTGATAGACGGGGTCCTGTAGCATTCATGTCTCAAAATAGTAAGTCATCATCTTTCTGCTTACTCCCATTTTACTTGAGGGCGGTGCAACACGTTTTTTTTCCACAATTCCTTTCGGTCAACCGCCACGGTATCATTTAGGTAAATGTTTCTCTTTCATACCATTCCGCAAACAATCTACCTTTCGGTCTACCTCTCCCTCCTCATTCATCAGCATTTAACAAAAAGTCGAGGAATAAAGCGGCACGGCCGTACCATCCTTTTCTCGAAACAGTTCAGGCAATTTTCGACCTCCTATAACTTCATTGTGGATAAAAATAGAATCCTGAATTTTTTGTAACCAATTAGGCATTGTATAAACACGGTATATTTTAAATTTCATTCAATTTGAACCAGTAGTTTAAAAATTATATCTAATCAAAGTTCCTTAGTTTTGTCACTCACTAACTGACTGACTGACCGATCATCAAAAGTCTAAGGCACTTCTAGCGGACATAGAAGCTTCAAATTCAGAATAAAATTAGTATTTATTGTATAAATCAAGGAAAAACACCAACTGCATAAGTAACTTTGTAATCCCATATAAATGTATAGGATTACAAAGTTAATGTTACATTTTTCAGTGAATGAATTTCACCGATTGATCTGAAATTTTGCACGTATGTGTACATCGTCTAACAATGCAATATTATGATGGCATGGAACTGATCTGATGATGGAGTTGGAAAGTGGCCATAGGAACTCCGTGATAAAACGACGCAACCCCATCGAATATGAACTCGCTTGATTTGTCTTGACGAGTTCTTTGTCTATAGATTATTTCCAGGGTCTGATGATGGAACTGGAAGGTGGCCATAGGAAATCCATTTTAGAATGTCATAATCCCATCGAGTTTGGACTCATTTGATTTGTCTTGATGAGTAAATGTCTTTAGATGGTGGTCAGGGTCTGTTGATGGAGGTGGAAGGTGACCATGTGAATTTCGTTATAAAAGGACCTAACTCCACCGAGTTTGGACTCGTTTGATTCGCCTTATCGAGTACTTTGTTTTTAGATTTTGTCCAGGGTCTGTTGATTAAGGTGGAAGCTTTCCATAGGAATTCCGTTATAAAACGACTTAACCCCGTCGAGTTTGGACTCCTTTGATTCGGCTTGTCGAGTACTGTAGCAGTTCTTCAAATCGATGAATAAGACTGCTCCAAGTTCGAATAAATCTAGTATTGTTGATTCATTATAAGTATCTACAAAAAGAAATGAGATTCCACTAAAAACAAAAAATGAAAAAAAAGCTAAGTCGCACAACTCAGTTCTTCTACCGTAAAAAGTAGAAGGTCCCTTAAGTAGGGACTGAATAAATTAACTGACTTGGTATTACATGGATCTCACTACTTTTTACGGTAGAAGAACTGAGTTGTGTGACTTGGCTTTTTTACAAGTTTTGTTTTTAGTGGGATACATATATTTTCGTTCTTAATTCAAAAAAATAAGAATTTTTTAATTTTTCGTATGGGTAAGTCAGTTTAGTGGCTTCATTTTGCACCTTTGCCTATCGTTCAATCTGGCGTAATAGAGCAAGAGCCTACGACGGCCAGACCTTCGTTATTTTATAAAAGCTGAAAGTTGGTCTGTGCATGTCCCCCCCCTATAATACAGGTAAGAACCACCAGCGACTATAGAGTTTGGGTTGTGGTTACTTTGGCAAATTCGTTAGTATAAAGCTCATATTTTGGATATTGTGAGAGGATCTCGAGGGATGTCGTCGAAGACGCACCTACTATGGGAGCAGTCTACGAAGATTCTCGAATTTTTCACGAGGAACTTTAGCTGTTGAAGGAGAACCTCCTGCAATACTAACCACATTCGAATCTCAGTCTTGCTCTGTATAGCTTCACTTTAAAACCTCAATTATTGAACAGCTTTCTATTGTACCAAGTTACTAACTTCTTATTGCAATAAACCATTTTATATTAGAGAATCCAAGTAAGCTCATTTTGAAATTCACAACAACAATTGAAGGGAACGCGTCTAACGCATGAACAATGATTATACTATCGTTATAGTATAAAAGCAGAGTTTTATATTTATGTTGCTTGAGGACCTATAAAAATATGTATTAACAGGCAAATTTCTCTAAAACTATACATACTATTCCTCCAGTAAGCATCTTGACTTGTCATTTAGATCACGCCGCATGGCACAGTATCGTCCTAATGTGCTCCGCGCGTCATTTGGGTGACTTGTGTGCCGGTCGATATTTTTAAGCACTTAACGAACATTTCATAGTTCACCATTTTTTGATTAGCGCAAGGATTATAAAGTGTTATGATTATGTATTTTGTTTTCCTGGTAGCATATTTTGTACTTAACAATACTATGTTTCACATTTGACATAACTATTGACCAATATTTTCTTACGTTATTTAATAATTTATATGTAAGTACCTTTGGGGCTACAATTAACACATTGAGGGGGTAGGTATTAACGCGTTAATACCTACCCCAGATATGGGGGCTAGTTGTAATTGGTCTTCAATGCTGAACAAGAAGCAGTCATAGCAGAGTATTAGTTTTTACCACATTGAAAAGGTACCAGAATCATGGAAAACTAATGTGATGGCGGGCAACGATTGAAGAACTGAAGTTTTAGACGATGTGCCTAATTTAGATATAAGAGTGACAGAAGTGACTTCTTATAATGAAAATATATATATATATATATAATAATATATATATATATATATATATCTATACCTCTTATAATGAAGATATAAATCAGGTGGTGAATGGATTCAATGTATCGCTTGCAAGGACTGGGCCCAAGCAGAATGTATCAAAGTTGAAATCAAATAATTCTGTTGTCTGAATTGTAATTCAGATGATGAATACGAATAGATATTCTTTTAGTTCGTAGGTATTTAAAATATTTCCTAATCCTTAATATTTAATTGTTGATTTTGTATTAAAGGACATTTTATATACCTACGTTGTTTAAGTCTAAAGACGATGCTAATTAAGTTAATAGAAAATGTTTATAAAAGACTAACTGCGCTACTCAGAGATATTTAATGATTACTTAAGCCGTCACTAAGTAAAGATTTGTCATACTTTTGTATGACAAAACTGTCAAAAACTTTACTAAGTGATGGCCTAAGTAATCATTGAAACTCTCTGAGTGCGGCAGTTAGTATTAGATAAATTACAGTTTAACATTTTCTTAATAATTTACGATTCTTATACAAAAACAAAAATAAACTTATAAAAGATTAAGGGGGTCTCCCCATACATGGAACTGAAACTATTTTTTTTTATCCTAGCTATACATATAAGCTGTGTCTATGGTATTTAACCATTTTTCCTCAAAGTCAATCGTTTGAAAGATAGACAATATCGAAGTGGTAAAATATGTGTATGTGTGTAGGGGGTTGCAACTGTCAGAAGTGTCCGGCAATGGATGACGAGATTTCTTAAGTTATACCGAAGACAATATTAAAAATTGAGCGTTATACTTTAACGAATTTAAAGTACTATTTTATACACCTTTACTACCTGTTACCTGCCAAAGTAACCACAGCCCAAACTCTATAGTCGCTGGTGGTTCTTACCTGTACAGGGGATATGCACAAACCAACTTTCAGCTTTTATAAAATAACAAAGGTCTGGCCGTCGTCGTCGTGGGCTCTTGGGCTATAAGCAAAGACAAATTTAATTATCTCACTAATTAACGCTGTTTCCTTCATATCATATCATTTGGTCATAGTAATTACTATCAACAAACTACTTATCGTTTTAGTATGTTAGTTCTTCAAAAGTGTATTAAAAAACTTCGTTTGATTCACGTGGGCATTTGTTGCAGTTCTTGGTGCCATAAGAAACCTCGCCTGGCGGCTCGGTTGTGAATTCCGCCTCGACAGCAATAACAAACTTTCCAAACATAAATCAAAATTTTTGTAGGAATAATATTAGTTCATAGGTAGGTACACAGACACACACGTACAAACGTACCTACGTCTGTAGTGTGAGGAGTGCCAAATCAGGCATGTCTTATCGAATGTAGGTAGACAGCAATAAAAATATTGCTTTGAGGTTTAATATCGTAATTTATTATAATACTTTTACATCATACACTTTAGCTTAAAATACGTACTTATAAGTTATTTTTATTATGTTACACTGTACAAAAGTAGAGGTCATCGTCACATCCAAAATGAACACAATACATTTTTCGTATTTTCTACATAGTTCAGTTCATTAAATAAACGTCTCTCACGGCGCAATGTCTTTATCGAGGTCACTGTAACGAACTCATTAATGCACAAAACATTTGGAGTACCTATTTCACTTCACAAGAGACTAGTCAAGTCCGTTCGCCGTCACCGTGGGTGTCCTCTCGATGAAGGACAGCGGCAGTCCGTCCTTGATACTCTGCACGATGCCGGACTTGGGGTCGACGACCGGGTGGCGCAGCGTGGTGGCTGCGGGCGCCACCGTGAAGCGCGACAGCACGGCCGCCAGCCCCGCCAGCGACTGCATCAACCCCAGTCGCAGACCTGCAACCACACAACACACTTTATTCACTACTTGAACTCTCTGGTAGTTATACGCATAGTTTAGCACAAATTGCTTCTATAGCCAACCTTCCCGACTAGTAGGATTAATGCACAAGTCTACAAAAAATGATAATTCTAATATTAAGCAAGGTACCCACTAATAAAAATGACTCTGAAAAAAAATGAATTTATGAATGAATCCTTAAACGGGGTCATAATTATAGGCTGAGAGTTTGTATGTTATTGTTGCCGATTGGAAGTTCCATCGAGCACACCCCTGTACAGTCACGAGCAATAAAATGTATACACTTGGCCAAGTACAAACGCGAATTTCTGGAGAAATAACGATTCCAACTTTAAAATATAAACTACTTTATGATGATATGGGTTCCAAAATATTATTTTTGTTTCGTAACATAAAAATGAAATCATTACAGTAGGCGAAAATTGCTTCTAAAGTTTATAAAGTGTATACATATTGGTGCTGCTGACTGTACTTAAGAAATAAGAAGATAATTACCTATGCAGGCGCGGGGTCCGTCCCCGAAGGGCAGGTACACGAACTTGGTCTTCTCGTCTTGCTGGTCGGGCAGGAAGCGCTCCGGACGGAAGTCGTCGGGCTCCGGGAAGTACTGCGGGTCGTTATGCAGCGCTTGCAGCGGGATGAGCACGCTCACGTCGGGGTCGATGGTGACATCCACGTCGGGGATGGTGTAAGTGCGCGCGCACGTGCGGATCAGGAAGCCCAGCGACGGGAACATGCGCATGCCCTCGTAGAACGCGCACTCCAGGTACGTCATCTCCTTGACGGCGTCGTAGTTGAGCCGGCCGCCGTGCTTGGCTAGCACGCGGTCGATTTCCTGCTGCACCTTGCGCTGCACTTCTGGATGGTAGGCCAGCTGGTGCAGCGTGAAACTGGTGGCCGATGACGACGTCTCAAAACCTGCCGCGAAGAACACGAACACTTGCGCTGCGATCAGCTCGTCCGTTAGCTCCAACGAAGCGATCTCAGGAGTTCCGTCTGGTTTAATGTTTTCCACCGATTCTACGACCATCTTTCCCTTTTTCTTACACTCGAGCAACAAGTCAATGAAGTCATTCCTGCCCGAAGGTTCATAGTTCCTTTGTTTTAGTATAGCTGAGACTAGATCAATCATAGGTTGTTCTACTCTTTCCATATACTTTAAATGCTTACTCCATTCTGTGAACATTTCTTTCAACATAGCTACGAAAACCTCCTTCACTCCAACTTGAAATATTGAGGCTCCTAACTTCCTGAATGCAGAGTCTTCTTCGTTGAGCGAGTCGGCATCGAGGCCGAAGCCGCAGGCACCGATGAAGTCGGTAGTGTAGCGAGCCATGAGGTCCCGCGCGTCCAGCGGGCGGCCGGCGGCGGCTGCAACCAGCGCGCGTGACTGCAGCTTCTCGGCGCGCTCCACGATTAGCGGGAACATCGCCTTCAGCTTGCCGCTGGTGAAGGCAGGTGTGATGCGCTGCCTCAGCATCCGCCATAGGTCGCCGTCCGCGAAGAACAGGTTGCGCATCATCGGTTCGATTACTGTCTTATGCGGGTTCAGGCCGCGAGGGTAAAAGTATTGAAAATCTGTTAACAGGATACGCTTCACGATCTCGGGATCTCTAATCACGAGCTCCGGATTGGTGGATCGGTAGAATCCTACCACTTTCTCTTTCGGATACTTCCAGTACATTTCGGCCGCCTTCTGCGTGATGCTCTTCTGCATGAGGTAGACTTGTGCATTATTGCCGACCAGCACAATAGGCTTGTCATGTTTGACTCCTTTCTTCTCCCAGTAGCTGAAGGTGCGCGTGCCGTACAGGTACAGTGCGACGATGGCGACCAGCGCGATGGCGGCGGTGATCATGTTGACGTGTTGATGTGTTGCTGTGACTGCGAGTTGCGACAGAGCGACGAGTGCGCGTGGCCGCCTGGGGCAGAGTGTGCCGGGTAGTGCGGCCGAGCCGTGTATATAGGAGCGCGTCGCGACGGCTTATCTAGCTACGCGCTATCACTATATTATTTGCGATCTAATTCATCTACCATTCAAGTACTGTTGGGAAATAGAAAAATAATTTTAGTTATTTAACAGGTCCATATCTCAACATAGCACTGCGGCATTAAATAACGCAGCAGTATTCAGATGACCCCTGTTATGTCAAGGAAACTCACTCAAAAAACAATTGTATAATGATAAATATCTATAATTATGATCAAACTGGGGAATCAAAAGCTGAAGATGAAAGTGCATAGTGTGGACATAGCTAATAGGTAACTAGGTGCATTTACTATTCAAAACATGCATCAGCACAATGATTTACATCAATCTTAATTTATCTTATTTTAGTATAATTATTAAGTATGAATTATTAATGGACGCTCCGTCGTACCCTGGTGTATGCTTTTGGCCGATGACTTTGTTCTGGTAACCGAGAGCGGCCAAGAGGTCCAGAGCAGATTAAAAGTGTGGTAGCGAAGGCAATATTGAGAAATAATGTTTGAGAATGTTGGTCTGAAATAAAGCAAAACCAAAACAAAATACTTGTTTTGCGATTTCGGCGGTCGCTACAGTTCTGTGCCTATAACTCTTACCGGAACGCCCATACCGATCTGCTCCAACTTCCAGTACCTCGGGTCGCTTGTCCAAGGAGATGGCAAAGTAGACCGGGACGTAACGCAACAGATCAACTCAGGATAGATGAAATGGCGACAGGTCACTGGAACAACTTGAGACCCACGGATGGGCATCCGTGGGTCTCAAGTTAAAGTGGAAAATACACAAGTCCGAGATTAGCCCTGTCGTACTGTATGGATCAGAATGCTGGGCTGTGGAAATGATGGATGAAAAACGATTGCATGTAGCGGAGATGAGAATGTTGAGATGGATGTGCGGAGTGACAAGATTGGATAAAGTAAATAATGAGTATATTAGAGGAAGTTTGAAAGTGGTGCCTGTTACAGAAAAGCAGGGAAAAAAAAGAAAAAAAATGTTGATTTGAAATTGAAGTGTCGTCTGTATTGGTGTATGGGCATTGTAATGAGAAGGGATGAAACGAATGTGACTAAAAAAGTGATGGATATTGATGTTGAAATAAGAAAATATGGATGGTTTGTGTAAGGAATGATATGCAAGAGAAAGAAGTAAATGATGCCGTGGCGACTGACAGGGGAGAATGGAAGAAAGATGAGGGCAGGAAGATGATGATGAAGTATGAATTTCAGAGATTTACTTTTGTACCCGGTCTCCTCTAGATGGTTTGTAATTGAATCTTCGAAAAATTAAAATATAGGATAAGTAAATATTTTATGACAATTGGGATTTTAACAATTATTGCCCATTCGACACAACACTCTGTTTCTTATAAAACTCACAATTTTTTTAAAGATGACGCAAAAATAGTTAAAATATATTAGTTAGTATTCAATTTAAATTAGTTTAAGACACAAATAAACTACTGTATGTAAATCTAGGAAAATAACAAGAGCAGGCCTACCATTATTTTTCCTCGGTAAAATTATCTTGTTGCTCTTTAGTTTGTAATTAGCCTGTTATAGAAACTGATTTGTTGTAGTTTCAAATTATAACGACTTTAGGCTTTGTAATTGCACGCTCTTTGTATTTGTGATCTTCCGGAAATGGTTTTAGGCAAGAAGAAACATTACTTTGTTGCAAAAAGAAATGAAACTACTAATGTAACTTTAACTTTGTATTCGTGAATATTGGTATTGTTTATAATAATAATTAAAATAATTAATTGTCAAATAATCTACTTAGTATTTTTGTAAGTTTTAGTCAAATGACTATGTAATTAATTACTGTAGTACTGAGTGTGTGGTTCTTCCGCCGCACATAAACAACGTTTTTAAGTTCATAATATGCTTAAGTATGCAGTTCATACTCATAATATGCATTTGCAATGTAGGTAAGAGTTGCATCATCAAGTTTAACCCTAAAACGGTTATCAAGAAATACTTCTCGAGATTATTAACATATTATCATGAGATATCAACACGAAATGATAACATGTTATAATTAAACACAAACACCTGTTTATTAAAACTCAAAGTCCATATTTTTAAACGGATAAAATACGAATGACTCGGTGTATTTTTGTGAGATAAGTAAATATGTAGGTATATTACGACTTGTACTTTGTACTACTCAATCTAAATTAATGTTCTGCATCACGATGACGGGAGTTTTCGGGGAGCTACACGAGTGCCACTGCAGCACACGCGTGAATAGAGGTACAAAACACCACTATCATCATTGCAGCCGGTTTCATACTAGCCGGGACCATAGCAGCTGCTGCTGTCTGCTGGATGTTATAGTCCTCCAGTTCTCTTGCCAACGTGCTTTGAGCGACTTCCACCGCATCGCTGGCCCAACGACTCTGAGCTAGTTGACCTAAACTGTATAAATAGTCGTAGCAAATAATCGATAATGCAGCAATGAGTGTTGAGGTGGGTGCAGTAACGTAGAACTGTTGCACAGTGCGCGACTGCCGCGTCGCAGTCATCACAGTCATAGTCTGCCATTGAGCCCCGACAGCATTCAGCTTTCCTTCACAAACGATGAGTCCTTGCGTTGCTTTGAGTGACTTGCGGGAGAGTAATGTTCCACGGGGTAAGCAGGTGAGCAGGTACTCATGTGTTGTGGGCGACTCATACATTCACAACCACACGCGTTGATAACAAGTCAAGTCACCCATTCCTCGGACATTATCCGTTATTAACGCTCTCCTGGACTCAAACAAAGGTCTTGATATGGATCGGTCGGATGAATGGAAGGTGCTACTGTCAGAATGTTTGACTTTTTGTGAGAAGATTGCATGACTGTGTTAAATAAATTATACGTGTTTAAATACTGTAATTGGTTTCGGCCGCTCTATTTAAAATAAATAAATAAATAACGGAATTTGTCCAAAGACATTCATCATGAGTATTAAGTATTTCATTGGACTTTGACTCACAACTCATAATTATACTAGACGTGTGTTTTTTACATGACAGGTGTATTTGGTGTAGGTAGGTACTAATTAAAATAGCATTATTGTTAAAGTCGTTCCGTACACGCTCGTTTTTGTGTTGCGACTAGCACTTGGCCGGTTTCGACTCTCTTCACATTAAATTAACGATATCGTGTTAAGTTTAGGATCACTTTTTTTCTGTAGAGTAACATAAATCCCACTAAAAACAAAACTTGTAAAAAAGCCAAGTAAACACTAATTGTATTCTAAATTGAAGCTTTTGTGTCTGCTAGAAGTGCCTTAGAGTTTTGATGATCGGTCAGTCAGTCAGTCAGTGAGTGACAAAATTAAGGAATTTTGATTAGTTATAATTCCTAAACTACTGGTTTAAATTAAATGAAATTTGAAATATACCGTGTACATACAATGCCTAATTATTGGTTGCTAAAAATTCACGATTCTAGTTTTATCCACAACGAAGTTATAGGAGGTCGAAAATGGCCTGAACTGTTTCGAGAAAAGGATGATACAGCCGTGCCGCTTTATTGCTCGACTTGGCGGGGGCACTGCCTGGCCCCCAGATGAAATATTTTATGCCAGCAGGACATGTTTAATTTATTTTCCCGGTTCTAAAAAAACAGTCCCAACATATAGGGTGTAAAAGTACCCTTAACGCAAACGAAGGGTATTTGTTCTCCCCACCACTGCGATCATTTTTTTGTTCTGGGAACCTCCTAGTTACGGAGATATTGGGGGTCAAAGTTCCAAATTTTTCACAGCTGTTTTTGTAAATACTACTATTTCAGGTTTTAACTTTACTTAAATTACCTCCATGACCCGTTTACTATTCAAAGCATCCACTAGCACAATGTTTTAAGGGTGCTACTTTGAGTTTTACCGTAAAATGTGATTTTTGACCCCAAAAAAAAGTCATTTCCCAGCAAAATTTTTTGCGTAGGGGTACTTAGTTTGATGTACAGAATGCTTGGTAGACGGATGCGTGAAGGGTTCGTTTATACCCTGTATTTTCTGTTGTTCTGATAATTTTAATAAAACGAGTTTTATTAACCCACGACACAAAAACGACGGGGTGTTATAAGTTTGACGTGTCTGTATGTGTGTGCGTGTGTGTCTGTGGCATCGCAGCTCCCAAACCCATGAACCGATCTTGATTCTGTTTTTTTGTTTGAAAGGTGGGTTAGGTGAGAGTGTTCTTAGCTGTGTTTGATGAAAATCGGTCCAAGATGGCCGTCGCCACATATTTTTTCACAATTTTATCAAATGAAAGGGCTTGATTACTAGAATACTATACACTATATTGAAAGGTAATGAGGAATATAAACTAACGAAATTAAAACTAAGAGCTTGAAAATGGCGGCGGCGACCTCTTGCGTCCGGCCCTGGTGCAAGCCATGGTCCGGGGCGAGGAGGAATGTGACGCCGTCGCCTCCTTCTGCGAAGCAGTGATGCTAGCGAAGGAGGTGGCGGAACGTTAGAGGGCCAGAACCTCTCGTCCCAGCCGCCGCGGGAGGCGCTCCGGGCGTCGGGGGCCACGTGATGGCTTCCGGCCACCGTAGACGCAGGCCTGTGGACGGTGAGTGATGGGTAAGCTCGCCGTCCGTCCGTCTCATGACGACGACAGGCCGTGTCGACGGCGCGTTCGTGTTCCACGCGCGCCTCAAAGAGATGTCAGCAATATGGAAGGGGCCCGCAAGGGCCGACGCCCGTCGGGGCTGCGGTTTGTTCGCAGATACCGTGGCCTCGACATGAAGGGCTAAGAAGGAACATGGGTGGTTTTTAGTCAGTAGAAGTCTGACACTCCCTTTCGCTCTGCCCAAGAGCGGGAGGGGTCATTTGATGATTTTCCACCCACCATAAAAAAAAGAGCTTGAAAATTAATATTTTGGTGACCAAGTTTGATTTAAAGGGAGTAAAAGTGGAGAACCAATGTTTAATCTTTATTGCTTCTTAGTCGCAAAAAATTATTGAGTCGCGGGTTTTTTAAATTTTTAATTTATAATTTTTCATGTGTGAATCTCGCAGATTAGTCACAACATGTCGTAGGTACTTAAAAATAACTGGCCAAGTGCAAGCCGGACTTGCACATGAAGGCTTCCGTATAATCATAGTAGGTTCAGTCGTCTTCGAGTAATCGGTGAATATACATTGAAAAAAAGTTTGCGACGAATTGAAAACTTCCTTTTATAAAGTCGGTTAAAGAGATTTTCTTTCTATCATCAGGTCAACCTAATAGCCTGAAAGAATACCACTATCGGTCCATAAGTACGAATAATTTTGAAGAAATTTTCTTTCCATAATATATTTTCTAAAGCTGTTCAAGTATTTGCGTATCAGATGCAAATACTTGAACCGCTTTAGAAATTATATGGAAAACGTCTTAAGTGCCTATTTGAGGGTGCCTCGATTTCTCTGGGATCCTATCATCAGATCCTGACTTGGTGACAATGGGGTCACCTCGGAAGTATTCATAAAAAAAATACATACACGCGAATAGAGAACCGAGGAGGTTCTCTATTCGCGTGTATATCAGAGTAAATAACGCCCTCAACTCTCCATAATATCATGTATTTACATTATTTACAAAGTTCAAAATATACAGAATGTGCTTAGAATGTAGAAGAGCCGTCAGCCGAGCTTCACCGCCACCAGCAGTGCGGCGAGACAGAGCAGCGCGGCGCGCGCGCGGGCCGGCGCGGGGCAGGCCGCGCGCGCCGCCTGGTCGCGCTGCATCGCCTCCGCGCGGTCTGCAACCAACACCAGCGAGCACTGAGCGTACAGCGCGACACGGACCTACCTAACTCGCTCACCAACTACTCGACCAACACCAAGACAGACATTTTCACTTAGGGCAATATTTTACCAATGTTCGGCTGCAATGCCAGTGTTGCCGGCCACGGTTTCGGCAACACTGACATTGACAATCATTTAAATAAAAGGTGTAACTGTATCAAAGGGGCTGGTTCGGATCTTCCCGTCACTGTGATATTCTTTAATGTTCTGGACTATACACTACACCCCTCGAGTCCCCCTATTCTGTTATTTTTATCTTTAAATGTTGACATACATAATGCTTGGTTGACGACATCGTGAATGGTTGCTCTACACCTGTATAACCTGGTCATTTAGCATCGTCCTACATAGCCACACACGCACTATTATTGTAGGTAGAGTCCATTTCACGAAAGAAGTCCCGCGGACAATTGTGGAACTAAATTTAACAGATCGGCCATGTTGTCGTTTGTCGATGTTATCAAGGTGCGTTTGTTGAGGTAGATATTTTGTGAGTTTATTATTGGATTAGTGCGTTATAAGGTTTATTTACGATGCCAAAAGTTGTGAAACAACATTATGTCGCGCGACATACAGCGCTGCGTCTGCGGGACTTCTTTCGTGAAATGGACTTTACATTGAAACTGAAGGTTGGCGTGAGTGAGACGCCACAATTTGCAGCATTAGTCTTTCATTGTGACGTCGATGATTTCGACAGCCATTGATATCGGATTTTATAGTCCGTGTACAAACGTAAGAGTCATACAAGTTCAGAAATATTGCTGGAATATCAATTTTTAAGAAAAAATGGTCATAAAAATGACATGGGCCTTGAAAGAGAAAGGAATGCCTGGGAAGTGTAGAGTTAATTCGTGCGATGTACAGACAATCTTGGACCTACGTCCGGTCAGCTGCTGGCAACACCAACGAGTTCAGTGTGGCTGTTGGCCTGCATCAAGGGTCGGTTTTGAGTCCGTACCTCTTCCTGTTGATTTATGGATGCTACGACGTCGGACATACAGGAAGAAGCACCGGGTGCATGCTTTTTGCCGACGACATTGTTCTTGTCGGTGAAGATGGACCTGAGATCCAGAGTAGATTGGAGAAATGACAACAGAAGCTGGAGAATGTTGGCTTTAAAATCAGCACAACTAAAACCGAATACATGTTCTGCGATTTCGGCGGTCTAACCAGCCCTGGAGTCATAGCGTTACATCTCGGTATATACTCGTGCAAAGCGATGGCGAAATAGACCGTAGTGTTAAGCATAGAATTAACACGGGAGGGGTGAAATGGCGGCAGGTCACGGGAACAATCTGCGACTCCCGCATTTAAACTAAAGGGTAGGATTATTACAAAACAATGGTTAGACCTGCGACCTTAGACTTGGTATGGGCATGTGATGCGGAGGAATGAGGAAAATATCATGACGAAGGTTTTGAATATGAATGTGGATGGGTACCTATAAGAGTAGAGGAAGATCAAATAAACGATGGATGGACTGTGTTAACAATGATATGGTAAGAAAGGAGGTGTCACAAGAGATGACGAGAAACAGAGAGGTATGGAAGAGGAAGACATGCTGCGCCGACCCCAAATGAATTGGGATAAGGGCAAGAGAATGATGATGGTCATCAAAATGACAATATTGTAGCTTCATATTGCATACAAAATATAGACCGTGAGCAAAAAAATCGGGAACAACTGGCCAAGTGCGAGTCGGACTCGCACATGAAGGGTTTCGTACCATTGGAGTAGGGAAGTCCCGTTTAATTTGTATTATTTGTTGTTATTGCGGCAACAGAAATACACATTTTGTGATAAAGGGGTTTGAACTTTTTGTATGGAAGCTGGCATATCGACCCACCACCATTTTGATATTTTTTAAGAAATCACAGCTCACGATGAAATTGATATGTATGGGTAGAGGACACCTAGACGAACAAAAAATGTCGAGTTACATGGTACCCCAAAGTGTCACTTTATCGAGATGTTTGAAGGCAAAGATCGACATATGAGTACAAAGATCACATAAAAATAGACCTTTTACGTGAATGTAGGCGTTGATTATTATTGTTACTGTTTATTGAAAAAGAGCAGGTACCTACATAAAATACTACAAGGAGCACGAGAAAAGTATTCTTTGACATAACATAGCGCTTCACTGCGATTCGAAGCGAATTTCTTGTGCGCATAATAATAATCAACCTGGGGATGATTATTTGGATACAATTTACCGCCTATTCACGTAATAAGTTTTTTTTTAATGATTGTCGTTGTACTCATTTGTCGATCTTTACCTTCAAATATCTCGGTAACGTGACACCTTGGGGTGGGAAAAAAAATCTAAATGGCGGGCAGGTTGATAATGTTGATATGCCACATGGGTTCCATCCTCTTTGTTTCTCATAGTGTTTGTATGAATGACAAAGTTATATTTTCGGTTTTTTAACTGTTCACTATATCTCGTTCAAACCAATTTTGGTTATGAGTTTCCATTGCGACCTGCAGTATATTACTTTTTTACACTCTTTTAGTTTAAAAGTAAGAGGAGGGGGCACACATTTTACCACTTTGGAAGTGTTTATCTTTTAAACGATGGACTTTGAGTAAAAATGGTTTTAGAAACCTCAATGTAATTTTTAAAGACCGATCTACGGACACCACACAGAAATACGTTTGATGAAAACAGTATTTTAGTTTTAGTATCCCCCCATGTTATATAGTATATATATGTATTAGTATGTACCATTTATGTAGGTATATTGATTTATGTTAACAAAATAGTATTCTCCTAATTTAATTATATTTGTACTCTACCACAGTACTGTCCTATTTGACCCTAAGGTTGACTGGTAGAGAATGCCTTGTGGCATTAAGTCCGCCTATGTACCACGTTTGTGCATGAAGTTTATCATCATCATCATTTCAGCCTGAAATCACCCACTGCTGGGTATAGGCCTCCCCTTTTTTCTGCCACTCCTTTCTGATCTGTGCGTCCCTCATCCATCCGCTTCCCGCGCTCCTGACAATATCGTCGACCCAACGCGCTTTTGGACGGCCCTGCTTTCTCTGGCCTAACCTTGGCCACCATTCGGTCAGGATCTTACTCCATCGGCCATCTCCGCGTCTAGCCAGATGACCTGCCCAACTCCACTTTAGTTGTATCGCCCTGTCCCCGACGTCAAACACATTCGTACGACGACGGATTTCAGTATTGCGCACTCGGTCTAGTAAGGTTATGCCGAGCATAGCTCGCTCCATGGCCCTTTGTGCAACTCGTATTCGGTGCACAGTCTCCTTTGTGAGCATCCATGTCTCGGCACCGTAGGTCATCGTTGGCAGGACACACTGGTTGAAAAGGCGGGTTTTTAGGCACTGGGGTATCCTCTTAGACCGCAAAACATGCTCGAGCTTACCGAATGCCGCCCACCCTAGCTGTATTCTCCTGGAAAGTTCTTTGTTCGATTGCTCCTTATCAAAAGATAGAACATGTCCAAGATAAACGTAATTATCAACCATTTCCAGACGCTCGTTTCCCACCACAACAGCTGAAACAGAGTCATCCGGAGTTCGTGACATCACCTTCGTCTTGGACATGTTCATTCTCAAGCCTACTCGTAAAGAAGCATCGTGGAGTTCTGACAGCCTGCGTTGAAGGTCTTCTAGGGATTCGGCGAACAAGATGAGGTCATCTGCAAATCGAAGGTGCGACAAGTAGACACCATTGACGTTTATACCACACTGGTCCCAATTTAATGTCTTTATCACGTCTTCCAGGGCAGCCGTAAAAAGTTTAGGTGAAATAGTATCTCCTTGCCGCACTCCCCTCTTGATAGGTATTGGTGCAGTGAGATCGTGTAATCTAACCTGCATTGTTGCCGAAACGTACAGCTCTTTGAGTACGTCTACATACCGAGCGTCGATCTGGCAGCGATGGAGGGAGTTAAAAACGGCCCAGTGTTCGACACTGTCGAATGCCTTCTCGTAATCGACGAAAGCTAAACACAGGGGTCGATTATATTCTGAACTCTTCTCCATCATCTGCTTCACGGTATGGATGTGGTCAATCGTAGAGAAACCACTTCGGAAACCTGCTTGTTCAACGGGCTGGCATTCGTCTAGCTGGCGGGTGAGACGGTTGCACAGAATCTTGGCAAACAGTTTATAAATTTGGGAGAGAAGCGATATAGGACGATAGTTGCCAAGATTGGAACGGTCCCCTTTCTTGTGGAGGATAGCTACTGTCGCCTTCTTCCAGGCTTGTGGTGATGTGGCACTGAACAGCACTTTGTTGTAGAGTGTTACGAGAACTTGAAGCACGGGTTGACCACCGGCGCGCAGTAACTCAACCGTAATACCGTCCTCGCCAGGTGTTTTGTCACTCTGCATTTGCGAAAGTGCCTTTTCTACCTCGCAGGCCATGATATTTGGAAGGTCTTCGGAGCTTCGGTGTTCTCTGGGTGGAGCTCTTGGGTCATTACCTGACGATGACGGTTCTGCCGATTTTGAGGCATAAAGCTCTTCGTAGTATTTCTCTACGACATTTAATAATTTATTGCGGTCGGTAACAATCTGACCGTGTTCAGCTCTAAGTTTAAGGATTTGATTTTGGCTTGTATTTGTTTTCCTCTTAAAAATTTTTGGCCCTCTATGCTGTTCTATTGTGTTTATAATTATCTTTGTGTTGTATTTACGAGTGTCTCTTTTGATTGCTTTACTTATTTGCCGATTAACTTGTTCTATTTCTCTTTGATCTTGTATGGTGTGCTGTTGCATGGATCTTCTACTGTCGATAAGGGCTATGGTTCCAGATGTTAATTTTGCCTCTTTTTTACGCACTCTACCAAGATGTTTTTGTGTCGTTTCACTTATGGTTCTGCACAACAACTCGTTTATCTGAAGTTTAAATAAATAAAATTATTGAAATTACGACATTCATCTGGACAATACTGTAGAAGTGTAGAGTGTAGCGTCACTCGACAATAATCTACTTTGAATTTCCTCGAATCGTTTAATTAAGCGTCGATTAAAATGTTTTAATGATCCTTGGCACAGTTGGGAATAATGTGAAGCAGATGTCTGTAAGCGTGGTAGAGTAATGGTCGAGAAGTGGGTCGGTCGCGTTGGTGACTCACCGTCGTCGTCGACAGCGAGCGAGAGCGCAGCGGCGCGGCCGGCGGCGCTGCACGAGTAGGCGCCGGCGTCGCCCGCGCCCAGCTCCACCAGCGTCAGGCGCGACTCCACGCGCGCCGTCCAGCGCGCCGTGTCCAGCGCCACGCCCCCGCGCTCGCCCTGCAACACGCGCCAGTCACACGCCGCACCCACAGCCACACTGGACTGCGGGCGGGCCCTACCTGCAGGCTGACGGGCAGCTCGCCCTTCTGCCAGCGGATGTCGAGCGGCGGCAGCGGCAGGTCGCGCGGCGGAGGCTCGTAGTGCGCCTCGCACGCCAGCGTGGCGGCCCCGCCCGCGCGCCCGCGCACGCTGGCCGCGCCCAGCACTGACACCACCACCTCCGGCACGGGCTCGTCTGCAACCACCGCGACACGGTAAGGTTACATCCAACTCGCTTTCTTTCCGCAGCGGCAAATGCTTTGCGACTGAGATTGAGGTGAACATGACAATTCAGACGACGTATTAGAAACGAATTTAGTTTATTATAAGAATTTTGACATCTTTGAAGTTATAAAAGTGTAAATCGTAGTAATTCTCCCGCGCCCGCTTGGTCCATAGGGCCGGAGAAAGAAGACAAAGTTGGGAGGGGTATCAAATATCTATATAAATAAAAATGAATTGTTGTTCGTTAGTCTGATTAAAACTCGAGAACGACTGGACCGATTTGGCTAATTATAGTGTTGAATTATTCGTGGAAGTCCAGGGAAGGTTTAAAAGGTGAGAAAGTGGTAGGTAGGTAGGCAGGGTAGTAGGTAGAGTAGTAGGTAGAGTAGTAGGTAGGGTAGTAAGTAGGATAGTAGAGTAGGTAGGGTAGTCGGTAGAGTAGTAGGTAGGGTAGTAAGTAGGTAGGGTAGTAGGTAGGTCGGGTAGTAGGTAGGTAGGGTAGTAGGTAGGTAGGGTAGTAGGTAGGTAGGTAGGGTAGTAGGTAGGTAGGGTAGTAGGTAGGTAGGGTAGTAGGTAGGTCGGGTAGTAGGTAGGTAGGGTAGGAGGTAGTAGGTAGGTAGGTAGTTGGTACACAGGCAGGTAGTAGGTAGGAAAAAGGGCATTGCAACGCATGCCGGGAACAGCTAGTTATCAATACAAACGGAGATGTTTTATACTTAATACTTTATGGACTGAACAACTTGTATCTGGCTGAGTTACAAAAAAGTTGTCTTATATACCTATAACGCTCTACAGTTTGCCCACACTATTGTTTCAGGCGTTTTTCATTTATGTTTTGTTAGTTGTAATTTGTAATAATTTAAATCATTAGTCTTGTTAACTTTTTAATTCGTTAACCGGAGGCGTACAACACCTCAATAACACTTCGCCAGACCCGGGAATGGAACCAAGGACCTCGCTCAACCTCTTCGCGCTTGTGACTACTAGACCAACCGTAAAATCATACAAATCATCGGAAAAACTAGGTTTTCCCGATCTGTGTAAAAGGGCGATTGGTTAATAGAAAATATACTTTCACTTTATGTATGCAAAAACGGCAATTTCAGTGCCTAATGTTTTACAGAGATAAAAGTGTGTACTTTGTATGGCGGTAATCTTCGGAACTAGTGATCCGATTCCAGGATTTCTTTCACTAATGGGAAACGTTCCCGTCGGATAACAACAACATACAAGATTGGTCTTACGGTACGCGTACACCGAATCCGTCATAGGCCGAAGTATGCTCGGGCGTCATGGGCCGATCAAATAAAACGTAAGTAATGGAAGAGAGCGCATACACTGCTACTACCGACGCCGTCCGATGACGCCCGAAAACGGACGAATCGGTTTTAGTGTACGCGTACCGTTAGAAAGAGTGAGAAATGGTAGTCGTTGCCGAGTTCCAACGTCGAGAATGTGGCAGTCGGTGTTATACTCACCTACAACGGTGAGGTTAAAGAAGAGGCTCATCTTGGGCTCGGTGTTGACCTGGCACTCGTAGCGGCCGGCGTCGCTGGTGCGCAGGCGCTCGATGCGCAGCGTGTGTCGGCTGGCCGCCGGGGAGCCGGCTGGCGCGCCCGAGCCGGCCGCCACGCGCGCGTCCGCCGTGAACACCGCGCCCGCGTGCGACAGGATCTGCAGGTCGCGAGACCGCACCCACGACACCTGGACACAATAACCTACACTGCTTATAACTGCATCCAAACAACGTCAAACTCGAACACAATCTCTTCTACAACATAATATAGAAACATTATAAATCGGTTTGTCAACAAAATAAATTCAAGAGTATCGTCTGCTGAGTGAGGCATGCAGTGACTAGAATAGCAACAGACAACCAAAATAGATAGATACAATGTGCACGCCATTGGGAAAATAGATTATCTGCATGTTTATTTGTGTATCTTCGACATTGACCAAGGATTCCGGTTTTTTTTATAACCACAAGTAACTAAACTGGTTTCACAACGAATCTTTCCGTTTAGCTGAAAGCTGGAAGTTTTCACTTGATCTGCACTGTCCACTGTAGGACATAACCCCCCCCCCCCCCCCCTACCCCAAGTTACGCCACAACAGCCGCTCCTTCCGCTTGCAGGACGTTACCCGCTGTCTTCATTGTGCACCTAGGAGTATAATTGGGAATCAAACGAGCTTACCTGTTAAGCGAAGTCTTGATTCTAATTTTATGAGTGGTGATCTGAAAAATAATTATTATTGACATAGGTAGTAATTCCCTTACGACGTATTAACACCGCGATTTTAGATTAAAGAAAATGAATATTTTTTAAAGATTGCAACATTTGCATCGTCCTATCCCGTTTTGGCATATGAAACGTCACTTATTTTAGAGATCATAACATTAGGAACTAACTCTGTTTCCTATACAGAGTAGTTCCAAATGCCTACATTCATTTTGATTTCCTGAAAGGTTAGCATTGAATTAGGTAGACTAATTATTGCAGCTTTGGGGTTGTTAGCTAGTGGTGGGTGGGTAATAATTATTTTTCAGATCACCACTCATAAAATTAGAATCAAGACTTCGCTTAACAGGTAAGCTCGTTTGATTCCCAATTTTACTTCGTGGTGATCTTCAAATAATTATTATTGACATAGGTAGATGTTTAGAGTTTGCTGCAATAATTTAATAAGTAATTAAAACACAAATAATTCTGGATGTCAATTTGTGAACATTACCCAAGTAACGAAATTTGGTACTATAAAAGTCCTGATAATGTATTAGAGTGTACTAACTACTACTATGTAAACGTTTACAAATCCCTAAATAGACCCCAATTTTTGTACCTGATTTATTGTATAAACATTATATAAAGGCTCTCATGGTGACAAATTTGCACTATAAAAGCAACCAAAACATGTTTGTATTTTGCACTGTAAACAATTCCAGTGATGTGTTTTATCACACTTGTCGTGAGTGTTCCCTAAGAAAACAAATAATATCGGTACCATATGCTTTAGTCATTTTCCATTGTTGCTAAACGTAACAATTGTTTTGAAAAAACGTTACCCTTCCCTTGCAGTCGGGTAAAAAGATAAAACACGAAACTTTCATGAACCGTTACTCTGCCGTAACTTGCACTTGCGAAAAAAAAAAATTGTATCAATTAAATCATTGCGCTGATTTTAAATTTGACAATGCGCCTTCATGTATTTTTATGTTTTAATTAAATTTAAATTAATACAATTTATACATTGGCTCCTACCGTGTTGCCAATGTGCTATCATGGCAGAAAATAGCAGCCATGTTTTCACCGAAAACGAATTAGATCACCTCTTGTCTCGTAGCAGTAACACAAACTCACGTACAGAGCTATTAAGTTATGTAGCAGCTGCACCAGGAGTCCTATTCAGTACTCTAGAAGAGTTGTTATGACTTTTACAGAACGGGGCTAGTTCTGTTCGTTATAGCGACGTTGAGAGAACTTTTAAGAAGTTAAAAGGTTACGTAGTGGTTGTGTAAGGTACAGTGCAGATTGATCCTTGAATAGTATTTTCGATACTGTTACAGTACTTGAGCTGCAAAACTTATTTTGACGCATTATTAGTGCATAATAGATAAATAAAAGTCGTCTTTAGTACTAAGTAGCTCCAATTTTTTTTTTTTTTTTTTTTTGACGTGACAACGTCTTATAAATTGGTTTGCCGGGTGACACTTCAAGAAACTGCGTTACGCTCCGCTCACGTTATGCGCTCACAATGAGAGCGAGTAAGAGGCACGCGTCCAGAGCGAGAGAGAGAGAGTGAGAGAGATAGGCATACACACCGGTTCATGTCTTGCGCTTCTATTTTCGTTGTCACGTAAAACTTTCGCCCGTATACCGACTTTACAGGCAACCAATTTTTTTTTTACTATGCAACACTTTAATGATTCGTATGGTCCTGTGAGTGTTCTAAGAGCTAAACTATAAAAATTAAATTCTATTTAATCTTATAGAACCAAAATTCTCTGTTAAAACCTTTATAGTACAAGCAGTAACAATGGTTACCATTATAGGCCTACTATATCACTCTTTGGTAATAAAACGCCTAGGTACTTATGACTTCCTTACTTTAGGTATAATAGAGCTTTAGTATTATAACCTTAAGGATATAGTGCATGTTGAATTGATAACTATAATAAAATAATAATTATAGATCAACAATATGTCTGATGTCAGCTCTGATTTGATCTGCTGTTTGTGTTGTACTGTATGAAGTTAGATATGGAGTTCAAAAAACCAGTTTCACTTGAAATATAAGAAACTTAATATTAGTGGTTGATATTCTTAACGAACTGTTTTATTACTCCAATGGGTAAAAATTAGAGCTTGCAGAACAACAAATATCTTCATCCTGAAATGAGATTGGACACTTTTGATATATACCATCGGAATTCAAATTCATTAATTTTGTGATCATAAGTAAATAGTAGGTGGTATAATATATAAAATTCAGAAACTATCTATGTTATTGGGCACACATAAAGTTTCTACAATTAGGTACATAAAATTAAATTGTTTCAAAAACGTAAAATAAAAACATAACAATAGAATCTGGTTCAATAAAAATTAAAATTACATGCATCAAATGTCAAAGTTTTGACGATGTAAGTAAAAATGTTAATGTAAATAGACACATAAGTATACATAACATCACATTCATGTAACAGGGGCGAGCCCATTGTCATTATCTGAGCACAAATCCATACTCCGTGGCTGCTACCGAGAAATTCCTGATGGAATAACACTTTGCATGATCCACGAATAGAACCCAGAATCTCATTCTCAGCGGCGCTTGCAAACCATAGCTCAACGAGGCAGATGACCAACAACTTGGCAAATTAAATGTCAATACTGTAACAGTTTTCACTTTGTCTATCAATAATGGTGAGAATCTGTTTTTTAAATTCATTGAGGCTTTTACTGTCTTTAATTTGCGTAGATATTTTAGTGTACAATCTGGGTGATTGCAAAAATATACACTTTTGTGATGCACGCAGCTATGTGTGAAGTTTATCTGAGCAACATAGGCTTTCGACAGATTTATATAGATGCATATTGTTTTTGGCAAAAATACATTATTCATAAATATACAATGTCTACTGTTGGTATTTAAGAAAATTCCGCTTGCATGATTTTGTGAATTTTATTTTGAATGAGCTCATGATTTACTTCTCTTAATAATACTTATAAAAGTATTACCCCAAAATATAAGTCTATACTGCAGAGACAACCAAACCGTGGTAAGCCACCAGCAGTGCGGTTTTATTTATAATCTTAATCAGCATAATTATAAACAATATAGGAAAACTTACTAAGTTTCTCCCACAAATTGTCTATTTGAGTTCTCTGACATAATATTCTTATCAATAAAAGCTCCAGAAATTTTGTTACGTGAAACATAATTATATCCTGATGTCTTGATATCCTAACCCACAATCCCTTCATGTTAGCACTCCCATGCACCCCCCCCCCCCCCTTGTTTTCAATTATATCACTATAGTACTTACTTGTACTATCAAGTGTGTACATCTCGTGCCCAGATAAATTAAAATTCTTCTTTACTTTGTTGTAATTTAGGTCTGCCCATCTCCTCGGGTATTAAATATTATTTAATGCAGGTTACATGCTTACTACAATACATGATTGTTTTGCGTTTCTATGATGAATTGATCAGACATAACAAGTTATCTCTTATTATTAGGTATGGTTTCAGTGATTTTCTCTGAAAATACTCTTAGGCATAAATAAATTATCAACGTTTTAAATTACAACATGATTAATTTAATATTGAAGCCATAGATTGCTAGGTATAGCGACGAGTTACTATTAGGGTTGTTATTTTAGATTGGGCCTTACAATATAGTGGTACTATTATCTTTTCCTAAGAGGGGTTGAGGTCTCGGAGTGGAAATAATTTATTTGGAACTAAAAAGTGTTTGGTTGATAAGGTCATCTGTACATTGGCAGGCTGTTAAGACCTCGAAATTTTGTCAGTCTATAAACCTTTTCCCTCTCAATACTAATACTTTTTGAGTATTGGGACATTACAGTGCATTTACCACCATGTTTTATTTAGTTTATTCAGAAAATAAACGGTTATACATTAAACATTGTTTGCATAACATAACATAACATCACGCCTGTAATCCCCGAAGGGTTAGGCAGAGGTGTCAGACACCCATATTTCGCCAGTTTTGCATTTGGTTGGTTACGTGCATGATTATGTAACTTTGATTTATAACCAATGATGCTTCCATAATATTATACTCGATGAAGAAGCTATGAAAAGATTTCACTTAATGTGGCCATAACATGCTGAGAGTATCTCATACTAAAGCATGTGCAATCATGACAAATGTGTGTCAGCCAGCAGAATACAAATAAGGCAGCCAAGTAACTTTTACTTGCTGATAGGAAACCAGGTGGCAAAGTATGGTCCCCATTCACTGCAAGAGTATATGCATTAGCAAGACTATAATGCACATTGGATAAGCAAGGTTGTCTCGCAACCATCATGCTCATAGATTAAAAAGCATATTTATAAATTTAGCTGACCAAAGTTCATAGTAGAGTAGGTTCACCTGTGATGTCTATTCTAGGTATTTTTAGTGTTAGCATTGTCCAATGACTTTGCTAAGGGCATCTTGTGTCATGCACTGATAGTTTGCTATGCAGCTAGTAACATGGGATATATGTTTTCATGTAAAGCATACTTCTGGGTGGTAATTATTCCGTTGGAATCATTCAAGTAATCAGAGAAGTATAGAAGATGACATGCTGCGCCAACCTCAAATGAATTGGGTTAAGGGCAAGAGAATGATGATGACTCAAAACACACAAACATCACATGGAGATGGATCTCACCGGCTATGCCGATTGTAAGTATTTTCAGTGTTAGCATTGTCCGATGACTTTGCTAAGGACATCTCGTGTCACGCACTGACAGTTTGCCATGCAGCTAATAACTCAGGGTATATGCTTAAAATTTACACGTAAATGTAACTCACCTGCTATGCAGCATATAGGTATTTTCAGTGTTAGCATTGTCCAATGACTTTGCTAAGGACATCTCGTGCCACACACTGCTAGTTTGCTATGCAGTTAATAACATAGGATATATGCTTACATGGAAATGTAACTCACCTGCTATACCCAGTATAGTTATTTTCAGTGTTAGCATTGTCCAATGACTTTGCCAAGGACATCTCGTGTCACGCACTGATAGTTCAAGTTCCAGCTAGTACATAGGAAATATATGTTACTGGGGTGTCGCGCACCCACTGGAAAAAGCTTTAAGAAGCTTACAGCACACATGTGGTTTACAGTGTTAATGACGATCGTATCGCTTGAATAAGCACTGTAGATATCACTTATCCGGAGGTCAGTTATAGCCAGGCATTCTTACGCCTAATGGTAGGGCTAAAAGGGTTACATCCAAGTTCACTGCTGTGGTCGGCTGCGCGAGCGTTGTCTGTAGGTATTTGCTCAGATTTCTGCGTCTCAGGTTTACGATTTTCACTAACGCTGCACTTATTACACTTCTTGTCACTCAGTATTTTGTTATTTCGGTAGAATATAACGTAAACTTATTTTTAAGCGAATAATTTGACGAGAAAAAACTTTTTTCTTGCGGTGTCGTTAACGCGCGAAAAAGAAAAGTGACGTTTCATATGCCAAAACGGGATAGGACGATGCAAATGTTGCAATCTTTAAAAAATATTCATTTTCTTTAATCTAAAATCGCGGTGTTAATACGTCGTAAGGGAATTACTACCTATGTCAATAATAATTATTTGAAGATCACCACGAAGTAAAATTATGTAGTCCAGTCAGAATAAGCTTAAAAAGAAGGTTAAATAACAATCATTTACAACATATTGAATAAGTAAAAACGTAACGCAAAAACCGAATAAGAAAGAGGGTTTACTGATTCCTCTCCGTCTGCTCATACACACCCGCAATAAGTTCAGTTGGTCCGTGATCATGGTGCTTGCAACAGTGCCCAAATATCGGGACGTCAAAACAAACGGCAGACATGGTCAATAACCCATTTTCCTTGTTAATGACTTATGTTCTAATCTAAATAACAGTACAACTTGATCTATCAAGCGACGCACTACTGCTCACCAGGGCGACCGCCGACCAGGGATCATAAATACAACTGCCTGCTAGCTGCTATCCTCACATAGCCTCCTTGTTCCCAATTGATAATACTTCCACTTAAACGATTATCAATTTCATGTTTGTAGTATCAAGCTTGTTCAGAATGGCTAGTAGGTATTTGAAAAAGTTATAAAAAACCGGTCAAGTGCGAGTCGGACTCGCGCACGAAGGGTTCCGTACCGTAATCTATTAAAACGGCAGAAAAATTGCGACTCCGACTCTATAGTCGGCGGTGTTTTTTTTTTATTTCTTATGTTTTAATCGATTTGAACATAATAATAATAAGGTATAGTTATCTGTGCTAATTTTCTTTCCCGCCCTTGGTTGCGGAAAAATAAGATTACCGCACGCATGCGAAATAAGTTGCATTTCGAACCTAATCGTAGTGCAATAAGAGCTTGTTTTCGAGGAAGTGTATTGAAAAATATATTATGGTAGAATGTAAGAAACCTTTTAACGAACCTGACTCCATGGGAAATCATCAAATGACACGCTCTGGGTGGAGCGGAAGGGAATGTCAGTCTTGTACCGACTAAAACCACTCATGTTCGTTCTTAGTAATATTTTGTGTTCCTGGGCCGCGATATCTGTTTGGAACAGTCCCGCAGCCCCGGAGCGCAAAACTGACAAAAAAAGCTGCTTTCGGGATTGGAATCTGAATCGCAACCGTAGTACCTATATTATTTATGTAGAGGATGGAATACACTTGGCCAGTTTCCATTGTATATCAAAAACAATCGTAACCCGATCAAATCCGGCTCGCACACAGATATGTGGGCGGGGGATGAGTAAATACAAAAATGTGATTACGTCGCGGAGCAAACATTTCGCGAAAGTTATAGCGTAGTGTTGGCAGCGCGCGCTTCCGGGAGCGTGCGCAGTGGGCGCGCGGCGCGTGCCGCGTGCGCCACCGCTCGGCGCGTGCCGCGTGCGCCACCGCTCGGCGCGTGCCAGCTATAATTGTGTAGCGAGCTGCGGAGTGGAGGGGGGGGGGGGAGTCGTTGACCGGCATTTTTCAAATCGCTCACGATCAGTGTCAGGTGTTTGTTTTTAGCAGCGCGATGGTGACGTAGCGCGAGGATCCCAAAAAACCGCAGTAGGAACAACGCGCGCGTCTTGCCCGCGTGCCCACGTGCCCGCGTTCACAATCCTCACATCGTATAATTGGGAATCAAACGAGCTTACCTGTTAAGCGAAGTCTTGATTCTAATTTTATGAGTGGTGATCTGAAAAATAATTATTATTGACATAGGTAGTAATTCCCTTACGACGTATTAACACCGCGATTTTAGATTAAAGAAAATGAATATTTTTTAAAGATTGCAACATTTGCATCGTCCTATCCCGTTTTGGCATATGAAACGTCACTTATTTTAGAGATCATAACATTAGGAACTAACTCTGTTTCCTATACAGAGTAGTTCCAAATGCCTACATTCATTTTGATTTCCTGAAAGGTTAGCATTGAATTAGGTAGACTAATTATTGCAGCTTTGGGGTTGTTAGCTAGTGGTGGGTGGGTAATAATTATTTTTCAGATCACCACTCATAAAATTAGAATCAAGACTTCGCTTAACAGGTAAGCTCGTTTGATTCCCAATTTTACTTCGTGGTGATCTTCAAATAATTATTATTGACATAGGTAGATGTTTAGAGTTTGCTGCAATAATTTAATAAGTAATTAAAACACAAATAATTCTGGATGTCAATTTGTGAACATTACCCAAGTAACGAAATTTGGTACTATAAAAGTCCTGATAATGTATTAGAGTGTACTAACTACTACTATGTAAACGTTTACAAATCCCTAAATAGACCCCAATTTTTGTACCTGATTTATTGTATAAACATTATATAAAGGCTCTCATGGTGGCAAATTTGCACTATAAAAGCAACCAAAACATGTTTGTATTTTGCACTGTAAACAATTCCAGTGATGTGTTTTATCACACTTGTCGTGAGTGTTCCCCAAGAAAACAAATAATATCGGTAACATAATTATGCTTTAGTCATTTTCCATTGTTGCTAAACGTAACAATTGTTTTGAAAAAACGTTACCCTTCCCTTGCAGTCGGGTAAAAAGATAAAACACGAAACTTTCATGGACCGTTACTCTGCCGTAACTTGCACTTGCGAAAAAAAAAAAAATTGTATCAAATAAATCATTACGCTGATTTTAAATTTGACAATGCGCCTTCATGTTTTTTTATGTTTTAATTAAATTTAAATTAATACAATAAGTACTTGTCACGACTATGGCTGCTATAGTACGCATTGGCTCCTACCGTGTTGCCAATGTGCTATCATGGCAAAAAATAGCAGCCATGTTTTCACCGAAAACGAATTAGATCACCTCTTGTCTCGTAGCAGTAACACAAACTCACGTACAGAGCTATTAAGTTATGTAGCAGCTGCACCAGGAGTCCTATTCAGTACTCTAGAAGAGTTGTTATGACTTTTACAGAACGGGGCTAGTTCTGTTCGTTATAGCGACGTTGAGAGAACTTTTAAGAAGTTAAAAGGTTACGTAGTGGTTGTGTAAGGTACAGTGCAGATTGATCCTTGAATAGTATTTTCGATACTGTTACAGTACTTGAGCTGCAAAACTTATTTTGACGCATTATTAGTGCATAATAGATAAATAAAAGTCGTCTTTAGTACTAAGTAGCTCCAATTTTTTTTTTTTTTTTTTTTTTTTTTTTTTTACTATGCAACACTTTAATGATTCGTATGGTCCTGTGAGTGTTCTAAGAGCTAAACTATAAAAATTAAATTCTATTTAATCTTATAGAACCAAAATGCTCTGTTAAAACCTTTATAGTACAAGCAGTAACAATGGTTACCATTATAGGCCTACTATATCACTCTTTGGTAATAAAACGCCTAGGTACTTATGACTTCCTTACTTTAGGTATAATAGAGCTTTAGTATTATAACCTTAAGGATATAGTGCATGTTGAATTGATAACTATAATAAAATAATAATTATAGATCAACAATATGTCTGATGTCAGCTCTGATTTGAGCTGCTGTTTGTGTTGTACTGTATGAAGTTAGATATGGAGTTCAAAAAACCAGTTTCACTTGAAATATAAGAAACTTAATATTAGTGGTTGATATTCTTAACGAACTGTTTTATTACTCCAATGGGTAAAAATTAGAGCTTGCAGAACAACAAATATCTTCATCCTGAAATGAGATTGGACACTTTTGATATATACCATCGGAATTCAAATTCATTAATTTTGTGATCATAAGTAAATAGTAGGTGGTATAATATATAAAATTCAGAAACTATCTATGTTATTGGGCACACATAAAGTTTCTATAATTAGGTACATAAAATTAAATTGCTTCAAAAACGTAAAATAAAAACATAACAATAGAATCTGGTTCACTAAAAATTAAAATTACATGCATCAAATGTCAAAGTTTTGACGATGTAAGTAAAAATGTTAATGTAAATAGACACATAAGTATACATAACATCACATTCATGTAACAGGGGCGAGCCTATTGGCATTATCTGAGCACAAATCCATACTCTGTGGCTGCTACTGAGAAATTCCTGATGGAATAACACTTTGCATGATCCACGAATAGAACCCAGAACCTCATTCTCAGCGGCGCTTGCAAACCATAGCTCAACGAGGCAGATGACCAACAACTTGGCAAATTAAATGTCAATACTGTAACAGTTTTCACTTTGTCTATCAATAATGGTGAAAATCTGTTTTTTAAATTCATTGAGGCTTTTACTGTCTTTAATTTGCGTAGATATTTTAGTGTACAATCTGGGTGATTGCAAAAATATACACTTTTGTGATGCACGCAGCTATGTGTGAAGTTTATCTGAGCAACATAGGCTTTCGACAGATTTATATAGATGCATATTGTTTTTGGCAAAATACATTATTCATAAATATACAATGTCTACTGTTGGTATTTAAGAAAATTCCGCTTGCATGATATTGTGAATTTTATTTTGAATGAGCTCCAATCAGGCTCATGATTTACTTCTCTTAATAATACTTATAAAAGTATTACCCCAAAATATAAGTCTTTACTCTGCAGTGCGGTTTTATTTATAATCTTAATCAGCATAATTATAAACAATATAGGAAAACTTACTAAGTTTCTCCCACAAATTGTCTATTTGAGTTCTCTGACATAATATTCTTATCAATAAAAGCTCCAGAAATTTTGTTACGTGAAACATAATTATATCCTGATGTCTTGATATCCTAACCCACAATCCCTTCATGTTAGCACTCCCATGCACCCCCCCCCCCTTGTTTTCAATTATATCACTATAGTACTTACTTGTACTATCAAGTGTGTACATCTCGTGCCCAGATAAATTAAAATTCTTCTTTACTTTGTTGTAATTTAGGTCTGCCCATCTCCTCGGGTATTAAATATTATTTAATGCAGGTTACATGCTTACTACAATACATGATTGTTTTGCGTTTCTATGATTTATTGATCAGACATAACAAGTTATCTCTTATTATTAGGTATGGTTTCAGTGATTTTCTCTGAAAATACTCTTAGGCATAAATAAATTATCAACGTTTTAAATTACAACATGATTAATTTAATATTGAAGCCATAGATTGCTAGGTATAGCGACGAGTTACTATTAGGGTTGTTATTTTAGATTGGGCTTTACAATATAGTGGTACTATTATCTTTTCCTAAGAGGGGTTGAGGTCTCGGAGTGGAAATAATTTATTTGGAACTAAAAAGTGTTTGGTTGATAAGGTCATCTGTACATTGGCAGGCTGTTAAGACCTCGAAATTTTGTCAGTCTATAAACCTTTTCCCTCTCAATACTAATACTTTTTGAGTATTGGGACATTACAGTGCATTTACCACCATGTTTTATTTAGTTTATTCAGAAAATAAACGGTTATACATTAAACATTGTTTGCATAACATAACATCACGCCTGTAATCCCCGAAGGGTTAGGCAGAGGTGTCAGACACCCATATTTCGCCAGTTTTGCATTTGGTTGGTCACGTGCATGATTATGTAACTTTGATTTATAACCAATGATGCTTCCATAATATCATACTCGATGAAGAAGCTATGAAAAGATTTCACTTAATGTGGCCATAACATGCTGAGAGTATCTCATACTAAAGCATGTGCAATCATGACAAATGTGTGTCAGCCAGCAGAATACAAATAAGGCAGCCAAGTAACTTTTACTTGCTGATAGGAAACCAGGTGGCAAAGTATGGTCCCCATTCACTGCAAGAGTATATGCATTAGCAAGACTATAATGCACATTGGATAAGCAAGGTTGTCTCGCAACCATCATGTTTATAGATTAAAAAGCATATTTATAAATTTAGCTGACCAAAGTTCATAGTAGAGTAGGTTCACCTGTGATGTCTATTCTAGGTATTTTTAGTGTTAGCATTGTCCAATGACTTTGCTAAGGGCATCTTGTGTCACGCACTGATAGTTTGCTATGCATCTAGTAACATGGGATATATGTTTTCATGTAAAGCATACTTCTGGGTGGTACTTATTCCGTTGGAATCATTCAAGTAATCAGAGAAGTATAGAAGATGACATGCTGCGCCAACCTCAAATGAATTGGGTTAAGGGCAAGAGAATGATGATGACTCAAAACACACAAACATCACATGGAGATGGATCTCACCGGCTATGCCAATTGTAAGTATTTTCAGTGTTAGCATTGTCCAATGACTTTGCTAACGACATCTCGTGTCACGCACTGACAGTTTGCCATGCAGCTAATAACTCAGGGTATATGCTTAAAATTTACACGGAAATGTAACTCACCTGCTATGCAGCATATAGGTATTTTCAGTGTTAGCATTATCCAATGACTTTGCTAAGGACATCTCGTGCCACACACTGCTAGTTTGCTATGCAGTTAATAACATAGGGTATATGCTTACATGGAAATGTAACCTACCTGCTATACCCAGTATAGTTATTTTCAGTGTTAGCATTGTCCAATGACTTTGCCAAGGACATCTCGTGTCACGCACTGATAGTTCAAGTTCCAGCTAGTACATAGGAAATATACGTTACTGGGGTGTCGCGCACCCACTGGAAAAAGCTTTAAGAAGCTTACAGCACACATGTGGTTTACAGTGTTAATGACCATCGTATCGCTTGAATAAGCACTGTAGATATCACTTATCCGGAGGTCAGTTATAGCCAGGCATTCTTACGCCTAATGGTAGGGCTCCAAGGGTTACATCCAAGTTCACTGCTGTGGTCGGCTGCACGAGCGTTGTCTGTAGGTGTTTGCTCAGATTTCTGCGTCTCAGGTTTACGATTTTCACTAACGCTGCACTTATTACACTTCTTGTCACTCAGTATTTTGTTATTTCGGTAGAATATAACGTAAACTTATTTTTAAGCGAATAATTTGACGAGAAAGAACTTTTTTCTTGCGGTGTCGTTAACGCGCGAAAAAGAAAAGTGACGTTTCATATGCCAAAACGGGATAGGACGATGCAAATGTTGCAATCTTTAAAAAATATTCATTTTCTTTAATCTAAAATCGCGGTGTTAATACGTCGTAAGGGAATTACTACCTATGTCAATAATAATTATTTGAAGATCACCACGTAGTAAAATGTCCTAATGCGTTTCACATTACACACTGGTCGTCGATTTATTCCGATCATATTTTTGGATCGCGATAGATTTGTTTACAACGCTACTCATTTCGAGGCTTTGGCTTTATACTTCATTTCAATTTAGATTTGAGTGAGTAATAATAAAAAAACCTACGTCATTTTACGATTTCAGTATGTATTGTTATATTGCGGTGTATCAACGCGCAGCTGTGGGACTGAGCGGAGCCGCTCTCTTCAGCGCCACATGCCACTCGGTGTACAACACAGAACAGATATTGCGGTGTATCAACGCGCAGCTGTGGGACTGAGCGGAGCCGCTCTCTTCAGCGCCACATGCCACTCGGTGTACAACACAGAACAGATAAAAGCAGATAAAAGAGGTTAGAAGGGCCTTGTGGGCGGGGCAGGCGCGCCGCTCATATGTCGCAAACGCTCAAATGTCGAAAATTTGATTTACCGGCCAACAATCGCGCTCATATTGTGACAGCGTACGAAGCTCCGCGAAAAAAAATAATTATGCCATCTTGCGCTATTATAGTGTGTCGGAAAAGAAGCCAGGGTGTGTAGTGTGCCTCGAGAAAGGATTTCTTATCATCGGTAAGTCCAAATACCTTAAAATACAAGTAATATTTGTAATTATTACAACAGTATTATGTAGTTGGTAGCAAAAATGATACTGTCGCATGCAGATAAAAAAATATGTACATTGCTTGCAATACGTGGGTACCATCTTGTAATGCGTGGGCGATTGCGCGATGTATTTCGTTCACTGCGAACGTCGCGTACGACGAGCCAAAGCTCGAGTTCTGCAAAATCTATGCGTTTCGAGAGTGTTGTACCAAGTTGTAAACAATGTCGATATTTAGTATGTGTGAATGTATTCAAATGATATTATTATGAATATGATTAAATAACTTTGTTTATTACTGTCAATTATTGTTTATTGTGGGTGGGTTTTCGTCTAAAATTTGTTTTGAGGTTAGCCATTTATAATGGAAACATAACACAACTAAATTTTGTTTTTAGGTTTCCAACAGATCCAGATACAAGAACACTATGGCTAGAGGCAACCGGTAAAATTGAATGGATACCTACTAAATGTAGCTGTACTAAATGTAGTAATTAATTGATTGTATGTCTTATTTTTAAGTGTTTCTCGTATGTTTACTTTTGATTTTACTTTTTTTATCTTTAATTTTTTATCTGTGTGAGACAAATAAATACCTTTTCTTTCTTTCTATCCCGTTCCGAAATTAAAGCAAAATATTGCAAAACTTAAAGTTACAAAACTAAAGTAATTTTATCGACATAAATTATCGACGTTTTGGTCGCCGTAACATGTATGAGAAATCGACGCGTGTGTGAGTGTACGTTAAACACAGTGTTTGCGCTAGTGTGACAACCAGTAGCAAACTCGCGATTTATGTAAGTATGGTTTATTTGTGTGCGTAATGCGCGTACGTATTAGCCGCTTGCTTGTAGTGGATTTAGAGAGTGGGAGACAAGCGGCGACACCCGTTCTAATACAAATCAGGAACTATTTCCTTTCTAACCTCTTTTATCTGTTCTGTGGTGTACAACTTAGTACATGTACACTCTGTACAGTACCAGTTCGTTGAGTGAGCATGTACTGCAACAAGTTCCCAATGCGTTTACTTACTGCCTCTATCGTCTTGTATTGTAGAGGGACTTACAGCGTATTTATCTCACATAATCAAACATTCACTTTCAACTACAAACAATCCCTTTGTCAAAGTCCCCATGTAAACTCACTGTGTCCACTCGCCACTCGCGAACTTTTACTCACTAGATACCTAGACCGGTTAGAGAAGTCGTTTCAATTACCAAGTATAGGCACTGGAATCCAGTAGTTCAACTGCGTAAAAACCGAAAAAGTACCGAAAAAAAATCGCAAATGATCACAAGTTTCGTGTGTCAATTATAATCTTTACACACGGGGATATTTTGAGGCTTATTATGTTGCAGTTCTTTTGGGCTTCGTTGTATACGCGTGGATATGAATAGTTTGAAAAACGTCTTGCCATAAGAGAGTTGCTTGGGCTTGGGGAATGAGTATTCTAAATGTACGTTTTGAGGTTATCACTGTGTAGTCTGGTCTGGAATTCTGGATTATCATTTTCTTTCTGTATATTATAAGTACTGCATTTAAGATAAAAAGCTGTCGGACACGGAGGACCGGGGAATTCTAATAGAGATGGTTAGTTGAATTTGCTCTTTGTGCTCTTTCGGCTTCGATAAATACAGCCTTACCTTCTCAACCCAGACAGAGATACCATATTGGAGAATGGACTGACAGAGACCTAAGTAAACAGTAGGTACGCAGTACGTGAATGGGTGTGCAGTCGAGAAGTTTTTTCATGACGTAGATTGAAAGATAAGTTTTCGGGGGTCTTGGGATTGGAACTTTCTTTAAAACTAACGGCCGGCCACGGGACATTCGCCATAGCGAAAATTCGCGCGGTGCGAACGGCGAGGCGTCTAACGACTAAAACAAACGCATAGAAATGTACTGATCAAGTCACGCGGAGCGGCGAACGGCGAAGCGACCGGCGAAACGTACTGAGCGAATCGCTCGGGCGACTAGCGGCGCGGCCGGCGAGTGAAACAAATACATGAATTAGTACGGCACGAGCCACGGCGTCGAGCGGCAGTCACGGCGATGTGGCGGCGACTAGGGCAGTGATCAAACTACACACATCAAAAGTGTCTAGGGATCAAGCATTTTTATGCGGATTTCTTGAGATTGAGATGTGGCTTTGTAATAAATTTATGATTTTATAAATTTATATGGATCCTTTTTGGTGCATTTCATAATTTGAATCAGGAACTGTGAATCAAATTCGAGTAAAAGATGAAAATCAGCAGTCAATATTTTCCCTATAAAAACATACAACGCATTGAAGACATTATTAGTGCTACTGTTTCCCTACTACTGATTAAAACCAACGTTATTATGGAGCGGCGACGTCATTTAAGCAGGGAAGAAATGCTCAGAGCCGTGGGAATGATAGAAGCTGGTTCCCGGCAACGTACTGTGGCTTTAGCTCTGAATACAAGTCAGAGTGTTATCAGTCGACTTTGGACACGTTACCGAAGCACTGGTACCGTGGCTGAGCGCCATGGAGGACGGTATCGCTGTACCACACGGAGACAAGACCGATACATTCAAATCTTAACTCGAAGAGCTCCAACAATAACCGCCATGATGTTAGCCGTGAGGCTTCATCACTCTTCAGGGAACTTAATTAGCGACCAAACAGTCAGAAACCGCTTGCATGAAGTGAACCTTCATTCCCGAAGACCGCTACGGGTACCACCTATAGCAATGCACAATCGTAGGATTCGATATCAATGGGCTCTTGAACACAGAAATTGGGCAGAAGAACAATGGCGTTTCGTGTGCTTTTCTGATGAGTCTCGTTTTGGTATGAGACCGGATACAAGACGTATACGACACTGGAGAACCCCTGGACGCCAACAGCGATTAAAATCCTGCCAGGAAGTCCATCCTTATAGTGGTGGAACCATCATGGTATGGGCGGGTATTTGGATCGGCGGAAGAACTGAGTTGATTTGGATCAGAGGCAACCTCAACGCTCAAATTTATGCTGAGACGATTGTATCAGACGTCATCGTTCCTCTACAAGTGCAAATCGGTCCCTTATTTCAGTTAATGCATGATAATGCACGACCGCACACCGCAAGAGTTGTAAGACAGACTCTCGCCGCAGCTAACATCAATGTCCTGCCCTGGCCTGCTCAGTCGCCAGACTTGAACCCGATTGAGCATGCATGGGATATGCTACAGAGAAGAGCTCTGCCGAATATGGAGGGTATCCAGTCGCAAGAAGACCTTTTTTTGTTGTTGCAACGAACATGGGCGGCCATTCCACAGCGTGATTTGGATGAACTCATTTTGAGTATGCCAAACCGATGTTTTGTGTTGTTAGTGTTCGCGGTAGAAACACGGATTATTAATTGTTTAAGTTACCCAATAAAATTTTAAAGAAAACTGTTATTTCAGTCTTTTTTTCGAACTTTAATGTTAGTGGTTCAAATGTCAAAAATCCCTTTATTAGGAAAATGGCAAATTTCTTTATTAATGCAAAGGTGACTTGGTTTATCGTTACTGTGACAAACGAAAACACTTTATTTGATGAATCCTTAAAGAAAATTTTAATTAATATCAATCAGGAGAAAAGTTATTGCAAAAATATATGTTGATCCCTAGACACTTTTGATGTGTGTAGTTGCGTTGTTTTCGCCGTGAATAATTCACTGGCCTTCAACCATTTTGGTGCCGATGGTAATATCAAAAATGTTATCCGCTTTTTTCAGTCTGCTCTAGTTCCTGAAAAAAAGATACTTTTTGGGGCAATTAACATTAAGAAAGACTTGGACAATCTCACACGATTCCCCAGCAATAGTCAGCCATCATATGAGTGTCCCACCTTCTTTGGTATCTATTCTTCATCGTTTTTATGTCTTGGTGGAAACGTTTTCCTTGTTCTTCGCTTAGATCTCCTAAATTGTGTTGGAATCGATCTAGATGTCTATTGAGATAGTGTTATGTCATACTTTTATTGCAACCTTAATATTTGAATCGAATCAGCACTTCCTCTACTCATTCTATACATATAGTTGCCAGCCTTATGAGTTCCGAGGAAATTTGGGCAACTGCTACAAAGGATTTCCACGCAAGCCAAAAAAAAAACAAAAACTATTACTTTCTAAGCAATATCGAGATAACTTTGATAAAGACATTTCGCTGACTTCCTAACTGGTCGCGGCGGCTAACGCGACTGCCCGTGGCCTGCAAACGATGACGCGCGCATGTTCGCCTCGACCCCCGCATCGCCGTTCGCACCGCCGCCGATCCCCGTGGCCAGGCCGTAAGAAGTTTTAAAGAAAGTTATAATCTTAGTCTTTTTAACGTTTCAGGTTAGGAAATTCCTATCAAGAGCTTTAGCTATTGTAAGTAATCCCTCTTCAGCAGTGCTGTACACTTGGTCCCAGTTCTTACCATGAAATATGACCGATGTATCATCTGCGTAACCTATTATTTCAGCGTTGGGAAGAGAAATGTTCAAGATATCATTCATATAAAGTAAGAAAAGCGTTGGACCAAGTGCACTACCTTGCGGGATTCCATAATTAATAGGAAGTAGGCTGCTAGAAATGTCACAGAGCTTGACAAATTGCCTTCTATTGGTCAGGAAACTTTTAAGCCAATCTAAGGGAATACCGCGTATTCCTGCTGCTTCCAGATTCTTTAGAAGGAGATCTATAGAAACAGTGCCGAAGGTTTTAGCCAGGTCTAGGAAAGCGAACAAAATGTGTTCTCCTTTATCAACAGTTGACGATACAGTGTTTGTTAGAAGTCTCACTGCATCTTCCGTTGACCTACCCCTCCTGAAACCGAACTGCTTATTGGAAATCCTGTTGTTGTCGTTATTTTATAAATTATCTATAAATATATATATGATAGGCATGCAATGTTTGTGAATGATGTTATGACGTAGTATAGGTAGTGAGTGTACTGACCGACTTGTCACGCAGGCGCAGCACGCGGCAGTCCAGCGTGGCGGCGTGCCCCGCCGGTGCCAGCACGCTGGTGTGCTGCCGCGCCGCGAACGCCGGACCCGCCCCTATTACCCCCGCCGCCCCTACACCTCCATCACCCTCCACCACAGAGACCACCTCGCCGTCCGCGCACCAGCCCACGCGCCCTGCACAAATTAATATTCAAGATATAAGGAATCAACATAATAATGAGTAATGATTATAACATGAATGTCACACGCAATCTGTCGACCTCTCGGGGTGAAGAACTGAAGAAAGGCGCGCGCAAGGTCGCAGCCCGTGAATGGGGCGTGACGTCACGCGCGTACTCTTGCACACACACTGCAGCAGGCACGTCCGGCCACTCGGCCAGCGCTGAATCACTGCACAGTGTACTACACACCGCGCGCCGCGCGCCCTCCACAATGTAAACTATGCATTTCTTGGAATTCATTTAAATACACGCACAGATCCACGCGACACCGGTGTTCACACCGACTGCTGTGATTCAACGTCATGGTCCAAACAATGTCAAACATGGACATTCAACTAATTTTAATTGCGTGAACTCACGAAAGTATCATACAGGCAGATAAATCGTATTTTGGTACGAACCACTACGAACGTAGCAGTCTTACTTAAGCAAAATAAAATTCTATGGTCTATTAACGAAAGCGGTATTCGGATCCACATTCGTTCAGTATTTGTTTTAAAAAATCTTATGACGTCATAATTATGCTCTAGCACAGAATACATAATAGTACTACGTACAGAAGGGTCACTCCCTTCCCCGCACTCATATTAAATACCGCACCTCACCCCGCACTTCGAGGTATTCGTCGCCGACTCTTGCTTGAACAAGGGCGCTCGCAATCGTAAGAACTCATTCGGTTTTCGCAACGCAAACCGTTGCACTTTCCGCGCCATTTTTTACGCTACGACAACCCTACAAGAGTTTACGGCAATTATTTTGCGAGGGTTGTATGGAGTGTCCGAGGTGTGGCTCTAGGACGATCTAGTTCGAGATGAATCGAACCACACCTCCACCTACTGACGCAGCCAGTTAGCTAGTGCGACAGTGCGCCAGTAAGCGATCCACAGAGCTGCCTGTCTGCTGTATGTGATACCGGCCAATTGTTGTCACACTACAGGGCAAACTGACTTCGCGATGGCCACGGTTATCACTGTAATTTAATGTATATATAAAAATCTAGAGTATGTGTAACGTAGGTGTCGACGCCGGGAGCTTCCTGCCGCCCGCACCGCACCACGCACCGCGAGATGAATCAGGCGGATGTGCCGCGCGTTCCATGCGGGCCCGCGCACCGCCCGCGCCGCGCACGTGTGCTCCAGCCACTGCGCACTTCAGCCGTTGTGTAGACCTGCAACTGACTGCAGCAGTGCAGCCTGTGCAGTGGACGACGACGGCTGCGGCACGGCTGCCGTGCGGTGCGGTGGAGAGGGACTCATCGCTATAAATACGACAAACACTCAGTCACGGCCGCCATCACTCACTGGACCGGCAAAAACAAAACAAAACCGTTCATACAATTTGAGATAATGTAGGAACTTGCAGCGATGATGTAGATAAGTGACGCGTGACGTTTCTCCCGAACGTCGCGAACGAACGAACTCGGACGTGTTACGCAGTGCGAGCTACTCGTACGGCTCTACGAACTAATAAGTGGCGTCAAAATAGAAGCAATTAACCGCATTGTGACATTGCCACTTCTGTTTGTGGAGCAACCGCCCGAAATAACGGTGCGAGCTACTGAACGTACTCACATCACACGGCTCCCACCAGTGACCACTGTGACCAGTCACACCTCGCGCCCTGTACTAGTGTACAATATACAGTATACTAGCTGGGCCCCGCGCCCTTCGTCCGACTGAAATTATTATTATAATATTACTTTTACGAATAGGATTTGGTTAACAATTTCAATAGTTTTAATTTTTTCCCACGGATCGTTCACGAAGTCGGTTAAAAAACAACGTTTGATTTTGAACCAGCATGGTACGGGATTTTTGTTTATTCTTATAACATCACCTATTTGCCAGTAAAAGTCCCGTCAAAATCGGTCGCGCTGTTTTAGAGATTAGCTGGAACAAACAGACTGACAGATATATGTTTTTTGATTGAAATTTAAAAATCCTTGATACCTATCAAGGATGTGGTGCTACTGGTGCTGAAGAGACAGCAAATGGACCTTTCCGTCCGTTTGTAACTATTTGCAGAATTTAAATAGAATGCGCACACATGTGGAGATATTGTTTAACTGTTGCGTATATAAATTTTAAGCCGGAAATTAGGGTGACACCTGGGTATTAATAATTTGCTTTACAATGATGTACCCCGAGGTAAGTGCACACTTGCGCCGCGACTGAACAATGCGCCCGCGCCGTCACGCAGTGCGCGAGAGATGCAGCCCCTCGGCCCCACGGGGACCACCCGCCACCAATATTGTACGCAGCTCCAAACAAATCAGCTACTCGCTACTACACATACAATACTTGTAGCTACCGTTATAGGACGGAGTTTTGCCTCGACCCACAAACGATTAGCACACGATGACACGAATGAGTACAATATTGTTTCTTCTCTTTAGTTCTTCGGGTAATATACGGCGACTCGGTCAACATGAAAGCGGAGCTGGTTAAAATGTTTACACGTAGTCCGGCCGCGCGGCGCCTGCGCTGCTGTTGGTCGCACTGGCGCAAGGCGCGGGCGCGTTATGTGGACGACGACCCGACAGCTACGCGCTGCGACATGACGCCACTGCTGCACTGCAGGCGGCTCTGTATGCCGCTTGCTGCGCTTTCTTTATGACATGCTGCTAAATAAGGTTAAATATACAATTTTAGCTGCTGAATGAATGAGCTTTGAGTAATGTGAATCAAAGTAGTGGTACGCATATCATTGACCCAGCAGCTACCTACTTTACTGACACGTTGCTTGTGGGTTGTGAATGGCTCCGCTGGGCTACAGCGCTACAACAACGTGCAAGTGCCGTGACGTCACTTCGAGCACGCCGCGCGCCACGTGCGCGTGACTCAACTTCACAGGAATTTTCAGTAAAATGCCCACATGCGTGCCGGAATACGCTCGGCCCATCCCACCGCTGCTAATGTCCTTCGTGTGATCGTGTGACACACAACATGCTCAACACTTTCCAAATACTTCAAATGGGCATTAATGTTGCTGCGGTGCGCGGTGGAGGGCTGACCGGATGCGGAGACATCTTAAGAAGTATGAATGCTTCACTTGAATTATTTCCATATTTATCGCTAGGACCGGTATGACATGAAATAATAATCATTACTGTAATCTTACAACACTCATTGCTTTGTTTTTTTACCGACTTCTAAACGGACGAGGTTTAAATCAGGGATGTTACGAATGTTCGCGTTCGCATTCGCATACGCGAATGATTCGCATCATTGGACTTTTGACTTGAAATTTTTGACATTCCTTTGATCGTTTCTGACTAATTGTTACTTTGAGTTTTGATATATATATTTTTTTTTATTTAATTTTCGAATTAAGTATATTATAACGGGAAATAATAAATCGAGCAACAGATTTTTTTAATGGCCACGTGATCAAACTTCTAATTTTATGACTAAGCCACGGGAAAATAAGATAGCCTCTAAAAAGCTAATTCGTCTTTTTACAATGCCAACTAAATATCTTACAGAAAGCGTCAAATAAAGATCATCAATTATCGTAACTTGTACTTATTACATAGACACCTAATTTACTAACGCAGCCACGGAATTTATATCTCATAACCATTTTACATTTTATAGCTTTAACATTAGTTAATTAGCACCCTAATGGGCGGCATGGGCACCGGGCCGTAGGCCGACGAAGGAGGCCGGCGGAGGCCCGGCACTTCGGGGACAGAAGATATTAGTGTTATTTAATATGCGAGCGAAGCGAGCGCGCGTCACTTCGCCGTTGTCGGGTAAAAAATAACCACCATGCTGAGTTATATTTAGAGTGGCTCAGATAGAACTTAACTAGTGGCTAAGATAGGAATACTTAGATGCTCGTTAATTGTGGCTTACTTAGTAATTTAGAAGGCAATGTAGATTTTTAGAGGCGAAAAATGCTATTAAAAAGAAGCCGGTTTAATTAGCACCCTATTATAACTAGCTGACCCACGCAACTCCGTCTGCGTCACATAATATTTATATAAAGCCTTATAACCTTTCTCGATAAATCGTACTCGTAACAAACAAAAAATCTTACCTTTCCTCTTTATAATACCTATTAGTTTAGATTAGCTTCGATTATATTATTAAAGTAACAATTACTATAGGTATCTCTTACTGTTTAATATACAGTAACACCTTGTACTTGTAAACATTATGGTGCAGTAAATATTTTGAATTTCTCCGGAGCCCCCAGAGGCCAGAATCCCCACGTAACTACCGCACCGGACCGAATGACTGCCACCCGTTTAATTATTTTGTCGCCCGTATATTTTTACATTGCGATATCTTCTAAGATATTTGTTTAAACTGTATAGAGTAAAAGCACAAATATTCTATATTAAATTTTCGTGCTAACAAACACATTTATTTTAATACCATATAGGTTAAATAAACTTCGCAAAATATCATTATTTTTGACCTAACATTTTAATATTAAAAAATGGTTACAGTGAGTCAATCTTAAAAGATAAACATATACTGTCGCGGACTTTTTTTTAGAACTTATAAGAGGAACAATTCCTTCATACATGACATTTACGTAACTTAAACCATTTTCGCAGCGCACGCAACGGAAGCACTCAAAAAGGAATATCTTTTCCCGTTTTTGCAACATTTTTCATTTATGCTCTGCTCCTATTGATTGTAGCGTGATTTTATATAACCTAAAGCCTTCCTCGATAAATGGACTATCCAACACTAAAATATTTTTTCAATTCCAACCAGTAGTACCTGAGTTTACCGCGTTCAAACAAACAAACTCTTCAGCTTTATAATATTAGTATAGAAGTATAGATTTTTAATTGGTACGGAATAGGAGCCCTGTTAACTCAGATTTAAATTTCATTGTGCATGCTGTGCTCTCCTGTAAGTGAAGGAGTACGCTTACTTGATACTTTTGCCGTTCCTTATGTATTTAAGATGGTCTGGGTATAACGTTTGTTGGAGATCCTAAATAAATAAATAAATCATTTCAAACCCTCGCATCAACATTCGCATTCGCATCAAACAATGCGAATGTTTAGCGAATGCGAGTGTATGCAGGTATGCAAGTAGAATTGGGCGGAGTTTAGTGGGCGAATCTCTCTTGAGGAAAATCTATTGGACTGGTGGAAATTCAAATCCAAATTTGACAAATTGACAGAACTTGCTCGTAAATACCTCAGCGCTCCTCCTGCCAGTGTACCAAGTGAGCAATTATTTAGTGTAGCTGGCCTGGTATATGAGACTTTACGAAATCGTCTCATGGGTGATAAAGCCGCTAAATTATGTTTTTAAAATATAATCTGCCCCTATTGAAATACGATGATTTTGTTTGTTGTTAATTTGATTGTGTACATTATACAGGGTGTAAATCAACCCATCACACAGCCGTCAACCAAGTATTCTGTACATCAAACTAAGTACCCCTACGCAATTTTTTTTGCTGGGAAACGACTTTTTTTTTGGGTCCAAAATCACATTTTATGGTAAAACTCAATGTAGCACTGTTAAAACTTAAAACATTGTGCTAGTGGATGCTTTGAATAGTAAACGGGTCATGGAGGTAATTTAAGTAAAGTTATAACCTGAAAAACTAGTATTTACAAAAACAGCTGTGAAAAATTTGGAACTTTGACCCCCAATATCTCCGCAACTAGGAGGTTCCCAGGTATGGTCTAGAACCAAAAATGATCGCAGTGGTAGGGAGAACAAATGCCCTTCGTTTGCGTTAAGGGCACTTTTACACCCTATATAGGTATATGTACTTATACACTGTATAACCTTAAATAAATGAAAATCGATGATTAAACTCATACCTCGATATTTCTTTTAAGCTATTGCATAGCTTCTATCGCGGGCCTTGAGCGTGGGGACCGAATCCAGAAATTCCGTAACGAAAATAAAAACCTAACGAACTGACACTTGACAAATTGACACTTGACAATTTCTTGAAATCAAAAATTGTGAGTTGCCTGTATTTAAAACGGCCTGTATTATTCAGTCAAAAACTTCCTCAAAGAATTTCTGTGAGCGTGTTAATTAATTTTATAAGCGTAAGATAAGATACTATTAATAGAAATTATCAATAAATTACATTATTTGAGCTAACATATTAATAAAAATAAATTAAATTAAGTATATAAATCAAATGTAACCTTCATAGCTCTAACCACTAAGAAAAACTATGACACAAAATAAAAGAAAAAGTAAATGACATCTTGACAACTGACGTAATGTCAGATGAAAAGTAAACATTGAAAAATTATTAGATTTAATATTTTAAAACAGCAAAATCAAAGTTAATAAATCGAATAAGATCGATTATAAGGCTGCCACCAAAAATAGTTGTCGCCAAGGCGCGACATGAGACGTAAAAGGACATTTTATAAAAGATGAGGATGATTAGTAAAAGTGTAAGTATAAATACTATATTTAAATACTGCATTAATAAAATAAATAAATAATTATAATTGCATAAGTTGATAAAAAATGCTATGCAATAGCTTTACCGCGGCAGTCTCCAGTGCCAGTGCCACACGTCTTTTTTTGCTCCTTCTCTACATTCGCACTCACATTCGCATTCGCACATTCGCCTTTCAAACACTCGCATTCGCATTCGCGTTCGCGAATGTCTAAAATATGACAAAATACAACATCCTTGGTTTAAATCTATTCCAGCAGTATCTTTTAGCCTTGTGGCGTGGTCGTCGGACTTCAAGTTATGTCTCAAGTTCGAACCTAAGCAAGACCGCACGCAGGATTTAATTTGTCCGTATTGTTTACTACATGTGTGTCATCACTTGCTTCGGTGAAAGAAATTATCGTGAGGAAGCCAGCATGCCTGAGAAATATTTCTCAAAACGCCAAGTCAGGGGCCCATGGGTAAGTTGGGCAACATAGACTGACACCAGGTTAGGCACTAACCACACGATAAACAAAAAGAAACACCTTTTTTTCTCATGAAACTTCACCGTGTGTGCATACAACTGATTTGTGTGACATTTGGGGTTCGTGCAATTTATCAGCTGGGTGCCCGAGTTTCTCTTAGAAGAGATATTTTTAAGGAAATTGGTAATCTCACGGTTGCTTCTCAGTTCATCTTTGCCAACATTTTATATATTTGACAAAATATTCACCTGTACACTAAAAACAGTGATATTCACAACTTAACACCAGAAATAAGCATAAACTACGCGCTCCTTTTCACCGGCTTCACAGAGTTCGTAATTCATTCGTAGGGCTCGGTATAACATTTTATAACAAACTGCCATCTTCTTTTCTAGACTTGCCATTTAATAGAATAGAATAGAATAGAATATATTTATTTTCAGGTAACAAAGACCCAAAGAGAAAGAAGACCAAGAGAGAGAGGAGAGAGAGGGGGGGGGGGGGGAAGATCAAGAGTGATTTAATGCATTTAAAGCCAAAGTAAAATCTAATCTTTGTTCAAAAGCTTATCCATTAACGACTACTTAAATGATAAGTATAGCTGGTCGTTGAGTTGAACACAAGACAATGTTTGCTATTTATGTTCTTTCTCCAAAATTAGTTTACTATTATTATATACTTTTTTACTATTGATTGTAGTCAATCGTAATATTAACATACACCTTACTATTGTATCGAGGCTGGTTCTTCTAACCAAACAGACAGATGCGTTGCTGGGGAGTTGGTTCCGCCATTTCTTCTTTTCAGCAAAAACACTAGGAAGTGTCGAAGGGTGGGCGTTTTGGGGGACTGTCACTTGTAAATAAGTAAGGTAAAGTGACGTTCGAAAAGTGCTGATTATCAGCCTAGTTTGAATAAATGACTTTTGATTTTGATTTGATTTTGTAGATGGGTGCCAGATTTTATCGATCAAATAAGTTTCCGATTCCGAATTCACGTCCGTGATAAGCATTTAAGTAGGTTTTTTTCGCATTGCTAATGTTTTACATGCTCTCGCTGTAACTTTAACACTGGTATTCAGCTATAGACGGCTGATTGCTGTTGGTGTACCGATTAATAAATTTAAAAAAATGTTAAAGTTCATAATAATAATACTTTGGGAGCTCGGGAAGTATTCTCTATCTATAGTATTGGTACCTACCAGCCTTCATCTGACGTAATCGTGTAAACGTACGTAGACGTGCGTGAGTAGGTGAAAAGGCGCGTATGTGCGTCACAAGCACCGCTCGTCATCGCACACCGCAGTACCGCACCGCACCAACATCGACGGGCTCAACGCGGAGCGAGCGTGTTGTTGCCATCTCTAAATCTCTACTAGATAATGTTGTGAGCTGCTACTCGGACGTTTCAACTTGTGGATGTTTGCCAATTTATAATGTTGTTGAGCTTGTGTTATTTCTGTATCGGGATCATCGAACCAGCACGCAGCGCAACGGGTAACGCAACAGCGCAACTGTAGCGCCTGCGCAACCTATTCTACTCCTGACCATGTATCCGAACGCGCCAATTGGCACGCGACGCTACCACACTGTCAGCTTTGTTTTATCATGAGAATCATTACTGTTAACACTTTTCATAACCATTATTGTATTGTAATACCAAACGCCGCGCCGTGGTCAACAAATACATGGCTCTGGCTCTGGCATGCCATTCGAAGTAATGCAGCGAGGTGGTGTGGCGTGTGGCGAGTAGTGTAACGTCACAGAATACATAATATTACTCGGTAGTAGAGTAGTGCGTGTGGCGTGTGGGGAGCGTGGCGTGTTACGGCGTGTAGCGTGTTGCGTGAGGGCAGTGGAAGTGAAGGTACCGACCTGCGAGCGCGGGCAGCGCGGCCAGCAGCAGCAGTGTGGTGGCGGCCATGTCGCCCCGCCCCTCCCCCGCAGGTCGCACCGTCTCCCCCGCGCACAGACCTGTAACAAGCAGGAAGGTATAGCTCGGTTGGTAGTTCTAGCCAACACAATATAGGGTGTAAAAGTACCCTTAACGCAAACTAAGGGCACTTGTTCTCCCCACCACTGCGATCATTTTAAGCTATTGCATAGCTTCTATCGCGGGTCTTGAGCGTGGGGACCGAATCCAGAAATTCCGTAACGAAAAAAACCTAACACGGGGGTGTTAGGTTTTTTTCGTTACGGAATTTCTTTCACTTGACAAATTGACACTTGACATTGACTTTTTGAAATATCACGCTTGTCTCTTTAGTTCAGCAACCCGCCTTTAGGTGGCATTGGTTGTATTGGAAAACTACCGTAATTAGCTGTTTGTGAGAAAGTATATAGGTGTATAGGTATTTATCATCTATGTACAACAGTGAATATCTGTACTCGTATAATTACAAAGTGTTTTAAATATGAATAAACAAAGTGCATTTATTAATATCAAAGAAAAAAAACAAAGGAAAAAAAATACTGCATTAATAAAATAAATAAATAATTATAATTGCATAAGTTGATAAAAATGCTATGCAATAGCTTTACCGCGGCAGTCTCCAGTGCCACACGTCTTTTTTTGTTTGTTCTAGACCATACCTGGGAACCCCTTAGTTACGGAGGTATTGGGGGCCAAAGTTCCAAATTTTTAACAGCTGTTTTTGTAAATACTAGTTTTTCAGCCTATAACTTTAGTTAAATTACCTTCATGACCCGTTTACTATTCAAAGCATTCAATAGCACAATGTTTTAAGAGTGCTACATTGAGTTTTACCGTAAAATGTGATTTTTGACCCTAAAAAAAAAAACGTTTCCCAGCAAAAATTTTTGCGTAGGGGTACTTAGTTTGATGTACAGAATGCTTGGTTAACGGGTGTGTGATGGGTTGATTTACACCCTGTATGTACATGGAGTTACAGGTGGATTTGCCAAGTGTTTTTGGATAGCCAAAGACAGAGCGGCTCTAACTAAATGTGATCAAAATGTATGCAACGCCTGATTTGTTCTCAAGTCAATCATTATGATACAAAGTATTTACTAACAACCGTAAACAACTACTTTGTAGGTACCTAGTAATACGAAAATGAACAAAACATCCATTATTATGTATCAAAATTAGAACATAATTATAGGAAATAATAAACAAGTAAACTCTTTACAAATAAAAAGACGTGTGGCACTGGCACTGGAGACTGCCGCGGTAAAGCTATTGCATAGCATTTTTTATCAACTTATGCAATTATAATTATTTATTTATTTTATTAATGCAGTATTTAAATATAGTATTTATACTTACACTTTTACTAATCATCCTCATCTTTTATAAAATGTCCTTTTACGTCTCATGTCGCGCCTTGGCGACAACTATTTTTGGTGGCAGCCTTATAATCGATCTTATTCGATTTATTAACTTTGATTTTGCTGTTTTAAAATATTAAATCTAATAATTTTTCAATGTTTACTTTTCATCTGACATTACGTCAGTTGTCAAGATGTCATTTACTTTTTCTTTTATTTTGTGTCATAGTTTTTCTTAGTGGTTAGAGCTATGAAGGTTACATTTGATTTATATACTTAATTTAATTTATTTTTATTAATATGTTAGCTCAAATAATGTAATTTATTGATAATTTCTATTAATAGTATCTTATCTTACGCTTATAAAATTAATTAACACGCTCACAGAAATTCTTTGAGGAAGTTTTTGACTGAATAATACAGGCCGTTTTAAATACAGGCAACTCACAATTTTTGATTTCAAGAAATTGTCAAGTGTCAATTTGTCAAGTGTCAGTTCGTTAGGTTTTTATTTTCGTTACGGAATTTCTGGATTCGGTCCCCACGCTAAAGGCCCGCGATAGAAGCTATGCAATCTTCTATATATATAAAAATGAAACCCGTTTTTCGTTGTCACGACTTGGCATGAAAACGGCTTGACCGATTTGGCTGATTTTTTTTTTTAAATGTTCGTTGAAGTTCAAGGATGGTTTTTACGGCGAGAAAAATTCGAATAATGGCCGGAAAAGCCCTAAAAACAGCCCTTTTCTTTTTCCCATACAAACGTTTTCTAACTAAAACGTCAAATCAATTTGAGCTTTAATACCGTACTATAAAGTTCAAGTGTTAGTGGAGAGGTTCCGGGAAGGCAAAACAATTGAGTGACGTTCAGTTGTTCAGTCAACGAATGACAACTTCAAACAGACCATACGACATTATCACAATAATCACAAATAATTACTGTTTCTTTCCCAATAGAAAAATGATTTTTCAAATGGTGTTTGCGTATAATATAAAAATTAATTGCTGTTAGTTAGTCGCGCTAAAACTAGAGAACGGCTAGACCGATTTGTCTAATTTTGGTTTTGAAACATTTGTAGCAGTCCAGAGAAGGTGAGAAATTAGTAGTATGTAGGTAGGTAGGTAACAGGTAGGTGGTAGGTACCAACGTACGTAGGCAGGTAAAAGGGCATTGCAACGCACGCGGGGTACAGCTATATTATATAAAAATGAATAGCTGTTCGTTAGTCTCGCTAAAACTCGAGAACGGCTGGACCGATTTGGCTAATTATAGTGTTGAATTATTCGTGGAAGTCCAGGAAAGGTTTAAAAGGTGAGAAAGTGGTAGGTAGGTAGGCAGGGTAGTAGGTAGAGTAGTAGGTAGGGTAGTAAGTAGGATAGTAGAGTAGGTAGGGTAGTCGGTAGAGTAGTAGGTAGGTAGGGTAGTAGGTAGGTCGGGTAGTAGGTAGGTAGGTAGGGTAGTAGGTAGGTAGGGTAGTAGGTAGGTAGGTAGGGTAGTAGGTAGGTAGGGTAGGAGGTAGTAGGTAGGTAGGTAGTTGGTACACAGGCAGGTAGTAGGTAGGAAAAAGGGCATTGCAACGCATGCCGGGAACAGCTAGTCTATCTATATATATAAAAATGAAACCCGTTTTCCGTTGTCACGACTTGGCATGAAAACGGCTTGACCGATTTGGCTGATTTTTTTTTTTAAATGTTCGTTGAAGTTCAAGGATGGTTTTTACGGCGAGAAAAATTCGAATAATGGCCGGAAAAGCCCTAAAAACAGCCCTTTTCTTTTTCCCATACAAACGTTTTCTAACTAAAACGTTAAATCAATTTGAGCTTTAAAACCGTACCCATAAAGTTCAAGTGTTAGTGGAGAGGTTCCGGGAAGGCAAAACAATTGAGTGACGTTCAGTTGTTCAGTCAACGAATGACAACTTCAAACAGACCATACGACATTATCACAATAATCACAAATAATTACTGTTTCTTTCCCAATAGAAAAACGATTTTTCAAATGGTGTTTGCGTATAATATAAAAATTAATTGCTGTTAGTTAGTCGCGCTAAAACTAGAGAACGGCTAGACCGATTTGGCTAATTATAGTGTTGAATTATTCATGGAAGTCCAGGGAAGGTTTAAAAGGTGAGAAAGTGGTAGGTAGGTAGGCAGGGTAGTAGGTAGAGTAGTAGGTAGGGTAGTAAGTAGGATAGTAGAGTAGGTAGGGTAGTCGGTAGAGTAGTAGGTAGGGTAGTAAGTAGGTAGGGTAGTAGGTAGTTGGGTAGGGTAGTAGGTAGGTAGGTAGGGTAGTAGGTAGGTAGGGTAGTAGGTAGGTAGGGTAGGAGGTAGGTAGGTAGGGTAGTAGGTAGGTAGGGTAGTAGGTAGGTAGGGTAGGAGGTAGTAGGTAGGTAGGTAGTTGGTACACAGGCAGGTAGCAGGTAGAAAAAGGGCATTGCAACGCATGCCGGGAACAGCTAGTAGCTTAATAAAGTTGAAGTGTCTGTCTTTCTCATTTCAAAATAACAGATTGTTACTGAATGGAAGTACGTTACTAATAACAAAACCACATTTTTAAAATTTTTGGCTGTCTGACCGTTTGTTCCGGCTAATCTCCGAAACGGCTGGACCTATTTTGACGCGACTTACTGACAGATCACTGATGTAATGATGTTATAAGGAGTAACTAAGGTTACTTTTATTTCCCGTCTGGACTGCGAGGTGTTCGAAAGAGGTACTGCGGCCTCGGCGCAAGGGCTAAGAACGAACATGGGTGGTTTTTAGTCAGTCTCAGTAGAAGTCCCGCTCCGCCCAAGAGCGGGAGGGGTTATTGGATAATTTCCCAGACCCCAAAAAGCAGTTGTTAAAAAAAATCCTGGATTATGTTTCCTGCTTAGGTTTTGTAAAGTTTCATTAAAATCGGATTAGTTATTTTGAAAAATAAGGTCTTGAAAATTTGTATGAAATGCCGTACGGCGCGGCGTAACACTCTTACGCATGAGAATTGATAGCGCAGTCAAATACGATATTTTAGCTGTAAGCCCGGTTACCCGTACGTACCTAACAGGCGCGAGTAGGTACCGCAACGCGATCACGCGACATGTGGTTACTATAACCACACGGCAGTCGGCGCTGACGACCACTTGACGGCCAGCACCGCACCGTGTGACAAGACTGACAAGTGACAACGACACTCAGCAGCGCACGTCGCTTAATATACATCATCGTAAACGCGTATCATTCCCTGCCTACTCTCAGCCAATAATCTCTTATTTATCCGCGTTGGTTAGTGCAGTATGGCGGCGACTACAGCGAGCTCAGATGTCGGTATATATATTGAACTCTTCATTAATCAGCAGATGTGAGCTCTCACATCCCACAGCCCACTGGTGCACATTTGTATAGCGTACCGACGGCGACGCGGCGGCGATGGACTAGGGACAGGCGCGGATCCACCGTGGTGGCCCACAACCCTTACGACGTCACACTTTCACGGTCCCAGGGTTCGTGACCCCCGGAGATCTTCGGAAAATACCTAGTTTTTTTTGGAAATCTGATAAATCTGGGGGCACGGCAGTGCCCCCGCCAAGTTGGACAATAAAGCGGCACGGCCATACCATACCATACTATCCTTTTCTCGAAACAGTTCAGGCCATTTTCGACCTCCTATAACTTCGTTGTGGATAAAAATAGAAGCCTGAATTTTTAGTGACCAATTAGGCATTGAATAAACACGGTATATTTCAAATTTCATTGTATTTGAACCAGTACTTTAGGAATTATAACTAATCAAAATTCCTTAATTTTGTCACTCACTGACTGACTGACTGACCGATCATCAAAACTCTAAGGCACTTCTAGCAGACACAAAAGCTTCAATTTAGAATACAACTAGCGACCCGCCCCGGCTTCGCACGGGTGCAATGCTGATACTAAATTAAATACACTACAGAAAAACTATGAACGTTGTATATAAAAACATAGCGGCCCGCTCCGACTTTGCACGGGCATAAAATATATATGCCTATGTCACTCAATGAAAACATGATTAAAATCGATCCAGTATTTTTGATTCATTCATTACTGCCCTTGGCCTGCACGCATTAAATTTGGAGTAAAACAATTCCTCTTTCCCTATACTTACTATGAAGATTTCCTGCTGTCTTTGGAATATCTAAATTCATACAATTTTTATTACATTACACATTTTTACTTATTTACTTTTTACATTTTTACCTAGGTATTTATTTTATTTTTACAACAATTAATATATTACAGGATGTCTTTATACACAACGTTCACAGCTTTCTTGTCATTAGACAATACAAACATGTTTTCTCTTGAGGTTACTCTTGAAAGAGCGACATACAGTTGGCCATGTGAAAAACAGTCAACGCTCAAATCTAAGCCTGCAACGTTGAAGGTTTGACCTTGCGATTTATTAATGGTCATTGCAAAAGATGTCTTTACCGGAAACTGTAAACGTTTAAATTGGAAGGGTAAATCCGATGGTATCAGAGGGATTCGGGGAATCAATACACCGACCGGTACCGCCCGCCGCAAACGCAAATTTTAAATTTGTAATATCTCCGAAAATATTTGTTTAATTTACATGCTGTAAGGAACCATATTGATTATATAATTCGATAAGGATTAATGTCGTATTGCTTAAAATAGCTTCGTAAATAAGCCATTTTTTCACGTAAAAAGTAAACAATAAAAATGGTTAATGTGGGTTATCCCTAAAATATAAACATATACCATCGCGGACTTTTTGGTAGACCTTTTTATGGTGTACAATACTGTAGTACATTAATTTGATCTAACTCGTAGGGTTTAGGCAGCGTTTTTGCTAAATTGCTAAATAAGCCCAAAAAAATAGGTTAATTTACGACATCACGTTAGAAACCTCTAAAATTAGCAATGTTGCCTTAGTATATGATGCATGTATTATACATATAAACCTTCCTCTTGAATCACTCTATCTATTGGAAAAAACCGCATCAAAATCCGTTTCGTAGTTTTAAAGATTTAAGCGCACATAGGGATATAGGGACAGAAAAGGCGACTTTGTTTTATACTATGTAGTGATTAGTGTTTAGTGTTGCAATTTCAATCCAGTTTTCTAGATACACCGACTACATAAAATATAATAATACAACTTTGTAATCCCATATACGTAATATATAGGGTGTAAAAGTACCCTTAACGCAAACGAAGGGCACTTGTTCTCCCCACCACTGCGATCATTTTTTTGTTCTAGACCATACCTGGGAACTTCCTAGTTACGGAGATATTGGGGGTCAAAGTTCCAAATTTTTCACAGCTGTTTTTGTAAATACTAGTATTTCAGGTTTTAACTTTACTTAAATTACCTCCATGACCCGTTTACTATTCAAAGCATCCACTAGCACAATGTTTTAATAATAATAATAATAATAATATATTTTATTTAATTTGACAACATTGGTCCAATGGTTAGTACACAAACAAACTTATCAACTAAGTGTTAGTATTTATAAACTAAGTAGGTACACATAATTATTTCTCACTGCCGCACGAGCAACCCGACACAGTGCCTCAAAATCGGTGCATCGTACTGGTCAGCTAGGGTTATCAAAATACTGTTGCGGCTAGCCCTCATTCTGCCTATTAAGGATGCGGTCTTCTTCCTTATCACTGCATAAAAGTCGTCAGTTCGTGCCACCGCAAACATGCTTGACGCACTGCAGAACCTGGGCAACCGCAACAGCACCCTGAAGCCATTATTGTACTGTACACGCAGAGCATCTAGAGCCTTCCGCGTGTAGCTGACCCACAAACTGCTCGTGTAGAACCCTTGACAATAAGCTTTAAACAGAGTTATTTTGACTTCGTTACTACAACGAGCGAATCTGTGAGCCAGCATGTTGCATCTGGCTGCTAGTGCCCTGCGCTCACGATCCATATCTACCTGATCTTTGAGGTCCTCGGTGACATAATGCCCTAAGTATTTAAATTGGGCGACCCTTTTAAGGGTTCGTCCATTTAGGGATATTATAGGCTCGTAATTTATATGCTTACCGGGAGCAGCAAAGATCAGATACTCACTTTTAATAATATTGTATACCAAGCCGTGGGCCGCTGCATACCTTTCACAGACGCTCAGCATGTCCCTGATAGAGCCAGCCGTTGGACCCAGCAGCACCATGTCATCAGCGTAGCTTAAATTATTGACGCTAGCACCACCAATTTTGCACCCAACTGGTCTGCTGCTGAGTTCAACGATCAACTCATTTACATACAGGTTGAAGAGCCGAGGTGAGGTTAACCCTCCCTGCCTCACCCCACACTCCAACCTGTACGCTTCAGATAAGACGTCTCCCCAACGAATTTGGTTTAGCTGGTTAGAGTACCAGTACTGGAACAAACCCGTCAACTCCGGTGGTACACCTGCTCCCCTGAGCTTATCCCAAAGGACATCATATGACACAAGGTCAAATGCACTTGAGAGATCAAGGAAGCAGGCATACACCGGAGTACTTCTATCCTTATAGTATTGGACGGTCTGCTTTAGACAGAGGATCGCACTCTCAGTGGAAAGTCCAGGCCGAAACCCAAACTGTGCGTCATGTATAGTTATCCATTTTTCAAGTTCCTTGTCCAGCAAACCGTCCAACACCTTAGCAACTACAGTGGCCAAGGATATCGGTCTGTAATTCGCCTTGTCCGATACATCCCCAGTTTTATTCTTCACGATTGGTACCACTATTGTTTTCAGCAACTCGGGTGGAAGGTATGAGTGGCTAACGCAAAGCGTGAAAAACAGCGCCAGCACTCTAGGCAAATGTACCCCCGCACACCTGAGGTGCTCAATGCTGAGACCGTCGTGACCCGGAGACTTTCCCTTAGCCATTCTTTTTATTACTTCAGCTACATTCTTGGCAGAGAAACGGATCGGCTCATAATCACGACTAGTCTCATCATCGATCACCCCCTGGGCCGGCCCAAGTGGAGATGACACCATAAATCGGTCTTTGAACATGCGGGCTATTTCCTTCGGCGAACCACATTCCCCCACACTCACAGGGCGGCCCGGTCCAAACTTCAGCTTATTGGTCGACTTCCAGAACTGAGAAAAATTCTTAGACTCTCGGTGGGTCGCTAATATGTCCATCTTAATCTGATCCTGATGATTTTGGCACCATTTAAGCCTACCCCTAAAGACCTTCTGACTCTGTCGCATGTCTTCCCAAATTCTACCAGCTTTTGGCTTATTATAGAACAGCCACGTTTGATACTTAGACCGAGCCTCCCCATAAGCGCCCCTAACGTGCTTGTTCCAGCCTGCCACTTGTCTCCCCTTTTGGAGTGGCTTGTCGTCCCTGGCCTGCACAGCAGCCCCTGACAAGGTATTTACAATATTGCCATACATACGATCTAGAGCACGCCTATGTTCTACAATATGACACATATTATCACCACACTTCTCAAACAACTCAGGATAGTGGACATTCCTCAGCTCCTTGTTACATAGATCCCGATACCTATCTATTTCGTCCTTATCACGCTCCCTCCACAAAACTTTATTCTGTGCTTTAGATTCCTCCGCCACTTTTGGCACTATTGTATTTAAATCGCACTCAATTATTAAGGGTAGATGATCTGACCAATAGGTATCGAGATCCACGATGACATTTGTTACAGTGTGCCACGCTGACTTCGACACGATACAGTGATCCAGCCATCGCTGACTGCCATTTATGTCACTGACATAAGTAAAAACATCCGCGTCAATACCTAATTTTTCTACATCAGCGCATATCCACTGATGATCTTGACAGTGGTTACATAGCTCAGACCAAAACGGCTGATGTGGATGCGAATTAAAGTCTCCTAACATGAATATTGTTTCAGTGTCATCGTTATCCACGATGGCACTGATTTCACCTAAACAATTTGTGTATTCTAGGAGATTTTCTGAGTTGTCCGTCGGCATGTAGACACTAAATATAATTACAGAGCGATTGTCACTTAATGTCGCCCTTATGGCCGCTAGCCTGTCACTATTACAGTTAATAACACTCACCGTTTTAAACAATCCTTTGCGCCACAAAATAGCCACACCCCCATAAGGACGCCCTTTAAGAATACCTGCGGATGTATCTACCGCAGACTTCCCCGTGTATTCAAAGTCGTTATGTATAGTATTGAGAATGTGCAGATCATGGGGGAGGAGCCAAGTCTCTTGAAGCGCTAGCACATCCGCAAGTTTACATAAATCTCGAACACTGTCTACTGACCTCTTTAACGACTTACAATTAAATGTTACAAACCTATTCAAACAACCTTGTTTCACGTGACTATCCATTACGGTTGTTTCTGAATGAAACCCGACTCAGAGCTCACATTAACTCTGTCTTTACTTTTAAACTGCACAAACTGTCGAAAATAAATACCTTCCGGCCAAAGAGCATCATTCATAAACAACGGCAGTTTGCTTTTTTCAACAAAGAATTTATAAGAGTTATAACTACGCTCCTTCTTTGCTACAATTTTTTCCAAGTCAACAGTTATTTGGGTCTTATCACGAATATAGTTTACAATGTCATTCTCGCTAGTTTCCATACATATATTAGAAATATAAAGAGGTACCTGGGACCACGCTGCCCTAAACCTCGAATTTACATCATAGGTTGCCTTTCCCGTGCTACTAATAAACTTATTTCGCAGCCTCTTTTTATTTGTCACCGTAGTCCACTCGTCAATTTTGTCCCCTACTATCGCACTTGAATTCACTACTCGTAGTGTTTCTCGATTGACACTCGCCGCCAGAGCCGACGCATACCCATACACAGACGTATTAATCACACTTGCGTTCGACTCGGGCGCACTCGTAGTAGCGATCTCTGGGCCGCCGCCGGTGACGGCCGGTGAGGTGGGTGCGCGGGTGCACCCAATAACCGGTCGCTCGTTCGAAACCGCCGTTGGGGGCTCCAAGCGCAGATTGTCTTCTAACGATGTCTTGGCGCATTTGCTCGTCGCTACCGACACCGGAGTACGCGCCTCAACGTGGATAATATCCTGACTTTGTACACTCATGACCGCACTATTTTTTATCGTGTTGGCGGTAGAAGTATTTTGTCTAGAGGTACTTGTCCTATCAGGTACATATTCTAAGCCAATAGGACCGCTGTTACACTCAAAACTATTAACTATGCACGCTCCACGTCGTTTATTAACAGGATCAAAATGCCTTTCGTTTGGCTGCTTCAACTTAAGCGATTCATTCATCTCTTGCCGTGTAACAAATTCACTTTTTACTCCACCCATCTCAGCCTGCAAGCTTGTCACCTGACCTTGCAATTTCAAAATATCTCTCAACAGACGTGTCGCATCTAAGTGGTCGAAGGTCACTGGAGGCAATTTGTGCAGCTCCCTCGCCACAAATATGGGTAGCTGCTCAGGATCTGTAGCATCTATATGTTTCAGCATACCGATGACGTCTTCTAAGTCCTTCCGTGCTTTGTCATCCTTCTTTCTATTAATCATTTTCTTCAACGGAACAGCTTCAAATAAGAGCTTCTTTGCTATCAAAATATCCTCAGCCGTAAACGCCGTAACACATATCCTTGTTAAACTGATTTCATCCATAACAGATATTTTGTTATGCACAAACGCAAGCACTTCATTTATAACTATGTTGCACGAACTACATTTTACAATACTCGAGGTCATTGCCCCGACAACAGCTGTTACCGCGCGCACGACAAAGTTGCGTAGGTCCGTCCTTGACAAGCGCGAGCGCAAGAGTTTTAAGAGTCTTTTTAAGAGTGCTACTTTGAGTTTTACCGTAAAATGTGATTTTTGACCCCAAAAAAAAAAAGTCATTTCCCAGCAAAAATTTTTACGTAGGGGTACTTAGTTTGATGTACAGAATCACAGAACAGATAACTCTTTTATCTGTTCTGTGTACAGAATGCTTGGTTGACGGATGCGTGAAGGGTTCGTTTACACCCTGTATAAATGTACATTACAAAGTTACAGTTACATTTTCAGTGAATGAGTGAAATTCATTCCCTGAAAATGTAACTGATCTGAAATTTTGCACGTATTATATATATGTACATTGCCTAACAATGCATTATTATGATAACATGGAGCTGATCTGATGATGGAGCTGGAAGGTAGCCATAGGAACTCCGTTATAAAACGATGCAACCCCATCGAATTTGGACTCATTTGATTTGTCTTGACGGGTTTTTTATCTTTAGATTATGCCCAGGGTCTGATGATGGAATTGGAAAGTGGCCATAGGAAATCCATTTTAGAACGCCATAACCCCATCGAGATTGGACTCGTTTGATTCGTCTTGAAGAGTACTTTATCTTTAGATAGTGGTCAGGGTCTGTTGATGGAGGTGGAAGGTGACCATAGGAATTCCGTTGTAAAACGACCTAACTTCATCGAGTTTGGACTCGTTTGATTCGCCTTGTCGAGAACTTTGTTTTTAGATTATGTCCAGGGTCTGATGATGGAGCTGAAAGGTGTCCACAGGAATTCTGTTATAAAACGACATAGCCCCATCGAGTTTGAGCTCGTTTGATTCGTTTTGACGAGTACTCTGTCTTTACTTGGTACCCAGGGTCTGATGATGGAGATGGAAGGTCGCCATAGGAATTCCGTCATAGAACGACATAGCCCATCGAGTTTAGACTCGTTTGATTCGTCTTTTTTTTTGTTAGGCACGCAGTGCTCCTGTTAATCGTCCAGCCACTGCGTTTGCTGTTCTTATTTTCTATAGCGTCAGTACTCAGTTAGTTAACGCAAGGCAATGATTTAATGTACTTTTATCTAAGCGACGCATTTAAGTTTTCGACAACCACGCGAACGAAGTCGCGGGCACAGCTAGTCGATGAATAAGATTGCTCCAAGTTCGAATAAATCTAGTTTTCTTGATTCATTATAAGTAGGTATATAGGTAGGTAGGTAGGTAGGTATAGATCTACAAAAAGAAATGAGATCCCACTAAAAACAAAACTTGTAAAAAAAGCCAAATCGCGCAACTCAGTTCTTCTACCGCAAAAAGGAGTGAGATCCATGATCGCATTGGCCTATGTGATGCGGTGGTCGAGTCAATCTATTTAACTTTGTAATCCTATATATTTATATGGGATTACAAAATCATTTATGCAGTTGGTGTAGGTATCTAGAAAACTGGACTGAAATTGCAAAACATTTTAGCTTTTCTTTGATTTATCTATACTAATTATTATAAAGCTGAAGAGTTTGTTTGTTTGTTTGTTTGTTTGTTTGAACGCGGTAAACTCAGGGACTACTGGTTGGAATAGAAAAACTCTTTTTGTGTTGGATAGTCCGTTTATCGAGGAAGGCTTTAGGGTATATAACATCACGCTACGACCAATAGGAGCGGAGCATAAATGAAAAATGTTGCAAAAACGGGAAAAGATATTCCTTTTTGAGAGCTTCCGTTGCGTGCGCTGCGAAAACGGTTTAAGTTACGCAAATATCATGTATGAAGGAATTGTTTCTCTTTAAATGTTCTAAAAAAAAGTCCGCGACAGCATATATATATCTTTTAAGATTGACTCACTGTAACCATTTTTTACTATTAAAATGTTAGGTTAAAAAGAATGATATTTTGCGAAGCTTATTTAACCCATATGGTATTAATCTATATCTAAATAAATATGTTAGTTAGCACAGAAATTTAATATAGAATATTTGTGCTCTTTACTCTATAAAGTTTAAACAAATATCTTAGAAGATATCGCAATGTAAAAATATCCGCGCGACAAAATAATTACACGCGCGGCAGTCATTTGGTCCGGTGCGGTAGGTTAGTGGGGATTCTGGCCTGCGGGGGCTCCGGAGAAATTCAAATTCAAAATATTTACTGCACCATAATGTTTACTAGGTACAAGGTGTTACTGTGTGGTCAGTAAGAGATACCTATAGTAATTAGTAGTTATTACCTATAGTCATTCACTTTAATATAATCTAAACCAATATTATAAAGAGTACAGATTACATTTTTTGTTTGTTACGATTTAACTCAGTTTATGTTGACATGATTTGTTATAAGCTTTATTATGTGACGCAGACGAAGTTGCATGGGTCGGCTAGTAGGTATTATAAAGAGGAAAGGTAAGATTTTTTGTTTGTTACGAGTACGATTTAACTCAATTTAATATGTTGGATAGTCGATTTATCGAGAAAGGTTACAAGCTATATTATGTGACGCGGACGAAGTTGCGTGGGTCAGCTAGTAGTGTATAAAGTGTGTGTGAAGCTTCAAATTTACTACTACTACTACTATTCGTGTTTCACTAAACACGAATAGTATTCTAAATTTGAAGTTTCTACGTCTGCTAGAAGTGCCTTAGAGTTTTGATGATCGGCCAGTCAGTCAGTCAGTTGGTTACACGCAATTTTTTTTTTACTTTTTTATTTGGGCTTTTACCAATGGAGTTCAAAAGTTTTTATGAAGATTCATGGACCGGCCCTGGATTCCGAGATTTTACAATATTTATGCCTTTTTTTTTTTTTTTTGGGGGGTGGGAAATCATCAAATAACCCCTCCCGCTCTTGGGCAGAGCGAAAGGGAGTGTCAGACTTCTACTGACTAAAAACCACCCATGTTCCTTCTTCGCCCTTCATGTCGAGGCCTCGGTATCCCTTGCGGACAACCCGCAGCCTCGACAGGCGTCGGCCCTTGCGGGCCACTTCCATGTTGCTGACATCTCTTTGAGGCGCGCGTGGAACACGAACGCGCCGTCGACACGGCCTGTCGTCGTCATAAGACGGACGGATGGCGAGCTTACCCATCACTCACCGTCCACAGGCCCGCGTCTACGGTGGCCGGAAGCCATCACGTGGCCCCCGACGCCCGGAGCGCCTCCCGCGGCGGCTGGGACGAGAGGTTCTCTCCCTCTCACGTTCCGCCACCTCCTTCGCTAGCATCACTGCTTCGCAGAAGGAGGCGACGGCGTCCCATTCCTCCTCGCCCCGAACAATATTTATGCCTTATGAGGCACTTCACTAATAGTAATTCTCACACTAACTAAACTAAAAGACTGATCAGTTTTTGTAAGAGCACTTAATGAGCTTGCTTGTTGAGGGTTGTAGACTTGTAGATCCTCCAAGTATTGATGGCAATGGGCTTGGCACCCAATAACATCGGTTGCTTGCTTTACTTTTTTGTTTGATATAATATAATAAGTTTAAATAAAAAAATGTATTCATTAAAGTGTACCTAACCTAACCAAATCATAATTTGCAGTAAACCTACGAAAAAATCGAAATGTGTGCTGGGACACATAGTAGAAGTGAAACTTCAACGGACAAGTGGAAAGACGAATGGCAACCGACAAGTGGAAAAACGAATCGCAACAAAATTTTAACTTGATGTTTTACGGGCAGATTGTTAATGTCAAATATGAAAACCTGCCCGTAAAACTTCTTCTTAAATTTCTCTACCAGAGATACTTTCAAACACAGTGAGTAACAAGTAATCATCTTGTCACTCAAATTTTATTAATTAGTGAATAGTAATACATATTTAAATTCTTACATTCACTTTGTAACACGCCCGTGTTCGTCGTGTGAAGGCAGCAAGAATCGCGTGCGCACCCCGCCTGCACATGCGACCACGCGCCTCCGATGCTCTGATAAGCCACTACGCTGACACAACGACAGCTGGTCGACGTTACGACTACGTGGGAGCATTCCCTTCAACATAACTAATAAACATTAAGTATCATGCGATAACAGCTGCGGATTGATGGCGCTGCACAACTTATGACCAATGATCTATTGAAACCATAGTTTGCTGTTCAGACATGAATAGTGAACAGCATTCGGTAGCTTGTAAGTGATAGTTGCCACCACACATGTACGGTGCAACCGCACATTCTGCAATTCAGCAGTTTACGCCACGTTCGTTTCAACTCTTATACTTAGTTCAGTTCGCGTTGCGCTTTCAAGACAGCCAGGCGTTCTCATTACAGCCAACAAGGGCTGTATATGGTCCAGCAATGGATCATACATTCTTTTTGGTCCTTCGAGCCGGATATGAACCAGCGACCTATGGATGACACGTGACTCGGGACTCATTTCGCTTCCACACCATCAGTCCATTACGCTCACTTTACTTTTAATACCTTTCGGACAATACAGTAGTGTTTCAGTACTTTACTTTCTTTCATTCAATTCACCCATCATCTAAAAGTAATATATGGTCCAGCAAGGGATACAACACGACACTTTCGAGATGATTTCATTTTCAGCCCGAAATAGATTTACTATTAGGTTTCAGAATTCCGCGAAAATATTATTATCATAGTAATCTGGAGATGATAAGTATTTCGAGTTGCCTTGTTTTTGCTATTCCTTGGCCGGGCCGCATTTACGACGCTATTCAAACCGTTCCTTACACGCTCTTTGGCGCAAACACTAGGAAGGAAAAATTGGACGATCTGACCAAATCAGGGGAGAGTGGGATGGGTCGTGGGGCTTTCGGGACCGGGACCGCGGTCCAGGATTCCCCCTATAATAATTATGTTTTAGTGGTCTTTCGGGACCACAAATAAAATAAACAAACTTATATTTATATGCTACCAATTTTATTCTAGAGCCTAACTATCTAAATCATTGTGTGTTCGGTGTTTTCACCGAGAGGTAGGGTGTCAGACTTCTACTGACTAAAAACCAACCATGTTCCTTCTTGGACTGAGGTGTTCTGCTTGACACTTAGGAAAATTATTGTCAAGTAAATCAGGAGTGAATTGAGTAAATTAAAAAAACTAAAACGTAAACGTTCCTAACTAAAACGGATCCTTATTTTACCAACCGAGAGTAGCAAAACAAGCGTGAGAGTACGTTCACAATTCACAATCAAGGTACATTGTTCAACCAGCACTATCAGCTGCGGTTCATGAAAACAGGAAGCCTTTCAACAGGATAGCCAACAACAGATCGAAGCAGATCTCCCTCGACATCGAGTAACTATGCTTGTAGAAGACAAAACAGACAAAACCGATTGATTTCGTGAAACGTTCTTCTCTCAACCACAGTATATTTTTACTGTGCTTCCATTTTGGGCTTCCATCAGTATGCCTTATATGCTACACTGCACGCCTCCCTGGTCTGCGCGCTGGCGCGGGCGCGGCCGTTGGGTGCGCCTGCTGTATGGCCGAGCTGATGGCCGCGGCTTCGTACCTACGCGCCGCGCGAACTTCATGTCAAACCCATGGTTAGTGCGCGGCAAAAGATTTACTGAACACCAATCTAGTTGGTCACATAGTTATGATGAATGAAACAATACGATGGTGAATAGGGCGTGTCCTCGCGTGCATCCTGTAAAAAAACAAAGCTCTTCTTTTGAAATCATTGTTACTTTTGTTTGAGTACTTAACATTTTAATTTGAAGTCGGATTGTTTTCAGCATGTAAACATTTGTACACTGGGCAGCAGTGTGTGCGGCTGGAGGCGGTGGCGGTTTTGGGGAGGGGAGCGCGGGAACGCGTGCCGTCTATTTCGGTGACGCTATCGGAGGGCCTGCAAATAGCGCGCCCAGAATACCGCGCAAAGGTTAGCTAAATATCGCACACCGGCAGTGCGACCCCCCCTCCCCCCCCCTGCCGGCCCGCGCACCCGCTACAAGCGAGTGCCGCTACGATCCGCTTCCGCTAACAACAACACCTACGCTCTACCCTCACGTTACGGTCGCTACAGTATTTACTACAACTCACGGAATGCAAAACAACACATACCTACTCTACAGTGTTCCTAACTAATACCACAATATAAATCATATTTATACTGTGCTAATACCCATCTCTAAATTACCAATGATGTATCCATGCATAACAAATACTTGTAACACTAGTACATTATGGTATTAGTGTGTAACGTTGGTGATTACCGCTGAGGCGCCATTGAGACCCGAGCCGTTAGGTGAGGGTCTTAAGAAAGCCGAGGACGGTAATCATCAATACGCACGTGTATCATACGACGTTTTTCAACACACTTGTGCAGAAAATACCATAAAAAAAAACATTTTCAACAGTCAAAATGAGTTGTGAAAAACATTTCGCCATGGCGGGAAAAAATAATCAGTTTTCCTGCGCGCGCATCTAAAAATGGCGATCGGCCATAGACTAAAAGAATGAGGTTTATTTTTTTGCTTTTTGCGGATAGCGTTTTAGCCTCGTACAAAATGAGGAATTTTAAAGTTTTTTTATTACAGAGAAAACAAAAGTTTTATTTATTGAAAACGTATATACAAGTTGAAATTCTCTATTTTAATTAATAAGTTTTCCTGCGCGCGCATCTAACAATGGCGATCGGCTACAGGCTAAAAGATAAAAAAAAATTTTTGGCTTTTCGCGGATAGTGTTGCAGCACGTACAAAATGGGGAATTCAAAGTTTTTTTTATTACAGAGAAAACAAAAGTTTTATTTATTAAAAACGTATACAGGGTTTTGCCGACAATACGACAATAAATGAAACCACTAGTAGTTCTAGTTCATAGTAACATTTTTAAACTATCAAATAAATCCTAACACCGTCGTGGTGCCGATGATACGACAATAAACTACCTAAATGTCTTTGCCAAATTCGTTTGTTACATTTTATTTCCACGCGTTAATCGGTGCAAAGTATTCCTAAGGTTAGTAAACCAATATTTGTTTGTAAATTGTAATTCAATTCAATTCAAATATTTTAATTCAGAATTACATCCATATTTTGTTAGTAACAATAAAATAACTTAGGCTAATGTTAGTATTAAATTCAATTTAATTTACAATAATAACTGCACCACACGTTTATTTGGATAAGTGTGTCTGAACAATAATCCACTTACGTAAAAGGGGTGAGTCCCACCGGTCTGAAAACACATTCAGGATGCCATTGGAGGAGGAGCGCAAGCGCGCCAACATGGAAGCGCATCGCTTCCGCATGATCGCGGCGAAACCGTCGACGCACGCATCCACAAACATCCCTGACGCGCTACATCGCCAAGGCAACCCCAAAAGCACCCTAAATGCGTTATTGTACTGTACGCGCAGGTCGCTGTATGCCCGTTGGGTATACTTAGCCCACAGGCTGCACGTGTAAAACGATTGGCAGAAGGCCTTAAAAAGCGTTATCTTGACGGTGTCAGTACAAACGTGCAAACCAGCGGGCCAGCATGTTGCAACGGACAGCCAACGACCTGCGCTCCCTGTCTATGTCTAGATTGTCTTTCAAATCCTCAGTGACCCAGTGACCCAAATACTTAAATTTTGAAACCCGACCTAAAAGAGACCCAGAGAGTGAGAGTTCAGGCAGCTGTTCGTAAGTTAAAGTCCCTGATTTAAAAACCAACCATTCACTCTTAGCGGTATTGTATTTGAGCCCATGGGCCACTGCATAATTCTCACAAATGTTGAGAAGCCTTCTCATTGCACTGATAGATGGGCTCAGTAGCACCATATCATCAGCGTAACTGATGTTGTTCACGCAAACACCATCCACGTGGCAACCTATATTTGTGCCACTGAGCCTACCTATCAGTTTGTTTATGTATAGGTTGAAAAGACGGGGGGAGCTCAGACCCCCCTGCCTCACCCCGCAATCCAACCCATACATATCAGAATATGAGCCACCCCATTTTACTGTATTCTTCTGACTACTGTACCAATATCTAAACAGTGATATCACATCAGCCGGGACAGTAGTGTCGTGAGAGAGCTTATGCCAGAGTAAGTCATAGTTGACCAGGTCGAAAGCCCTCGATAAATCCAAGAAGCAGGCTATTACAGGAGTCTTTCTGTCAGTATAATATTGGACAGTCTGCTTAAGGCATAAAATTGCACTATCGGTTGATAAGTTCGATCTAAAACCAAACTGACCATCCTCGAGCACGATGTGTTTAGCTAGAATTTTATCAAGCAGACTATCCAACACCTTAGCACAGACAGTAGCCAGCGATATCGGCCTATAGTTGGAGATATCGGAGGCGTCACCAGTTCTATTCTTTATTACTGGCACAACGATCGTATCAGTAAGTTCTACAGGTAGGTAACTATGACTTAGGCAAAGGTTAAAAAACATAGCAAGTACCCGGGGTAGGTGTACACCAGCGTATTTAAGATGTTCGACGCTGAGGCTGTCGCGACCGGGGGACTTTCCCCTCACCATATTCTGTATAATTTTCGCAACTTCTTTAACAGAAATCCTGACAGGAGAAGCCCCGGCCACGGCCGCCCCCACGCCGCCATCTGACGGCTCGCTATAACCACACAGACGCGAGTTTACATTAAAACGTTTTACAAATATCATTGGCTATATCAGTGGGGTCGCTCACGCCCGCGACGCTCACCGGAACCCCCGATCTATGTTTTAATTTATTCGTTAATTTCCAAAACTTATTAAATTGTTTACTTTCATGGCAAGATGCTAACATATCCATTTTAATTTTTTCTTGATTATTTTGACAATATTTTAATTTAGTTTTAAAAAGATTTCGCGATGTACACATATTTTCATAAATAAGACCAGAAGTAGGTTTGTTGTATAACAGCCACATTTGATAACACAGTCGGGCATCGCGGTGAGCCTCGCGAACGTGTTTGTTCCACCCAACTACATAATTTCCTTTATGACGCTTTACTACTGAACTAGCATAAGTGAGTTCGGCTCCTTTTTTCAAAATACAAATTAATTTATTATACAACATATCTAACACCAACCGATGCTCGGGATTGCGACACATATTATCAGCACATTTACAAAATTCTAGAGGAAAATCTATTTGTTTTAAGTTGCTATTACAGTAATCAACATAATTATTTATCTGTTCTAAATCCCTCTCACCCCAAACAACCTTGTTGCAAGAAATGTAAGATTCAATAATTTTAGGTTTAATTAGATTAATGTTACACTCTATTAACAACGGAATATGGTCAGACACGTAAACACCGTACAAGATAGACGCATTATTCACTAAATGCCTGGCGGCCTCAGTGACAACACAGTGATCTAGCCAGCGAAGGGAACCGTTGGCGGAACTAGTAAAAGTATGTGAGTCTTGCGGTAAAAGTTCTGTATCAATGCAAGACCATGATTGGTCAACACAGGTTAAAAGTAACTCACGTGAGAATCGTGTCCCTGGGTGCCCGTTAAAGTCTCCCAACACAAAAACCGACTCCACTTCACTGCTCTCAATCACTGAGATAATTTCACTTAGACAACTTGTAAACTCGATACGATTTTCGGCACAGTCCGTGGGCATGTAGACACTAAATATTAGCAAAGACCGCTCGCCCTGTGCTATTTGAATACACACGATACGATCACTAGCACAATTTATAACCGATACCGACGTAAATAGCGACTTTCTCCACAGCAGCGCCACACCACCATACGGTCTACCAACCAAAACACCGGCAGAGGTGTCCACAGCTGATTTACCAGTATACGTGAAGTCTCCATCAATGGTCGCTAAGAAGGGCACGTCCTGGGGCAGCAACCAGGTCTCCTGTAACGCTATCACGTCGGCTCGTGCACATAACTGTCTAACGCAGTCAGCTGATCGAGTTATACTTTTACAGTTGAATGAACATAGTTTAACGTTCGTCATACAACCCATTATGTGTTTGTTATGTTTTCAACACTGTGCTGCTTATTTACTTTTGTTATATTAAATAATGTAATTCGTAAGTAATGTATTTCGTTTACAGTTTTATGCTACTTAGTTTTATTGTTTTTTTTCCCAAATTTTTATTTTGGTGTTAAGATTTATTTGATAGTTTAATAATGTTCCTATGAGCTAGAACTACCTGTGGTTTCATTTATTGTCGTATGGTCGGCATGGCCCTGTATACAAGTTGAAATTATCTATTTAAATTCGAAGTTGCATGAAATAAGCAAGGAATAGGTACATTAATTTATTTGTAGTATTGAACACAATCTTTTTAGTATCGAAACTTTTTTAAGAACAAAGCAACTCAACCAAAAAATTAAAAAAAAAACCTTTAACTCACTTGTGAATAATGGTAATGAAAAATTCACAGTTTGATTACAGGTGTCATTATATGCCTAATTGCGGTGTTGAAATAGTACATTATGGTACAAGTGTGTAACGTTGGTGATTACCGCTGAGGCGCCATTGAGACTCAAGCCGTTAGGCGAGGGTGTTGTGATCTTCCAAGCTGCATGACGCTTACCTTTTAAACCGACTTCCCAAAAAGGAGGAGGTTCTCAATTCGTCTGTATGTTTTTTTTTTGTATGTTTGTTATCCCATATCTCCGTCATTAATGAACCGATTTTCAAAATTATTTTTGTAATCGTAACTGTATACTCTCGAGGTGGTCCCATTGTCACCAAATCAGGATCTGATAATGGGATCCCAGGGAAATCGAGAGCAAACCCTCAAATTTTATAGGCACTTATGTCGTTTTCCATATATTTTCTAAACCTGTTCAAGTATTTGTGTGTGGTCATCATAATATCATGTGGATTCACTGATAATGATGGAAGGTACAACTCCTCAACGGTTAGGAGTTGATAGAAAATTCTTTCAAGACTATACGTACTTATGAAGTAATAGTTGTATTCTTTCAGGGTATTAGGTTGCCCTAATGATAGCAGGTAAATCTCATTAACCAACTTTAAAAAAGGAGGTTCTCAATCTTTTTTTTATGTATATTCACCGATTACTCGGAGACGCCTGAACAGATATAGAAAATTCTTTTTTTGTTGAAAAGGAGATATCCCAAGGGTGGTACCATGATAACAAAATCAGGATCTGATGATGGCATCCTAGAGAAGTCGAGGGCAACCCTCAAATTGTATAGGCACGTATTACGTTACGTTTTCTGAAGTTTTTTAAGTATTTGCATTTAGCAGTCATGTATGTGCGCGTACCTAAATGTCCGTCTAGAATGCCCAATACGAGTCCCGCCAACACGATTCAGACTTCGCCAGCAACAAATGCAAAATGCACTGTTAATTACATCCATGTCGTTATACATCCAAATCGTAAAAATATAAGAGTCTAAAAAGGTACGAGTATGCTGGGTCAGTCACAAACTTGCGAGAGGATAGGACAATTTTTTTTTTTAAAGTCATTGCCCCCACTAGGAATTTCTCCTGTATCGTGGGTGCGTTCACAAACATTTAAACTCACATACTCAAATACACAGACCCGAAACAACTAGCTGTAGGCCATACAAATAATTGTTCCGTGCGTGGATCGAACCCGCGACACGTAGCGCAGCAGTCAACTGCTTGAGCCACTGCGCCAACCGTTCCGTCAAATCAACATAACATAATAAATGAATCTTGAGGCCCTTTTGGTTTCGCTGTTGTGTTCGCAAGTAGCTATCGATAGACGATTCTGATTTCTCAGCAGTTTGCTGTCTATACATTCTGAAATCAATAAAAGCTATGTCACTTTTTGGGCTATGCCGCCGATTTACAACAGCCATTAACCGCTTGGCGCGAAGCATTTTAACTAGTAATATTTGCATGTCTTTGATTTTTAATGACGAGTTCCTATCTCAGCTAATGCGTGAAACCGGAAAATAACAAGCAAACGAGATAGCAACACAGTGGCACGTGGCGCGCATCACGCGTCACGCTCGCGGTACGCAAATAGCTTCATTTGGCTATCGGCGCCCGCACCCCCCCCCCCCCACACCCCGCCCCCCCGCGCCACGATCTGACTGCTTAAACCCCAAGCTCACAAGATAACATGTTGCGTAGAAGGAATTGCTTCTAATCATGACATACGCTTGTGTCGTATTTGCCCACTCTCATCCGCGTCACATCCACACGATGCAAACCTTGCAATAACCGATTTCTCCGTAAGATCACCGCAGCCCCTTGGTTCGTCCGTAATGTCAGTCTTCATTTAGATCTCAAAATGCCCACCGTTCTTCAATTCATGAAACACCTTTCCAAGCGCTTCTTTAATACTGCAGTCAAGCATAGGCATCCTCTGGTCGCATCGGCCGCCCGATACGAACCATCGCGTATAACCATGACCCGCCGTCCGCGGCATACTCTTGTCACTCCTGATGACCCTATCACTATCCTTCAGGAAAGTAGTAGGGAAACCAGTACTCTTAGAAAGAACAGACACAGATACTCGTCAATCCGACCGCGCCGCCGCGGTCCTTTGTTGCGGAATCCGGTTTCAAGACCCCCCCTACACTTGCCAAAGCTAGCCCGCGATGCTGAGCCAGTAGTTTTAAACCAGCCCCTAAATAATCTCACTCAGTTCCAGCCTGTCCTCTTGCTGCCCTCCCCCAGTGACGTCCTAAGCCGAGGTTTAGTTATTTGCCCCTGGCTTTAAACTCAAGGCATCCACAGGGATTAGACAGTCTCCTAGACTGAACTCCGAGATGGCATTTCGAAAAAAGGAATTGCTTCTTATTCCACTCCGCTCCAGCATCCGCAAACTTGTAAACTACTTGATGAACATTGACGCAGGTGTTCACGATAGCTAACACTCCAAGCAGATCACCCTCTAGTAGAGAGACCGAATGGTGATAAGTAGCTGGTACGACGACGTAACGGTACTTGTAAGCATGTACTTCCCGAAGGTAAAGGCGGCAGGTACGGGTACGCCCCGCGCCCCGCGCCCATCGCGCGTCGTCCGCAACTTCACAGCCCACAGTTGGGTGACACTGCAGTGACGAGGCGAGCCTATAAGCCGATTCCCACCGGCTTCCCTTTTGAAAATTAAGCAAAAAAAAATGAAAAACATTTTTTTTTGACTTGACGAATAGCACCTATATTATAATTTATAAGATTAGCATATAAAAATATTTAATGCATCATAGTTTTAAAAATATAACAAAAATGCCAACATTTTTCATGTCTACAAAAAAAGCAACAGCCAGCGCCAAATAACCCGGTGCTCGGTTGTCAGAATTCAGAACTATATTCGTATGAACAAGACCACGTGACATTCACGGCTCGATGCACGGTTTTGTAGGGTACTCGGTAAGCCGGCTATTATCGGGTTACGACAGGTAGAAACGTCATAACTCCGTCATTTATCGCGTCATTTAGCTCGTTCTATCGTCGACGTCATCTCTACACTTTTTTTTTTTTTTGGCGGGTGGAAAATCATCAAATATGTTCATCGATTAACTGTCAAATTGTTATGGTTTGGTAAAAAATGGAACCATTTGACAGTTAATCGATGGACACTATGATAGCCACTGACATTTTAAAAGATACGCAATAGCCCTGCAGATCGTAAGACGGCGCAGCAGGGCGCTTGCGCGAATGTGCGTGGGTGTCAATCAAAAGTCAAAAAAAAAATAAATGTCAAGTTGATTTTTCTGCAAGATAAACTTTTTAATTTATAAAATAGTTGTAAGTAGGTAATAGTTCTGAAGTATTTTTTTTTTTTTTTTTTTTTTCTCAAATTCGCAGACTTCAACGAGCTGTAATAGTTAAAGTCAGTAAGTAAAATGTCTGCCAATTTTTTTTTGTATTCAGGGGGTTCTAATAAATCGACTTGACCTAATTAAAGCTACGAGCAAATGATTTAGTAGAGCTTTTTTATTTTACATTTTTATATCTACCTCCTGTGATAATGCAGAGCCCTGGATGTCTGCCTCATAGATTTTCTTCGTTATCAAAATGGTATTGACCACTAACCCCAGAGGCAGACACGAGCAAATGATTTAGTACAGATTTTTTTTTTGACAGATTCAAAGCCCTGTAGCTAAAAAACGCAGCAACATAGGAACTTAATTCCTTAAGAAAATTTTGTCGTATTGATCCGAACTTTAATGCCTATCAATACGAAGTACGAGCAAATCATATACTTAAATGCTCGCCAGCTCCCTAGCTATTATTTTTAATGTAATATAAATTGTCATGTTAGTGTACGGATAGCGCAATAAATGAATATTGTACTGATAAATAAAGCAATTCGTGCCAAATTATTCCGTAACCAAAATTTTAAAAAATGCACAACGTTAATGTTAAAGTTTTCACTTCTGCGGTTCTGCCGGAGAGCAACACGTTGTTTTTTTATGTGTTCGCGAATGGCGAAAAACGGAACCCTTATAGATTCGTCCGTCCGTATGTCACAGGCTCACCGCCCCTTTATTCGGAAACTATTAAGACTACACAGTTTAAACTTGGTAGGTAGATGTATTCTGTGAACCGCTTTACTATGAATGATTTAAATAAAGCGGCACCAGAGAAACATACTTTGTGATAAGTTGGTTTTTCATAGTGTTTGTATAAAAGACAAAGTTATATTTGCGGTTTTTAAATGTGCTATATCTCAAAAACTATTAACAATATATTGTTCAAACCAATTTTGGTTGAAAGTTTACATTGCGATCTACACCATATTTTTTTCAGATTTTTCACTATTTTAGTTTAAAAGTTAGAGGGACACACATTTTACCACTTTGGAAGTGTCTATCTTTCAAACGATTGACTTTTAGAAAAAATGGTTTTAGAAACCTCAATCTCATTATAAAGACCTATCTATAGATACCCCCCCCCCACACGAATAGGTTTGATGAAAAAGTTTTTTTTTAGTTTCAGTTCCATGTATAATATGTATAGGGTCTTGACGAGTTCTTTGTCTTTAGATTATGTCCAGGGTCTGATGATAGAACTGGAAGGTGGCCATAGGAAATCCATTTTAGAATGTCATAATCCCATCGAGTTTGGACTCATTTGATTTGTCTTGACGAGTACTTTGTCTTTAGATGGTGGTCAGGGTCTGTTGATGGAGGTGGAAGGTGACCATGTGAATTTCGTTACAAAAGGACCTAACTCCACCGAGTTTGGACTCGTTTGATTCGCCTTGTCAAGTACTTTGGTTTTAGATTATGTCCAGGGTCTGATGATGGAGCTGAAAGGCGGCCATAGGAATTCTGTTATAAAACAACATAACCCCGTCGAGTTTGACCTCGTTTGATTTGTTTTGACGAGTACTCTGTCTTTCGATGGTACCTACCCAGGGTCTGGTGATGGAGCTGGAAGGTGACTATTGAAATTCCGTTATAGAACGACAAAACCCATAGAGTTTAGACTCGTTTGATTCGTCTTGATGAGTACTTTGTCTTTAGATATATCCAGGGTCTGTTGATGAAGATGAAAAGTGGCCATAGGAATTCCGTTATAAACAACTTAACCCCGTCGAGTCTGGACTCGTTTGATTCGGCTTGTCGAGTACTTTAACAGTTCTTCAAATCGATGAATAAGACTGCTCCAAGTTCAAATAAATCTAGTAGTGTTGATTCATTATAAGTATGTACAAAAAGAAATGAGATCCCACTAAAAACAAAACTTGTAAAAAAAGCCAAGTCGCACAACTCAATTCTGCTACCGTAAAAAGTATGGGATCTGGAGGCGATAGTCCTCGCGCGCCTGCATGAATGGCGCGCGGAGGCGCTGCACCGGGGGTCACTCCGTTGCCGCGGCAAATTGCTGCGCAGCGGACAGACCTCCGGTGCGATCTCAAGGCGGCATGGAGAGAGCGACTGTCGCAACCCCGTGCAGGGCACGCCACGATAGTGGCGGTAAGTCCCCTCTTTGAGGAGTGGCTGGAGAGGCGCCACGGCGCCCTCACCTTCCGTCTGACGCAGGTACGCACCGGACACGGCTGTTTCGGGAGGTACCTGCATCGAATCAGGCGGGAGGAAACGCCCGGATGCCACCATTGTAAGGATCGGCCGGAGGACACGGTGGAGCACACCGTGGAGGTGTGTCCCGCTTGGGCGGAGCCCCGCCCTGTTCCCGTAGCGGCGATCGGCTGCGGCGACCTCTCGTGTGCGGTTCAGGTGCAAGCCATGGTCCGGGGCGAGGAGGAATGGGACGCCGTCGCCTCCTTCTGCGAAGCAGTTATGCTAGCGAAGGAGGTGGCGGAACGTGAGAGGGAGAGAACCTCTCTTCTCACCGTAGACGCGGGCCTGTGGACGGTGAGTGATGGGCTAGCTCGCCGTCCGTCCGTCTTATGACGACGACAGGCCGTGTTGACGGTGCGTTCGTGTTCCACGCGCGCCTCAAAGAGATGTCAACAACAAGGAAGGGGCCCGCAAGGGCGCCCGTCGGGGCTGCGGGTTGTTCGCAAGAGATACCGTGGCCTCGGCGCAAGGGCTTAGAAGGAACATGGGTGGTTTTTAGTCAGTAGAAGTCTGTACTCCCTTTCGCTCTGCCCAAGAGCGAGAGGGGTTATTTGATGATTTTCCATCCCAACATAAAAAAAGGACCTTCTATCTTAAGTTATTAAGTAATAAGCTAACCTAACTACATCTTATAGTGACCATATCAATATATCAATATTAAAAATATTTGATGTTTTATATAACTAGATTGACTTACCCAAATATCATATTTTGCGTATTTCGCAGCACACGCAACGGAAAAACGGAATACGCTCTCAAAAAGGAATATCTTTTCCCGTTTTTGCAACATTTTTCATTTATGCTCCGCTCCTTTTCATTGTAGCGTAATGTATATGTAACCTTCCTCGATAAATGTACTATCAAACACAACAATATTTTATTAATTCCAACCAGCAGTTCCTGAGTTTATCGCGTTCAAACAAACTCTTCAGTTTTATAATCTATATATTTAAAAATTAATTGCTGTTCGTTAGTCTCGCTAAAACTCGAGAACGGCTGGACCGATTTGGCTAATTTTAATGTTGAAATATTCGTGGAAGTCCAAGGAAGGTTTAAAAGGTGAGAAAGTGGTAGGTAGGTAGGCAGGGTAGTAGATAGGGTAGTAAGTAGGATAGTAGAGTAGGTATGGTTTGTAGGTAGAGGGTAGTAGGTAGGTAGGGTAGGAGGTAGGTAGGGTCGTAGGTAGATAGGGTAGGAGGTAGGTAGGGTAGTAGGTAGGTAGGGTAGGAGGTAGGGTAGTAGGTAGGTAGGTAGTTGGTAAGAAAAAGAGCATTGCAACGGTACAGCTAGTATTAGTATAGATTAACATTCAGAAGCTGATTTTTCTTCTGAAGTTTATTTTTAACTTATTTGTGTTTTTGAAGTCAGTTTTTTTTGCAATATAGTATTTTTTTAATGGCATCTCGCAGATTAACCAATGAAGCTGGCTTCTCAGCTTCTGCTTAACTGTACTTTCCTATAAGATCTCTAGTCAGGGGCCAATAACCAAGGCCGAATAAAGTAAACGACTACGCGCTCAGGGAACCCTTTGTGGGGTACGAGCCTCGGCTTAGGTGGTCGTTGGGAGAGGGCAGCATAACGGCATGGATTTGAATTATATAATTATTTATAGATTGTAACGCGGCAAAGAAACGACCACGGCAGAAGACCTCGCACGCACGTGATTGACGACGCGCGTCATCGCTGCCCCGCCGCGCACGGCCCCCGCAGAGCCACGGCCGCCTTTATAAACCAGCCCGCCGAGCCGAATCGTCAGTCTGAGTTCAGCACGGCTCGGGAGTACACACCGCATCGACTTAGGTCGGTCTCGTTTACCCCGCTTCTTGTTGAGTTCGGATTAGCGCCTGCCTTGTGCGAACATATTGCTGGTGATCCGCAATATTATCGTACAGCGTACGGTGCGCTTAGGGCTTTGATAGGTTTTAGTTAGATTTAGTTATTTTGTATTAGTTAGTTAGGTTTGTTACCCATGAATGTAGTTTTATTTTCTTTATTCAAATAAACTTGTTATATTTTGTGGAAAGTGCGTTTGGATTTATCTCCTCACACTAAACCCTGTCACAATTGGCGTCCCACCTTGGGCTTTCTTATCCACATTAATTTATTGTAGGTTGTAGGTAGATCTAAATATTTTGTTAAGAATTCGTTAATTTGTTAGACTTTTTAGCTTAATCATAGTTCTTCTTAATGTGAGTAAGTTCATATTTTCGGCATCTTCGGAGCCCCTATTTTTTGTTATTGTTTATCTTAACGCTAGGTTCTTTAGGAGTAGGCAGTATTTAAAGTTAGTTAAATAATAAGATTGTTTTTATAGGATTGTTTAGTTTTGCCATTTCTGTAGTCGTGTATCTTTCATTTTAAGTATACCTTCACGCTACAATTCTATAGAGTAGGCAGCTTATAAGGTTGATGTAATATATTTAACAAACATCATTGAGTTCTATAACATTTTACCTAGACGTAGCCGTAGAAATAAAGAAATGGCAAACGTCAGCTTCTCTGATGATCAGTTTAGGGATCTGTTAGGTGTGTTGGCAAATCAGGGAAATTCCCGTGTTCCACAAAAAACAGGCAGCTTTGCGTCAAGCACTGCCCGTTTCGATGGAACTTGCCAGTCGACGGTGGTCGAGGCGTTTCTAGCAACTGTCAATACTTTTAAAAAGATTGAGTCAGTTACCGATGAGAATGCCATAGAAGGGCTAACTCTGCTGCTTGTTGGCAATGCAGCTATTTGGTGGCTGGGAGTGAAGGAAAGTATTCGTACTTGGCCTGAGGCTGTATCGTTAATACGAACGACATTTGCTCCAAAGAGACCCGCCTACCAGGTACTCAACGAGATTGTGTGCGACAAACAAACCAGTCCAACAGGCACAGAACTATTTGTTGCTACAAAACGTGCACTTATCGCAGAACTGCCAAAGCCGTCGCCCACCCCATCACAAGGTCTGGACCTTTTGTACACATCCTTACATGTGAAGATAAGGGATAGAATACCGAGGGATTCCGTCGAAACCTTTGACGAATTTCTCTCAAAATGTCACCAAATCGAAGAAGCGGCCACGGACAAGACCAACGCTTGTGCCACGCCGTTAGTCAAGAGAACCCGCTGCAACTTCTGTCGCGCTTACAACCATAGCGAGCAGGAGTGCCGCAAGAAAGCGGCTCAAGACAAGGCCACTGAAGAAACCCCCAAGAAAACCGAGTCTAGGCCACCGCCAACAACTAAAATAACCTGTTACGGATGCGGTGAGCCTGGTGTAATCAGAAGTAAATGCTCGAAATGCAATAAACCGAAAATAGGCGCAGTGGAAGTTGGATTTTACGCATTTGGAAAAGATCTGGCATCTGCACCTCGACTAAGGCCAACAGTCCACATCTGTATAGATGGCATCAACGGTCAAGCTCACATCGATTCTGGTGCAAAGATGAGCGTCGCTTCTACTTCACTGTATCACGTATTACGGAAAAAGGGAATGTCATTCAAGACAGAAAAGGTCACGGTTACCCTGGCCGATGGTCTACGGCGAAGACAACGGGTACAGTCAGCAACAGTACCTGTGACTCTAAGTGGACGAACAATCCCCACAACTTTTATCGTGCTACCCGAATCGCACGATAATCGCACACTCCTAGGAGTAGATTTCATTCAAGATGCGAACATGGTTCTTAACTTGCCGCAACTACTGTTCCACTTCTTGGATGCCCCTGGCAAGAAATATGACCTCCACAACGAGGATGAAGACGGTGCATCCGTGTCCACGGTGCAAATGGAACCTGAGGAAACCGAGTCGGTGATTGCAAGGCTAGCCTCGATCACGTCTCTGGAGCCAATGTTGAGCCCACTGTTCCAGACCCCGTCTCCGATGTCAGATATGCCGGAAGAAGAATTTAAAATGGCGGACGCGTACGGTCCACCTTGTTTAATCGACTTCTGTACGCCCCCGCAGTCTCCCACGCAACGGGAACCTACGCTTACTGGCTACTCGCCGAGGTTTGTCGGTTCGCTGTTCCGGGATGCGCAGTCCAGCATTAATAACGCTGAAATTACTCTGTCCCCAGACAGTAGTAAGTTGTTTGGCATAGCTATGGTTACCATAGATAATAGAACTACCTCAAATGAAGATGAGCAAGTTAATAGATTGTTGCAACAGCACGCTGACGTATTCACTGGTGATGGAAAACCAGCTACCCTTGTAGAACACATCATAGAAGTTAGGAATCATAAACCGATTGCTGTACCTCCTTATAGAGTATCACAACAACGTAAAGAAGTTCTACGTAGGGAGATTGATCAGATGTTGGACGACGATATTATCATACCTTCAAAATCTCCGTGGGCAGCACCTGTTGTAATGGTCCCCAAGAAAAACGGAGGTACAAGAGTCTGCATAGATTACCGCCAGCTTAATAGTATAACTGTAGCTGACGCATACCCCTTACCTAGAATAGATGACCTTCTGCAGGAAGCGAAACCGACACCTTACATGTCGACTCTGGACTTAAAAGCTGGTTACTGGCAAATAAAAGTACGAGATGAAGACCAAGAAAAAACGGCTTTCGTCACACCATTTGGGCTATATCACTTCAAACGAATGCCGTTCGGTTTACGTAACGCCCCAGCGACTTTCCAGCGATTCATTGATAGATTGAAGCTGCAGCTGGACGGCATGAAGTTGCTGGCTTACTTGGACGATCTCATCCTGCTATCGCCGACTTTTGAGCAGCACCTGCAAGACCTAAATAGACTGTTACAACTTCTTCATGAAAACAATGTGGTCGTAAACAAGCAGAAGTGTCGATTTTGTGAGGAACAGATTCCTTATCTAGGACATATCATAACTAAAGCAGGCTTGTGTACAGATCCTGGGAAAATATCTGCTATATTAGATATACCTGCGCCGAAGAATATCCGTCAGATACAATCTTTCCTCCAAACCTGTTCCTGGTATCGTCGTTTTGTACCAAACTTTGCGAAGATTACTCAACCGCTTACTCGGCTGACGAAAAAAGATGCAACCTGGGAGTGGGGAACTCAACAAGAGGATGCTTTTCGTGAGCTAAAGGAACGCCTAACTAGTGCCCCTATCTTACTTCAAGCAGATATAAGTAAGCCATACACCATAAAAACCGACGCTAGTGATTATGCTTTAGGAGCTGTTTTAGTACAGGGGGAGAGCAACGATGAGCATCCCATCGAATATGCTAGCCGATTATTAACCAAAGCGGAACGGAATTATTCCACTACCGAGCGTGAAGCCTTGGCAGTCGTATGGGCGGTAGCAAAGTTTAGAGGCTACATAGAAGGTTCTACGGTAGTAGTCGCCACTGATCATCAAGCATTGAAATGGCTTATGTCTATTAAATCACCTACGGGACGACTAGCTAGATGGGCACTGCAACTCCAGCCTTATAATTTATCGGTTAAGTATATACAAGGTAAAACTAACGTGATTGCTGATAGCCTATCAAGACCCCCTCAATCAGAAGAATCCGAACCCCAAGTTGAACATGGCGTGTGTATAGTCTCCGTAGACATGCCTCGCCGCTCTGGAGAGGAAATTCGGAAGGAACAACTGAAAGACGAAACCCTAAAGACAATTATGGAAGCACTGGAGAAACCAGTTCGGGATGAAGATGCTTTCTATTGGTCAAATAAAGGTTATGTTATGAACAATGGACTGCTGCACCGCTACATTCAAGATAATGAAAATGACGCTGCCCAGCTGGTTATACCAAAACATGAAACCATGGCCATTCTTACAAAGTATCATGACGAGCCCACTGCCGGTCATTATGGTGCTGATAAAACATTTCATCGCATTACTGCTAGATATTACTGGAAAGGAATGCGAAAGGACATCGAAAACTACGTTAAGAATTGTATTAAATGTCAAAGATATAAACCGAGTAATTTGAAGCCAGCAGGACTATTACAGACCACGGTAATGAATCAAAGATTCGAAACCTTATCATTTGACTTATTCGGACCTTTACCTCCAAGTCCAGATGGTAAAACCTGGATCTTTATTGTAGAAGATATCGCAACCCGATGGGTCGAATTATTTGCTTTAGAACAAGCTACGGCCGAAGTTTGCGCCACCGTTTTACTTAATGAAGTCTTTTTACGTTTTGGAGTTCCACGAAGGTTAATAAGTGACAATGGAACACAATTTGTCAGTGCAGTAATGCAAAAGCTCACTTACTGCCTGGACATTCAACATGCGTTTACGCCTGTGTACCATCCGGAAGCTAACCCTGTCGAAAGGAAAAACCGAGATTTAAAAACACAGCTGGCAATTTACGTAGAAGACGATCATCGGTCTTGGGCAGAAAGGCTCCCAAGCATAAGATATGCCATGAACACCTCAAACTGTCTCAGTACAGGTTTTACCCCGGCATATCTTACCTTCGGTAGAGAACTAAGGACCTACGACGATGTTACACACGATCTTCACCAGATAGTCTTATCGGAAAATTTCATCCCCGAAATAACCCCAAAACTTATTTTGTTAGCAGAAACATTTGACAGAGCGAGGGAGGTGCAAGAGAACAAAGAAGAAACGAGGAAGAAGGCAGCAGATGCACATCGGCGTCCAGCGCCTGCCTACCAACCCGGCGACCACGTCCTGGTTGCGGCCAATGTCCAGAGCAGCGCAGCTCGCTACCAAACAGCGAAGCTGGCTCCACGTCGCGACGGGCCCTACATCATCCTGAGACAGCACGGACCTTGCTCTTACGAGGTCGCCCACCCAGCACAACCTGCAACTCCTCTGGGTATTTACCATTCATCTGCGCTGAGCCCATACCAGGGCTCAGACCGCGATGTACCTAATCCTGAAAGACCTTTGCGCAGACGTGGTAGACCCAGGAAAGCAGACCGCAGCCACTGAAACTGGTCTCCTCGTCGAGACGACTTCGGGACCAGAGGGGGAGACTGTAACGCGGCAAAGAAACGACCACGGCAGAAGACCTCGCACGCACGTGATTGACGACGCGCGTCATCGCTGCCCCGCCGCGCACGGCCCCCGCAGAGCCACGGCCGCCTTTATAAACCAGCCCGCCGAGCCGAATCGTCAGTCTGAGTTCAGCACGGCTCGGGAGTACACACCGCATCGACTTAGGTCGGTCTCGTTTACCCCGCTTCTTGTTGAGTTCGGATTAGCGCCTGCCTTGTGCGAACATATTGCTGGTGATCCGCAATATTATCGTACAGCGTACGGTGCGCTTAGGGCTTTGATAGGTTTTAGTTAGATTTAGTTATTTTGTATTAGTTAGTTAGGTTTGTTACCCATGAATGTAGTTTTATTTTCTTTATTCAAATAAACTTGTTATATTTTGTGGAAAGTGCGTTTGGATTTATCTCCTCACACTAAACCCTGTCACAAGATGGATTTAAAACCACAGGCTCAGTATCGCAGGCTGGCTCGAACAAAGGTTGGGATCGTAAACGGGAGAGTCGCGAACTCGCGACAGAACTCGGCGGCGCGGCGGCCAGCTCGGAATGACGACGGTTTGTGTCTGTGTTTACGGATCGTATTGGTTTCCCTACTGCTTTCCCTTCAGTACTGTGTATGCTGTAGTCGGCGAGTCTTGCTAATACGTGACGGTTCGTATCGGGCGGCCGATACGATCAGAGACTTTCGACGCCTTATGTCAGACTCGTAGAAACGCTTGGAAACGTGTTTCGTGATCTGAACCACCGTCCTATCCTTACGACAGTCTACAGACTAATAGTCTGTAGACTGTCGTTGCGGACATAGCAGGGTGTCGAACAGTAGGTAGAGCTAGCGGGGTTTGGAACGGGCGAATAGTACTATACCAGCGTAGCGTTGTCTGTCAATTCTGTCATACATAATAGGCCCATTTGGTAAGTATCTATTTTATCGTTTTTATATGTACCTACATGTAATGATGTTTTTATACCAATATCGCTGATGGACTACTAGACGAGGCAACTCGTCTGGTAGCAAGCTAGTCGACTTTTTATTTGTATTGGGCAAGGCCGCGCCTGACACACTATTTATTTGTATTGGGGCAAGCCCGCGCCTGGCACACTATTTATTTGTATTGGGTCAAGCCCGCGTCTTTTTTTTTTTTTTGGGGGGGTGGGAAATCATCAAATAACCCCTCCCGCTCTTGGGCAGAGCGAAAGGGAGTGTCAGACTTCTACTGACTAAAAACCACCCATGTTCCTTCTTAGCCCTTCATGTCGAGGCCGCGGTATCCCTTGCGAACAACCCGCAGCCTCGACAGGCGTCGGCCCTTGCGGGCCCCTTCCATGTTGCTGACATCTCTTTGAGGCGCGCGTGGAACACGAACGCGCCGTCGACACGGCCTGTCGTCGTCATAAGACGGACGGACGGCGAGCTTACCCATCACTCACCGTCCACAGGCCCGCGTCTACGGTGGCCGGAAGCCATCACGTGGCCCCCGACGCCCGGAGCGCCTCCCGCAACGGCTGGGACGGGCTGAAACCTCTCGTGTTCTCTCCCTCTCACGTTCCGCCACCTCCTTCGCTAGCATCACTGCTTCGCAGAAGGAGGCGACGGCGTCCAACCCGCCGCCTGACACTCTATTTATTTGTATTGGGGTAAGCCAGCGCCTGGCACACTATTTATTTGTATTGGGTCAAGCCCGCGCCTGTCAAACTACGGAAACTCCTGAAAGCCAGAATCCACGGTGGCGTCCATCATAAAAGTATAAAAGCGTTCAGTCAATGAAGCTCGCCGAATTCCCTGAGAAACCATTTAACTATCGTATATCAAGGATCCCGCAACGAAATTATTCAGAAAAGAATAGCCGAGGAGTAGGAAATCAGTCGACTGCTGATCATGAGTTTCTGGGTTCTATCCCAGGTTGGGATAGGGTTTCCTAATAACTGCCATGGTCATGGTCGCCACGGAGTCTGGATTTACTTTTATTGAGATTTAAAAACATAACTTGCAAAATTTGATGTTTTTGGTTAGATAATATGATCTACGTAATAAAAATAATATAATTATTTTGTGATTGATAAGGATATAATAATAAATAGGCAATGGGCTCGCCCACTATTACATGAGACTTAAAAACATGAAAGGTCAAATGTGGTTTTACTATTAAGCCTTACCCTTGGAGGATTAAAGGCGTGATGTTGTGCTAAGGATGTTTGTGCATAACGCACCTTCTTGTATGTATTTTATATGTTTTATGATATCCTTTTTGTCTATTGATTTCTATTGTTTTAAGTCAGATTAGATTTGGTTTTGTTCTAGCTTAAGAAAGTCAGTAAAAATTACTACCATTTGAAAAAGCGCCTCTCTTTAATAGTTTTAATAAATACAGTCCATTCTCACAATAACAATGTTAGACCAATATTTTATTCGTGGTCAGTTATTGGTTTCATCCTAGTGAACACATTTCGAAATTCAAAAGCTACTTTACCTTTAGTTATTATTTGAATGTTCGTTAATATAATACCTATATTAATTGTCACAGATAACCACAAACTAACACCTATTCACAGGTTGTTCTCACAGTAACTGGTTCACAATAAGTATTTCGCCTGATCAAAATAGTAGGCAATCCACTTCGAATCCGCGTGTCGACCATCACACCAGCCGCACTTTACATCCACAGAAAACGCGCGCCCGCGCATGCTTCGCGCGCTACACTACCCAACCCACGTACACCGACCGCGGCTGTCACTAGCTAGCCAGCGATACCGAACGGCTCCGAGCGGCTCCGATTGGGACCGAGCACCGCGCTCCACGCTCCTGCTCGCTCCCACATAACGTGACATTCGCTCCTATAAACCCAAATCGAACTTCTGATTCCGACTACGAAGGCTGTGACAAAGGTCACAGAACAGGGGAGAAGGCAAGATGGGCGGCTGAGGTAGTCTCTGGTTATTGCCAGTTCTATGTTAATTAGGTAATTAACCCTAGGAACTAGGTAGCCAATAGGTAAACCAATAGGTAAGGTGGTAGGTAGGTAATAGTTAATAATAACTCTCGTTACAAGTAGTTCCGAATAAAGGCTGTGACATACGGACGGACAGACAGACAGTCATGCATGACTTCATGACGAATCTATAAAGGTTCCGTTTTTTGCCATTCGTGACGGAACCCTGAAAGCATTCCTTCACCCTTGCAAACTTTCGCGCTTATATTATTCGTAAGATGGCATGCCGATGCCAGGGCTGCAATTGTTTGAAAAAGATTCCGCGGCCTCGGTCGGACAGATACAAATGGCTAAGAAGGAACATGGGTGGTTTTTTGACACTGACACTCCCTTCCGCTCCGCCCTGAGCGGGAGGAGTCATTAATTGACGATTTTGCGAAGCCAGAAAAAAAAAAAAAAAAAAATTGACGATTTCCCACCTTCCAAAGAAAAAAAACTGGCCAAGTGTAACTCGGACTTGCACATGAAGGGTTCCGTACCATCGTAGTAGGGAATTAAGCCCCCTTTAATTTGTATTATTTTTTAATTTTGAGCCACTCGTAGCCAACTTCAGAGGGGCACAGTTATTTGACGCGAACAGTAAGCCTAGTTGATGCGATAACTACCTACGCTCCATTGAAGCCGTAGGGTTGTCCCTTTTATGCACGGTTGCTGAAGTCCCCAGATAACTACTCGCTAACTATTGATTTAATAAAATTAAGCTTGTTGTAGATATTGTTTTTTCATTATTAAAAAAAAATTATTCTGTTGTGATTAATCAACCGAATTAAAAAAAAACAAGCTTAAAGTCCATTTCACGAAAGAAGTCCCGCAGACGCAGCGCTGTATGTCGCGCGACATAATGTTGTTTCACAACTTTTGGCATCGTAAATAAACCTTATAACGCACTAATCCAATAATAAACTCACAAAATATCTACCACAACAAACGCACCTTGATAACATCGACAAACGACAACATGGCCCATCTGTTAAATTTAGTTCCACAATTGTCCGCGGGACTTCTTTCGTGAAATGGACTTTAGAACTATAGATTTAAAACTTTATCATTACAACTATCTGTAGGTCTTAAAAATATTTGTTCCGTGCGGGGATCAAACCCGCGACACGCAGCGCAGCAGTCCATTGTTTGAGCCACTGCGACAACCGTGCCCTCAAATTACTTGTACTACTAACACATTGAAGAATTGGACAATCACATTAATACGGCGGTAAGAGCAAGCGAAGCGAGCTAGAAAATTTGAGGATTCCAGATATGAGATGGGTTAGATTTTCTTTTTTCCTTTGAATACAGATAAAAATAAAATAATGATTTATAAAACAATCTTGTCAATCAATGTTGTGTCACCAGAACCAAAGGTATTAACTGTGAGCAACCTTTTAGCTCAATCCGATGAGGGGAACTGGTTTGAAGTTCAGTTGCAAGATTGAACCAATATAAACTAACAAACATACGGACAAGGTAGGTACTGGGTTAGAAGAAAATATAGACTTTCTAGATTTGCGGGGCGACATAGTCCCGATGAGAATAGTAATTGTTTGATGTCATAATCATAACCATGACCTGACACTGCCGCTTGACTCTGCTCTCTGCCGCCCCCAAAACGCGCCGCCGAGGGCCATGGAATAAATAAAATAACAATCCACCACGCGGGCCAGTGGGGTTTGGTAGATGTCACATGTCTTCGACTTTTCTCCTAGGGGGCTTCGTAGCGAGCGGTGATTGGCGCCCCCTTGGCCCTTGGGCCCTGTGCCCGGGTGCTACGCACACCCACTAGAGAGGCTTCCGCCTTCAGCGGCCCCAGCACCCAATACAAAATAATGCAATACCACAAACCTGGCACTTGCGAAAAAAATTGTATCGATAAAATCTATATGCCGATTCTAGTGGCAAAAAAAAACAAACAAACAAAAGTCACCGACTGTAAAAGTTGATTTTTTCTTCTAAAGTTTATTTTTCACTTTTTTGTGTTTTATTTTTTGTTGAAGTTCGTTTTATTTTTTATTTATTCATTTAAACATGACAATTGTGAGGGCGCATTGTCAACGAGCGGAATTTGAGATACCCTGCTATAAACTGATAAACTTGTATTTTGACATCCTAAAAGTTGTCTCAAAACGTACATAATTTGTTGATAATAGAATAAGGTAATAAAAGGATAAAAAAGTTTTAGCGTCGCCGCGCCGTCGCTCGGTCTGTCTACAACTAGCCCCGCTAGCCTAGCCCCCTCACTAGAGTTATAGAGTATATTTTAATCTGTGGTCTCACGTCTGTCATACTGCGTGCGTGAATGTATCACTGTCAGTCAAGCAAGCGTTATTTTAGGCAAGCTGTATGGTGTCGTTGCGTGGTGTTTGTTTGAAGAAAACTAATACTACTTGTGTTATGGTTAATTATTGATGTTGTTTATTTATATAATAGGGTTTATTGTGGCTTACGTCACTCATATCAGCAGTTTTTAAAACAAATATGGAATTGGTAAGAAGTCATTTTATATTAATTAGTATTCTGATTATAGTACCCGACAAGCATTCACCGCAAATTGTGGAAATCACTTCTAACCTGAAATATGTAGGAATATGCGTTACTTGTTCCCGTCCCGTCGTTTACGGACGTAGAAAGTCACGAATGTTCCGAACATGGAAGATTGATTCCGAGCGGCTTCCTGTCAAGACGGCTTTGTAGACGTTTCTGTATTTACTGTCTGTATATCGTGGTCTCCATACCGTTCTATAGGGCAACACTTCAGTTTCTTCTTAAAATAAAATTCGGTCAATGGGTCGTCTTAGGGGCGGATTTTTAGGCGTTGGAGTATATGCTTAGGGGCACTATGAGCACTATAACTATAAGTCCTCGCGCCATAGCGCCCCTAAGGCTACACTCCAACCCATATCTGACGTTGTTCTACTTTCATATAATATCCTGTAGTTTTTCTTTACTCATTTTGTGTGAGTTCCCTGTGAGTTTTCCATAATGATGCATTATGATGGTTTAGGCTTGAAGAAATAGAAAATAGTTTTATTAACATACATACATAAACTCACACCCTTTACTCATGGGGTTAGGCAGAAACTACAGAACACGACCTACAATGATCCTTACATACTCCTTGTGCCTTGTCCACATTCATACTTCTGGTCAATACAGGTCATTCACACACGCTACTTGCAAATAAATTGCCTCCCCTTTCTGAAGAACTTTACTAATAAGATCAATGTACAGTACCAGGCGATAAATATTGCACATCGACTTTTGGAAATTGGTGTATTTTATACAAAGAATTATCAAAAGAAGCAAATCATAATTGTTTTAACAGCTCCTAGTAGATACTGGATTGTTTGTATTTCGTGCGTTCAACCAACTTAAAAACACATAAAACAAACAGTAAGTAGGTGAACAAACAATAACAGTACAACTGCATGGCTCAAAACGACAGTGACCTTGGCGTCATAACTGCAACAAATTAGGTGAAAACCCAAACAAACATCCTAGTAAAAAAACACTTCGCATGATTGAAGATAGAGAAAGTTCATGTATCTGTCTCTGTTCAACTAATACCGTTCCGATTCCGATTCCTCCTAATAGATACCAGACTGTTTGTATTTCGTGTGACAGAGATAACGCTCTATGAAGCCGAAATTAGCTGATTGTGTCTTTCCAAAGGTCGATGTGCAATATTTATCGCCGGGTACTGTATGTCTTTCTTGGGTGTCCCCTCTCGGTGTTGCCACTCACATCTGCCTTGTTTCTTCAAAATTTCTTACTGGACGTCATGCTTGAGTGCAATTCGAGCACGACCTCTTATGATGTGTTTTGTAAATGTACACGTTATATGGCAATCGTTTATTTATAGGTTCATGATGGAAGAGACATCAACACAAAATATGGTTACCACGTGTTCATTTTGTATTGCCACATAGATTTTCACTGGCATTTTTCAGAGCACCAATTTGATTGTTATCAATAAATAATGACGTAGGTATACGTATAATGTTTCAGTGGAGCAGTGATGTTAGTGAGGTGTTGTATCAACAGTTGCAGGGCGGTTCGCCGGGAGCGCTGCAGCCGCCGCTGCCGCCGGGCATCATGGCGCCGCCCGCCGCGCCTCTGTCGGGCCTGCCCGCCGGCCTAGTGGGCCTGCCCGGCATGCCCGGCCTACCCGCAGCCATGCCCGGCCTGCCCGGGGGCCTGCCCGCAGCCATGCCCGGCCTGCCCGCCGCCATGCCCGGCCTGACCGGCGGCCTGCCCGGGAGCTTGCCCGGCGGTCTGCCCGGTGAGTAGCCCACAGCTCTGCGGGCGGGCTGCGCTGCGCTCGACGCGACGCCGCGCGCCTCTCCGCCGCGCCGGCCCGCCCCTCGCCGCCAAACACGTCTCTCACATTCGTTGTCTCGTTTCGAAACCGTCCTCAGTGATAAGTGTTTCTGCTTTCTGTTTCAGGCTAGATATAAGTTAGGTTTTTGCTATACGCTTAGGCGTGCCGGAGACGCGTCGGCTGCGGCTGCGGCGCCGGCTGCACCTCGCCGGTCTCACAATGTACCTACTTCATTATACGCATTGTTCCCCGCGTGCCCGAGCGTAGCGCGCGCGCCCGTCCGGCGGCGCGGCGCCCGCCGAGAGCGGCTGGTGACGTCACGACGCCCTGACGCGCGAGAGAGAGAGAGAGTGCGAGGCGGCGGGCGCACTGCTCGCACTCGCGCTGGCCGGGCGGGCGCGCGCGCGGAGTGACAGCGGAGAGTGTGAGCGCGAGTGTCTGCGTCCACTATGTTTGGCATCTGTGCGCTACCGGCACTGACTGATACAGCTTTGGTCTTGCAGGTGGATTCCACTCGGCGCCGATCTACGACTTGCAGCAGGTCGGAGATGTGTTCACAGGTGAGATGCGACTCGGGAAGGTCAGGTTCGCACTCAAACGTTTGAAACAGAAAGTCCTCTTCCGAGAATGTCCGATGTCGTAATAATTGTTCGATAATGTTGGTTGTTCGTGTATTGATTTGGGCAGCATAGACTTGTCTGTGTGCCATAAGTTACTGTAGGAAGTATAGGTGACTCTGGTGATTCTCGCCATGCAATCAAATCTTTTGTGAATATCGGACATCCTACGAATCGGATTTGTTTCGTGTCGGACGTAGTGCGACCCTGCGCCAGCCCCCAGCAGGTGTCACAAGCAGTGCGTGCGCAGGTCCCGGAGCCAAGTGCTCCACGCTGCCAGCCATCCTGGGCGGCTCGCTGCCGCGCCTGACGTCCGAGCAGGCCGAGGCCGTGGCTCGCGCCAAGAAGTACGCCATGGAACAGAGCATCAAGATGGTGCTCATGAAGCAGACGCTCGCGCACCAACAGCAGCAGATGGCGTCGCAGCGGACGCAGGTGCAGCGACAGCAGGCACTCGCGCTCATGTGCAGGTACACACGCACGCACACACACGCACGTGCAGGTACACACGCACGCACACACACGCACGTGCAGGTACACACGCACGCACACACACGCACGTGCAGGTACACACGCACACACACGCACGCACACCACACACACACACACACACACAACTACTCGCCAGCGTGATGACAGCGATACATTTGAGGCTCCCGCCACGAGCAGGTCGAGTCTGTGATCTCTAGCTGAAAAGATCTGACTTCCGAGGTTGACATATTTAGATTGAAACACTTTCCTATGTCATTTTAATGTCGTGTGTTTTTCATCAGAGTATATGTGGGCTCCATATCATTTGAGTTGAAGGAGGACACGATACGGCAGGCATTCCTCCCGTTCGGGCCGATCAAGTCCATCAACATGTCATGGGACCCCGTCACGCAGAAGCACAAGGGATTCGCCTTCGTGGAGTACGAGATCCCCGAAGCCGCGCAGCTCAGCCTGGAACAGATGAACGGCGTCATGCTCGGCGGCAGGAACATCAAAGTGGTCGGCCGACCTTCCAACATGCCTCAGGCGCAGGCCGTCATCGACGAGATCCAGGAGGAAGCCAAGCAGTACAACCGCATCTACGTCGCCTCCATCCACCCGGAGCTCACTGAAGATGATATCAAAAAGTGAGTATATTACATGAAGTGTGTGGGTTGCGGGAAGGTAAACGAAACACGTCTTTACGATACGAGTGGTTTAATACGACTAAATGCTTAGAACTAACACATGAATAAAGGTTATGAAATATATATGACAATACACATGTACTTACACACTACACCACGGGGGTACGAGAGAAAAAAAAAATGTTTACAAAATTACATTTTTTTTTTTTTTTTTTTTCTATTTAATCTAACAAAATCAGTTACATAACATGTACTTAAAACTACACTACACTATTTAAAATTACACTATTTTCTAAACAATTTTGTTCGGTTTTTGTGTACAATTTCTGATTTATTGTTTTTCACTATTTTTACATTTGGTTCCATGTCTTCAATTACAATGTATGGGCCATTAAACAAAGTATCCAATTTATTTGCAGTTTCATTTTTTAACAATATTAAATCACCTTTCTCATATCGCACTTGATTTACGTTTTTGTCGTACAAAGTTTTTCGCATCTGTTTGCTTTTAATCAAATTATTTCGCGCATCTCTGTGTGCTACTTGTAAACGATATCTTAATTCTAAACTATAATTATCTGGGTTATATAAAGGTTCTATGCTAGTACTTAATCTACTCGGAATGTTACTGGGTTTTCCAAAAACTAATTCATACGGGGCATATTTTGTAGAAGAATGTATAGTGTTATTATAAGTAAAACACCAAAAGGGTAGCCAATGGCTCCATGTATCAGGGAAATTATCGCATTGTATTCTTAAGAATGAACCCAAATGTTTATGCGCGTTTTCGAGCGATCCGATTGACTCGTGATGATATGAAGTTGAGTTCAATTTTTCAATTCCTAAAAGTGAACATACCTCCGTCATAGTTGATGACATAAATTCAGAGCCTCTATCTGTGGCTATAGTTTTTGGGATTCCGAATCTTAATATAAATTGATTTACTAATGTTCTAGCAACGGTGACCGTTTCCTTATTTTGAAGAGGATATGCCTCTACGAATTTACTTAATTCACACTGTAATGTAAGTATATAATTATTACCATCTATATCTTTATCCAAAGGTCCTACTAAATCTAGAAACACTTTCTCGAAAGCATATGAAGCTGTGGTGGTTATCACCATCGGTTCCTTTGTTTTTAGAGAATGTTTTGATTTTTGACATTTTTCGCATTTATTTACAAAGTTTTTGACGTCTGCTTCCATCTCTGGCCAGTAATATTTCCTTTTAATATTGTTTAACATCCTACGCACGCCTGCGTGACCACTGGTGGGTAGTAGGTGATAGTCATTAATAATAAATTTCTTATCATTGTCATTATTTATTCTTTCAACTCCTCGTAAAATACATATCCGTGGGCCGGTCCACATTTCCTTATTTTTTATCTCTTCTATTAGTTCTTTAATGAATAACGCGTTATTTTCTCTTTTTATTATACATATTTCGTCGACGTTTATATTTTTACTTAATTGCTCTAATTTCTCCACAAAAACGGCTCGCGTGTATTGTGCTTTGAAATCTAGATTAAAGTATATTATTTTCTTATTTTGGGAATATGCAAAACACTCGGTTTCTACATCTATGCTTCCTTGTTTTCTAATCCTTTTTAACTCTTGTTCTTCTATTAAAATTATTTCTACTGCATCACCTGGCATCCGCAATAATTCCACGATTCTCGGTTGATCAGGCCGATCGTCTGTGTTATTATTGGTGATTGGGGTGTCGTTGTCATCGTTTAAATCTTCTAATTTCTTTTTCTGTGCTCTAGTCATTACATTAAGTATTTTATCATTAATACATTTTAATTCTTCGGAATTAATTGAAATTCTAGACAACGCGTCTGCTACGGCGTTTTCTTTTCCTTTTATGTATACTACGTTAAAATCGTATTCTTCTAATGTTAACCGAAACTTTAATAATCTGCTTGATGGATCTTTCATTCCAAATAAATATAGCAATGGTTTATGGTCTGTCATAATTGTAAACTTTTTTCCAAAAAGATATGGCCTAAAATACTTTACTCCCCACACTATCGCAAGTAACTCCTTCTGTATAGTTGGGTAATTTTTTTCAGCTTTGTTTAAAGGTCGACTTGCATATGCGACTGGTCGCATATCTTTATTACAAAGTACTGCACCTACAGCTATACCAGAAGCATCAGTTTGTAAAATGAACTCGTTTTCGTCTGAAAAATCTGGGTACTGTAAAACGGGGGGTGATATTAATGCTTTTTTCATTATTTTAAACGAATTTTCGCATTGGTCAGACCATATAAAAGGGACATCTTTACGACATAAAGCATTTAAAGGGACAGTTATTTCTGCGAAATTCTTTATAAACTTTCTGTAGTAATTACAAAATGCGACAAAACGTTTTACTTCTTCTGTACTCCTTGGTGTTGGGTAATTTTCTACTACTTTTATTTTTGCTTTATCTGGACTAATTCCTTCTGCGGAGACTGTGTGTCCTAAATATAATAATTCCTTTTTCATGAAATTACATTTGTTGGGATTTAATTTTAGGTTTACTTTTCTAAGTCTCTCAAAAACATATATTAAATTTTTATTGTGTCCTTCTAAATTTCGTCCAAAAATTACAAGGTCATCGAGGTATACAAAACACTTCTCATATGTTAAACCTGACATTGCAATAGTCATTGCCCTTGAAAAAGAACTTGGGCTAGTTTTAAGACCCATCGGCATCCGTTTCATCTGGTATTGTCCAGTATTAGTTGTAAAAGCAGTAAGTTTTCGTGACTCTGGGTTTAAGGTCACTTGGTAATATGATTGACTAAGGTCTAAATGGGTAAAATAAACGGCACCTGAAAGTGACTCTAAAATATCAACGATGTTTGGTAAGGGAAATTTGTCATCCTGTATGACATCATTCAATTTACGGTAGTCTATTACTAATCTCCATTTTTTGTTATCATCATTTGTCTTTTTTGGCACGAGTAAAATAGGGCTAGACCACTCACTTTGAGCTTGTTCTATAATATCATCCTGTAACATTTGTTTTATTTGCTTATTTATTTCTGGTTTTTGACTATGTGGCAACCTATATGGTTTTGTATATACGGGACTAGCATTCGGTTTTAAATAAATATCATGTTTATATGATTTATTAGTTGTGAGCTTGTCACCCGGTAGGTGAAAGATATCATTGTATTTAGTACATATTGCTTCTATCGTTTCACGCTCAGCAGAATGTAGGTGATCTAATTTTAGTAATGTTAGCAAAGTATCTGCTCTCTCTGAGTTTGACTTACTTTTATTAAACTGACAAATTTGGTAATCGTTTAATGAATGTATCTCTGGTTGGAAGGTAGGTATAGTAATTGATTCTTCTTTAGTATTTAATATTTTAATTGGGATAACGTTATTTACTGGCTTTACTATTAACGCTGCTAAAAATAACTCTTCTTGTAATTGTTTCGGTAAAACAACACAATCATTATTTTCCTTATTATTTATTAGTGGTATGTAATGTATAGACTCACTTCGGGCAGGAATAGTCAAGTAACTATGTGATATAGTTGGTGTCGCATAAAGTGGTATTATATTTTCGAATTCGTTATATAGAATTAATGTATCATTTTTCAAGTTAATATGTGAATTAAATTTTGATAAAAAATCTAATCCGAGAATTCCATCAGATTTACACGGTAAATCATTGAACAAATAAAATTTGTGATTAAAACTACCATTTTGAGTACGTAATGTAAGGTAAACATAGCCTTCTGAATAAGTTTTACCACCAATACCATTTATTACAATGTTATCCTCATACAAAGGAATGCGTTCCGATAACACCTTCTTAGTAACAGCGGAAATGGACGCGCCGGTGTCAAGTAACCATGAACGCTTGGTATTGTTAATGTTAAGATGTACGTACCTAACATTTTTGTTACACGTTAAAATGTTACCTTTAGGAACGAAAAAACTGATTTTTGTTTTCTTGTTTTTCGTTCTCTGCTCTTTCGTTCTCCGTTTGGGGGTCTCCACTCACTTGGGCTGGATACATTTTTCGTTGACTATTTCTATCCCGGTTACCTCTACCACGGTAATATCTAGAAGGATTATGGTTATTTCCTGAATTTGAATAATGATTTCCTCTACCGCGTGTATAATATCCACCGCGGGGATTGCCATTAAACCTTTGCCGATAATGACTGTTGTTATTATAATTTTGACCTGTACTATAATTTCCACGATAACGAGAACCTTGATTATTATAGTTATTTCGGCCTCCTCTATTGAAATGATTATTATTAAACCTGTTGTAATTGTTAGACTTACCCCTCGCGCTGAATATACCGTTGGACGTTGAGGGCTGACCCAGCTCCTCGTCTTCAGCTGCACGCACCGCATCTTTCAGCTCAGAATAATTCCGTGCTGAAATGATAGTGCTTAAACGTTTATGTCTTAATCCGTCTGAGAATCTTTTAATTGCGAGTTTCTCATTTATTGGTCTCAGTATCTCGCTTGCTTTTTCGTTACCGTCAGATTGCGCAATAGTGAGGTCTATAAATAATTCCGATAATTTGTTTCCATACTCGTTGATGGACATATTATTTTGACTTAAATTATTTAATTGACAAAGTATAGAGTTGGCAGATTTTTTCGTGAGTAAATAAGTTTTCATATCCTGTATAAGGCTCGCGACGTTGTCATATTCACTCTTTAATTTTAACTTGGCTGTTTTAGTTAGTCTTGTTTTTAATACAAAAGAAATAAGCATTTCTGTTTGATCTGCGTCCTTTATACAGCTGTTATATAACTCTACTGCATCTATGATTTTTTCAGTTGTACTTTCTGAACCATCCATAACGGGTATTAAGGACGTCGCAGTTTTTATGTCAAACTTCTCCATGTTTGATAAGTTTGTTTTTGTTTCACCTTGAAAATTATATGACAAAATCTTATTGTAAATTAAATCTATTCTCTCTTTTAGTACTTCGTAAATATATTCTGCTAATTCTAACGAGGTTTTTTGCTCAGAAATCCTAATAATAGTTTTAGACAATGAATATAACTCTTTAGCTTTTCTTATTTTTTCTTCAACCTTGTCTTTATATTGTAACCGTTTACTTGGTCCTAACTTCCTTAAATTGACTTGGATATCTGTTAATGCACTTAAAATACTTTCTAAATCCCTTTCCATAGAATGTGTAATTAAAATATACTTACATGTAAATATCCATTTTTAAAAATTTTACACATGATACTTGTAGGTTGATCCTTACGAATAGTTTATGGTTTTAACCCAATATTTGTCCATTAGACATTCTGATAATAATCAGGCTGTTGGTTGCTGTAAGTAACACAGAATTATAACAAACGTAACAATATAGTAGGTACATATTATACTTAATTGTTCATTAACGGTTTTGAGTCGGAGCCACTAAAGTTTCTATGTATAATCCGTATTGGATGCTGCAACACAAATGTTTTTTTTTTTTTTTTTTTTTTTTTTTCACTTGTTTATTTTACGAAACTTGTAAATCACGAGACATGACGTTGTACACTGTTTCCACTATTCACTACTCACTGATGTTATGTTTACACATTTCCATTTTCTTCTTCACGTTCTCGCCTTCCCGACAGTCGCAACCGCATTTTTCTTATAAACTCTGATTCTATCTGTCTTCCGATCCACTTCTTCTGTTTGTTCTTCAGCTTCTTCCATGTATATATGATCACTGCAACGGCGATAATTGTCAAGGCAGACGCTATTAATATGTTATTCATCTGGATGTGAGATTCAACAGCAGTGTTACTTCCTCCCGACGCATTCTGTGATATTATCACCTCCTTATCCTCGGTTTTGGAATATGACTTTCCCATTTTTGAGTCGGTATACGAGTCTTGCAGTGCTCAGTGTTTCCGTAGTTATAATCATTTTATATGTCGTCGATATTCAAACGTTCTTGTTCTGTGCATCGAGGCACACAGGAATTCGCTGACATCGCTCAATTCGCCCGCTACGCGATACCCAGCGACGTAGGTAGCAACTCTACACCGCGGCGCTCGCGCATGGCAGGGTCGCCATGAAGTGTGTGGGTTGCGGGAAGGTAAACGAAACACGTCTTTACGATACGAGTGGTTTAATACGACTAAATGCTTAGAACTAACACATGAATAAAGGTTATGAAATATATATGACAATACACATGTACTTACACACTACATACACTGCAGGCCTCGGTATCTCTACGACATCACTCCACTCGTCCTAACCCTGTCGTCCTGTGCGCAGCGTGTTCGAGGCCTTCGGACCCATCACGTACTGCAAGCTGGCGTACGGCGCGTCGGCGCACAAACACAAGGGCTACGGCTTCATCGAATACGCCACGCTAGCGGCCGCGCTCGAGGCCATCGCGTCCATGAACCTGTTCGACCTCGGCGGCCAATACCTGCGCGTGGGCCGCGCCATCACCCCGCCCAACGCCCTGGCCGGCCCGCCGCAGCCCTCCGCCATGCCCACGGCCGCCGCCGTGGCCGCGGCCGCCGCCACGGCCAAGATCCAGGCCATGGACGCCGTGGCCAGCAACGCCGTGGCGCTCGGCCTCAGCAAGCTCAACGCGCTGGGCGTGTCGCCGGCCGCCGCGCTGCCGTCGCTGGCGGCCGCGCTGCCCGCGCTGCCCGCGCTGCCCGCGCTGGCCGCGCTGCCCGCGCTGGCCGCGCTGCCCGCGCCGGCCGCGCTGCCGCCGCCGGGCGTGGTGATCCCGCGGCCCGCCAGCCCGGCCGCGCCCGAGGGCCAGCAGGCCGCGCTGCAGCGCAAGTTGCTGGACACGTCGCCCGACACGCTGCAGCAGCAGGAGTCGCTGTCCATCTCGGGGCAGTCGGCGCGGCACCTGGTGATGCAGCGCCTCATGCGGCGCCGCGCGACTCGCACGCTGCTGCTGTGCAACATGGTGTCGGCCGCGGACGTGGACGAGGCGCTGCACCACGAGATCCAGGAGGAGTGCAGCAAGTGGGGCAAGGTGGAGCGGCTCGTCATCTACAACGAGCGCCAGACGGAGGACGACGACCCGGCGCACGCCGACGTCAAGATCTTCGTGCAGTTCAACGAGCCCGACGGTGAGTGTTTATCGTTAGGTTCTACTGTGAGTGCAAGTGTTTTCTTTGCAAATGCACTTCAGCAGACAAATCACTTGTATGTATCATGAAATATTGAAAGTGTTGTGGTCCACAGAGGCGGCGGCGGCAGCGGCGGCACTAGGCGGGCGCTACTTCGGCGGACGCACGGTTCGCGCGCAGCTGTACGACCAGGATCTGTTCGACCACGGCGACCTGTCGGGGTAGCGTCTGCTGTGTCGGCAGGAGCAGTTCGGTCGCGGCGACCTGTCTGGGTAGTGCGAGCACGACCGGGACCTGGTCGACCTGTCTGGGTAGTGCGAGCACGACCGGGACCTGGTCGACCTGTCTGGGTAGTGCGAGCACGACCGGGACCTGGTCGACCTGTCTGGGTAGTGCGCGGCTGCACGACCGGGAGCAGTTCGACCTGGGCGACGTGTCTGGGTAGCGCGCACGGCTGCCTTACTACGCCAACATAGACGCCCTAACATAGACATTAAGCTTAAGTTCCGATGTGATAATACGAGTTACAAAATAAAATATCGCTCGTTATGCTGACCTGTTTCAATTTTGAATCCCCGCTGACAATGGCGTTTTTTAACCGACTTCCCAAAAAGGAGGAGGTTCTCAATTAGATTGGTATGTTTTTTTTTTTTATGTATGTACACCGATTACGCCGAGATTTATAATCCGATTTACCTACGTGATTCTTTTTTAGTTTGATGCGGAATTCAGCGGAATAGTTGTCATTTATTCTTTTTTTATTGGAAAGGAGATATTTTGAAGGTGGTACTATGACATAGAAACCGGGACCTGGTGATGGGATCCCAGAGAAATCGATCGCAACCCTCAAAGAACAATGGGCAAATTTGTATGGACCCCGTCCCTTCCTTTGTAACACATTCTCCTATATAGGGTGTAAAAGTACCCTTAACGCAAACGAAGGGCACTTGTTCTCCCCACCACTGCGATCATTTTTTAGTTCTAGACCATACCTGGAACCTCCTAGTTACGGAGATATTGGGGGTCAAAGTTCCAAATTCTTCACAGCTGTTTTTGTAAATACTCTTTTTTCGGGTTATAACTTCACTTAAATTACCTCCATGACCCGTTTACTATTTAAAGCATTCACTAGCACAATGTTTTAACAGTGCTACATTGAGTTTTACCGTAAAATGGGATTTTTGACCCAAAAAAAAAAGTCGTTTCCCAGCAAAAATTTTTGCGTAGGGGTACTTAGTTTGATGTACAGAATGCTTGGTTGACGGGTGTGTGATGGGTTGATTTACACCCTGTATAGGGTGTAAAAGTACCCTTAACGCAAACTAAGGGCACTTGTTCTCCCCACCACTGCGATCATTTCTTTGTTCTAGACCATAGCTGGGAACCTCCTAGTTACGGAGATATTAGGGGTCAAAGTTCCAAATTTTTCACAGCTGTTTTTGTAAATACTAGTTTTTCAGGTTATAACTTTACTTAAATTACCTCCATGACCCGTTTACTAGGTATTCAAAGCATCCAATAGTGCTACATTGAGTTTTACCGTAAAATGTGATTTTTGACTCAAAAAAAAAAATGGTTTCCCAGCAAAATTTTGCGTAGGGGTAGGTACTTAGTTTGATGTAGGTACAGAATGGTTGGTTAAAGACTGTGTGATGGGTTGATTTACACCCTGTATATCAAATGAAATAGCTTAAAAAATACATCATTTTATTATATGGCAGTAAATGTGTGAATAATGGGGGAAAAAAGTTATTCACCGATAAAGATCGTAAATATATATTTTAATTTTTTTTTTATCGAACCTACTTGAGTGGGGTGTCTATTGATAGGTCTTTTAAAATGAAACTGAGGTTTTTAAAACCATTTTTTCTCAAAGTCAATCGTTTTAAAGATAGACACTTGCAAAGTGCTAAAATGTGTCCCCACCCCCTCTAACTTTTAAACTAAGAGAGTGAAAAATCTAATAAAAATATGTGCTGTAGGTCGCAACGAAAACTTACAACCAAAATTAGTTTGAACGAGATCTAGTTAGTAGTTTTTCAGATACCTATAGCATATTTAAAAAACCGCAAATATAACTTTGTCATTCATACAAACACTATGAAAAACAAACTTATCACAAAAGTGTAACGGCGCTTTATAATAATAATCAGTTTTAGTTAGATTTAATAGATGTCGCTGTTAATTTAAGAGTGTCGTGAACATGACTTATCTATGTCTGCTACGCCACATCCGATCACACGACACTGACACAACACCGAGCGCTAGCGGGCGGTGGGGCGACGACTTTCTGGCAGTATGATTTGAGACTCGGTCGAGATCGCACAGGCGAGGCGTGCTACGCGCTCGGTGGAGTGTCTTACTTGTGCTATATCTATTTTGTTATTTTATTTTATCAGTAATTACTTGGTGATTATTTTAAAAGAAATAAAAGTGATTTTGTGCTAATGAACTAGTGTCCCTATTTTCTTCGCCCGACAATCCACGCCTACCTACAAAGTCCAACTTAGTAATTGAGATCATGGATCCAATTAATACCGCTGATGAGGGCCAAGTTCATTCAAATGTATTTCTGTTGCCGCTTGTAACAACAAATAATACAAATTAAAAGGGGCATCCCTACGACGATGGTACGGAACAACGGAACCCTTCATGTGCGAGTCCGACTCACACTTGGCAAGTTTTTTTTATTCAATTCATTTTTTGCCATTTATTCACACGGTTACTGTGTGAATAATTGGGGAAAAAGGGCGAAGCAAACACTGCCGTACCATCCTTTACTGGAACCATTTCGCCGCATTTTCAGGCCCCTATTTGAGAACCTCTGGATAAGACCAGAACGCAGAAATTTTCGTCATCCAGTAAGCTATAAAATCACACTTAAAATAAAAAAAAATAAGTCTGTAGGTCATTTAGTTCCGAAGTTAAGCGAAAGCAAAGTTTCACATTAACACTCACTCACTCACTCATGATCATCAGAATAGAACTAGTAGGTACTTATCTCATATACTCAGAGAGCTGAAAGGTACAGAGTTAGGGTTTAATGGCCACATAAAGGGAAAACTATAAAAAAGTAGGATAATTGAAAATCTGGAGTACCTGGTGACCCTTATCAGCGATCACCGAATATAACCGGCTTAGGCGTAAATTCCGCAACCCATGGTCTAAAAGAATAAATAATCCCACCAAAAACATTCTGAAAAAAAAACCGACTTCAAAAACACAAAAAAGTGAAAAACGGAAAACACAAAAAAGTGAAAAATAAACTTCAGAAAAAGCAGCTTCTGAAGTCGGTGACATTTTGTCTGTTTGATTTCGTTTTTTTTTTAAGTCGGTTTTTTTTTGCAAAAAAAAAATTTATTTTATAGCGGAAGTCGTTTCCGAACGCTCCCATTTCCCTGGCCGTAAGAGGGCCAATAGAGGACAGCCGCCTCAAAGATTTTCACCAACGCGCTAGCATGTTTGCTCCCGCGCCTCGCGCCGACCAATCACTGATCTGTCGTCGCGCCGCTACGTGGCCGCTGATTGGCCTTCGTAGCTTTATAGTTAGTTCTTATGATAATGTTGTTTTGAATGTTATAATGTTGGCACTAAGTAAGAGAGGGACTTTTGAGATGGCAGAGTTTTAACTTGTGTAATGTGTTTATTCCTGAGTTTGAATTAAAGTTTAAGCCGTGAACAAGACTTTACTTTAAGAACTGACCCACCCCGACTATATCTTGGCACCCAACGTGTGTTTTTGTAAAGTAAAACAAGGGGTCGGAGTTTTTGTTGTGCGGATCAAACTTTTCGTTCGTTGCACGTTCGTTCAAGTCGAAAAACTTTGGTGTTACGGTGAAAAACGACCGACAAGTGCATAAAACTGTTAAAAGACAGTGACTTTGCCTGTGTTTTGTGTCTACGTGTGGATTATTGCTGGTTGGTGCAACCACGAGCAGTGTATTGTCGCTTTTCCGAAAAGTAGGTACAGGTTATAACATGTGCATTATTATCACGATATTGCATTTGTAGGTTGCCGGTAAGTTTCAATTAAAATGGCGTTGTAACGTTTATACTTAAACTTTCAGACAACTTCCGAATGTGACGTTACTGTAACTGAAATTTACGAAATTTCAAAAAAATTTCAAATGAATAGTTGCTGTAATGTATCTAAATTAACTTGCAGAAACTTACAATGAAACCTTTCTAGTATGTTACCACTGTTATGTCCACGTAACGTTACAAATTATAGTTGTTGAAAGTTTTATCTGATCTGCATGCGCAACATTGCATCTAATGTTTCTGGCGTTGCCGTTAGGGCTATTTAATCTACGTTCTTGTAACCTTGCTACAAGATTGCACCTTTGCATTTGTAACTTACACCCACCCAATTTATAGTTTCAGCTATGTTTATGCAACATATTCGTGCTCAGTGGGGTGACTTGGCCGTTGAAGGGTACACAAGGGTACAAAACCAGCCCGTGGGGGCTGCGGGTTGTTCGCAGATACCGTGGCCTCGACATGAAGGGGCTAAGAAAGAACATGGGTGGTTTTGAGTCAGTAGAAGGCTGACACTCCCTTTCGCTCTGCCCAAGAGCTCATTCATGATTTTTTGATTCATGATTGGTCATTTGATGATTTTTCACCCACAATAAAAAAAAAAAGGGTACAAAACCAGGTGCTCCATGAAACCATTGCACCAATCTGTCGCCAGAACCGTTACCCATTGACGATGGAAAACGTTGATTCAGTAACCTAGTTTTTTATAGAATGTTTTTGGTGGGATTTCACTTCTTGTTGTAGAAACGTGGGCATATTGATTTATTTATATTTATAGTTTTTCTAAAAATAACCCTTATTTGAAAACAAGAAAAAAAAAGATTTGTAATAATAAGCCAGTTATATTCGGTGATCGCTAAGGGTCACCCGGTACTCCAGATCTTCGATTATCCTAATTTTTATAGTTTATTCATTGTGTTTATCTATCTATCTATCTATCTATCTATCTATCTATCTATCTATCTATCTATCTATCTATCTATCTATCTATCTATCTATCTATCTATCTATCTATCTATCTATCTATCTATCTATCTATCTATCTATCTATCTATCTATCTATCTATCTATCTATCTATCTATCTATCTATCTATCTATCTATCTATCTATCTATCTATCTATCTATCTATCTATCTATCTATCTATCTATCTATCTATCTATCTATCTATCTATCTATCTATCTATCTATCTATCTATCTATCTATCTATCTATCTATCTATCTATCTATCTATCTATCTATCTATCTATCTATCTATCTATCTATCTATCTATCTATCTATCTATCTATCTATCTATCTATCTATCTATCTATCTATCTATCTATCTATCTATCTATCTATCTATCTATCTATCTATCTATCTATCTATCTATCTATCTATCTATCTATCTATCTATCTATCTATCTATCTATCTATCTATCTATCTATCTATCTATCTATCTATCTATCTATCTATCTATCTATCTATCTATCTATCTATCTATCTATCTATCTATCTATCTATCTATCTATCTATCTATCTATCTATCTATCTATCTATCTATCTATCTATCTATCTATCTATCTATCTATCTATCTATCTATCTATCTATCTATCTATCTATCTATCTATCTATCTATCTATCTATCTATCTATCTATCTATCTATCTATCTATCTATCTATCTATCTATCTATCTATCTATCTATCTATCTATCTATCTATCTATCTATCTATCTATCTATCTATCTATCTATCTATCTATCTATCTATCTATCTATCTATCTATCTATCTATCTATCTATCTATCTATCTATCTATCTATCTATCTATCTATCTATCTATCTATCTATCTATCTATCTATCTATCTATCTATCTATCTATCTATCTATCTATCTATCTATCTATCTATCTATCTATCTATCTATCTATCTATCTATCTATCTATCTATCTATCTATCTATCTATCTATCTATCTATCTATCTATCTATCTATCTATCTATCTATCTATCTATCTATCTATCTATCTATCTATCTATCTATCTATCTATCTATCTATCTATCTATCTATCTATCTATCTATCTATCTATCTATCTATCTATCTATCTATCTATCTATCTATCTATCTATCTATCTATCTATCTATCTATCTATCTATCTATCTATCTATCTATCTATCTATCTATCTATCTATCTATCTATCTATCTATCTATCTATCTATCTATCTATCTATCTATCTATCTATCTATCTATCTATCTATCTATCTATCTATCTATCTATCTATCTATCTATCTATCTATCTATCTATCTATCTATCTATCTATCTATCTATCTATCTATCTATCTATCTATCTATCTATCTATCTATCTATCTATCTATCTATCTATCTATCTATCTATCTATCTATCTATCTATCTATCTATCTATCTATCTATCTATCTATCTATCTATCTATCTATCTATCTATCTATCTATCTATCTATCTATCTATCTATCTATCTATCTATCTATCTATCTATCTATCTATCTATCTATCTATCTATCTATCTATCTATCTATCTATCTATCTATCTATCTATCTATCTATCTATCTATCTATCTATCTATCTATCTATCTATCTATCTATCTATCTATCTATCTATCTATCTATCTATCTATCTATCTATCTATCTATCTATCTATCTATCTATCTATCTATCTATCTATCTATCTATCTATCTATCTATCTATCTATCTATCTATCTATCTATCTATCTATCTATCTATCTATCTATCTATCTATCTATCTATCTATCTATCTATCTATCTATCTATCTATCTATCTATCTATCTATCTATCTATCTATCTATCTATCTATCTATCTATCTATCTATCTATCTATCTATCTATCTATCTATCTATCTATCTATCTATCTATCTATCTATCTATCTATCTATCTATCTATCTATCTATCTATCTATCTATCTATCTATCTATCTATCTATCTATCTATCTATCTATCTATCTATCTATCTATCTATCTATCTATCTATCTATCTATCTATCTATCTATCTATCTATCTATCTATCTATCTATCTATCTATCTATCTATCTATCTATCTATCTATCTATCTATCTATCTATCTATCTATCTATCTATCTATCTATCTATCTATCTATCTATCTATCTATCTATCTATCTATCTATCTATCTATCTATCTATCTATCTATCTATCTATCTATCTATCTATCTATCTATCTATCTATCTATCTATCTATCTATCTATCTATCTATCTATCTATCTATCTATCTATCTATCTATCTATCTATCTATCTATCTATCTATCTATCTATCTATCTATCTATCTATCTATCTATCTATCTATCTATCTATCTATCTATCTATCTATCTATCTATCTATCGGTTAGGTTTTTTTTTTTTTTTTTTTTTTTTTTTTTTTGTTTTGGCAGGAGTGGGAAATCCCCACGGACACCTCGACTACCTCACAGGCTGTGAGATAGTCGAGGTAGTGCCGGACTCGAACCGGCTAAAACCACACTCCTGCCCCACCAGTGTCCCTCTGACGTGGTCAGAGCCCTTTTTTACTTATATATTAAGGCTTTTTTGGCGGCTGTTTGGTTGGGGGCCGAAGAGACCTTGTTCTTTGTGCATCGTTTTGACGGTGTTGTTTTAATACTATTATACTCTCAATGTTTTTTATATTTATAATTTTTTGCTATTTTATTTACTAACTTTGGAATTTACGATTTTTCTTTAGATTTTAATGACTTTACGGTTTTTCATTTATTATTACTATTCTACTATTTTATGTTTTTATATGCTTTGTTTTCTATATTATTTTTTTTACATTCTATCTACTATTTTTGTTTTATTTTCTATTGATATGCTATTTCATATACAAATTGTATTACTAACCTACATTTTGATGTATTTTTACCCTAACATTTAGGCCCTAGAGTTATTTCTTCCACTTGGTCTTGTATTAATTGTATTTAGTTTTGGCTTCCTTCCTTCCTCGTGATATCCACACTATATAATCATTATATGATTGCATATCACGTTCAGTTCAGCACCAGTTTTCGACTAAATATTTGCCAATCACTTGTTTTCGAAACAACCTTCTAACAGATTCGACACCAACTGACGATTCCACTAGAGTTGGCCCACGGACACGTATAATTTGGGCCACTTTCTCAAGAAGGTGACCCCCATTACAACACTCCATTAAGCCAACCCTAGTGGTCCGCTTAATGCTTCTGCTATCTGGTTGTGTCGAATCTGTTAGCTCTGTGTACGTGGAAGTGGGCGCATCGACAACTTTAGCAGTACGCAATGGTTGCTCGTGCGAATGCGTCCCACTTCCTCCGCACCGGGCATTCACTGCTGAACGCATTGTGTGAGTGTTCCCCCAGCTTTTCCCTGGTGCAGTTCACGCAAACCGCTGCTTTGCCGACCTGCTTGTCATGGCAGTCCAACCTAAGGTGTGGACCACCACAGTGACTGCACAGATCGGCTGGCTCCGTGCACAGGCGCTTGCCGTGCCCGTATGCCAAGCAACGGGTGCACTGCACCAGAGGCGTCTGGTCTTCGACCCGCACTCGCTGGAGGTCAATCCGAAGCTTGCCTTCCGCGAGTGCCCGCCTCCAGATTACTGGGGAAACACTCAGCCTATCGGTTAGGTTAGGTTAGGTTAGGTTAGGTTAGGTTAGGTTAGGTTAGGTTAGGTTAGGTTAGGTTAGGTTAGGTTAGGTTAGGTTAGGTTAGGTTAGGTTAGGTTTTTTTTTTTTTTTTTTTTTTTTTTTTTTTTTTTTTTTTTTTTTTTCTTCTACCTCCAACATAATTGGAGCCTGTGCTAGGCTTTACGTTCATACCATTTCTCGCTTTTATTCCTCTCGTACTTTCATTCTTCATACTTTATTTTTATTTTTATTTTATTTTATTTTATTTATTGGGGAAAATAAACAGTGACACATTACATTAGACATAAAATAACAATAAAGGCGAGTATGAGCAAATGTGTTACCAACAACATTTTCCACAGAATACATATGAAAAAATACAAGCTTTTTAAATCATACAAAGATAAAACTACAATATAAACATTTTATCAAGTAAAACTAAATACAGATATAAATATAGAATATTACAAGTTTCGACCTACTAATTTGTAAAAAATATACAAATTATATTTGTATTTGTGTTTTTTGTTTTGTTGTGTATTATTATATAATTATAAAACCTATATTAGTGTTTGCTTTTAATTTTTTAATAAAATAAAATAACAATACTTTAGAGCTGTTTTAAGGTTGTGAATGTTAGAAGAAAATTTGAAAAATATACAAACAATAACTTGAAACAAACTATCGGTGCTAACCGATTAGAGTTTTCAAAATAATGTTTTTAAATTTACTAGCAGAGAGAACAAACATGTCAACATCATGGAAAAGTTTGTTATAGTTGCCAGTAAGTCGCCGCAGAGGTGCCCGCAAACCCGCGTTATTATGACTCGAGCTAACGGCAAACGGTGGACGTGCGCGCACCCCGCGGCACACTGTAGTTCTAGGAACTATGTAACTTATTTTATTTCTAATTTCTATACAGTCATAAACATTGTTACACAAATCAAACAAAAATACCGTCTCCAAGAGTGTACGTCTAGATTTAAGATTAAGTAACTTATACTTTTTAAGTAAATCATTATATGATACAGATGTATAGAAACAACGGTAATGCATGGCTTTTATAAATTTTCTTTGGACCTTTTCAATTTGTTCTGTGTATTTATTGTAAAAGGGATTCCACACTGGCACTGCATATTCAAGCTGCGATCTGATCAGAGACTTATACAGATATAAATAGGTAGATGGGCGCTTAAAGTTCTTCGCAGATCTCATCACGAATCCATACATTCGATAGGCATTATTCACAACTTTATTAATGTGGTTATCAAGGTGAAGTTTATCGTCGAGAAGAATCCCGAGATCACGAACAAGCGATACCCTCGACAACAAAGCATCATCCAACGAATGAGGGTACTTGACAACATTTTTATTTTTCGTGAAGCTGATGCAACAGCATTTGGATATACTTAGCTGCAGTTTATTATTCCTGCAATATTCACCAAAGCGATCCAAATCTTCCTGTAGTAATCGGCTGTCTTGCAAATTTTTGATGGGCCTGTAAATCTTAAGGTCGTCAGCATAGAGTAAGACTTTAGAGTTTCTAAAACAAGACATGACGTCGTTTATAAATAATATAAACAATAAAGGTCCCAAAATCGAGCCTTGAGGCACACCGGAAGTCACTTCAATAGTAGTGGCAGACCTGAAACCATTAATTACAACTCTTTGAGTTCTATTCGTGACGTATGAAGTAAACCATCGAAGTAAATCACCACGTATGCCGTTAAATGCAATTTTATTCAGAAGCAAACTATGATCAACCTTGTCGAATGCCTTTCGAAAATCTGTATAAATGGCATCCACTTGAACACGAGAATCCATGTTGTTAAATAAGTAATCCGTAAAGGCCACTAAATTGGTTGAGGTTGATCGTTTCTTGACGAATCCGTGTTGTTGTTGGATAATGCTATGATGCAGAACAGGGTATACTTTATCGTGGACTAACCTCTCGAAAAGCTTCGGCAAGGCTGACATAATGGATATGGGACGATAGTTCTCAACGTCTTGCTTAGAGCCCGATTTATAAACTGGTGTTATATTTGCGCTTTTCCACACTTGGGGAAAAATTCCTTGTGCTATTGATTTATTAAACACAATGTGTAAAGGAGTACAAATATTTTCTGCCGTAGCTTTAAGAAAAGTAACTGGCAAGCCATCTGGACCTGGGCCTTTAGTTGGGTCTAAAGTTTTAAGGGCACTTAATATCTCTTCTTTACTCAACTCTAACCTACTAATAAGGGCATTGTGTTCTACAGATTCATCACACGATGGCACACTTCTCAAAGTTGGCTGTTCATAAACTGAATTAAAGAATGCAGAAAAAAAGTTACAAATTTCCTCGGGATCATTGGTGCTTTTGTTTTTATATTTCATGTCCGAAGGTATCCCAGTAGAAGACTTTCGGTTAGCAATGTACGTCCAGAAATGTTTAACGTTATCGCGTATGCCGTCCTCAACAGAGTCCATGTATTTTTTATAGCAGTTTGTACATTCGTCATGAAACCTGGATCGGTATAAAGAGAATTGTTCATAATCAGATATATTGTGATAGATCTTCCATCTAACCCAAGCTTTACCCTTATTTTTATATATATGTATAAGGGATGGCGAAAACCAAATCGGGAATTTCGGAGATTTTGAATTTATTAGTGGAACATGTAATTTAATTAACCCAAAAATAATATTATAAAATTTATTTATTGCAATATCTACCGATTGTTCTAACCCAATCAGCTCGTCCCAATTGATTTTATTTAATTCCTCGTTTATCTTCTCATAATCACCCTTAAAATAATTAAACTTTTTTAATGAATTTCGAGTCATGGTTTTTTGGGCAGATTTATACGGTATTAGTACACAAAAAGGTGGGTGGTAATTATCTACTTGCAGCAAGAAGTCAGTGGGGGGGGTTACAGAGCATTCAGTGTTACCGATGACCAGGTCCAATAATTTTCCACTCAGATTCTTAATAGTATTGTACTGATAGGCGTGAAGGTATGACATAAATACTCCAAGGTGTTCACAAATAGAGGAATTGCCACTACAAATTAGTCCCGACGATGATAAATTGTTGTCACAGGGAGTCCAGTTCGCGTCAGGCAGATTGTAATCACCGAAGAGGTAAAACTGCTCGACATTAGTGTCGTCAATTAAAGATTGCATGAGATCAAAGTATTGAACAAATACAGATTCAGATGTTCTAGGCGGTATATAGGTTGCCCCAAAGATTAAATACTTTCCCCTAGTTGAGCTGGGCAATTTTAGAAGAACGTATTCCAAGTTTGCCTCTAGAGCTAGCCGAGGGCTAATCCTTGCCGAGCGCAACCCCTTCATCACAGCTATGAGGACGCCACCTCCGTCTTTTTTATTGGTGGCTGAACGGTCTCGGTCACACCTATGTACCATATAGCGAGAATCAATGAACTCATTATCAAATATTTCAGGGATTAACCAAGTTTCTGTTAGTATTATAATATCGTAACAGTGCGCCAGTATATTCATGTATAAAACATGCAGTTTAGTACGGATCCCTCGACAATTCTGATAATAGATAACCAAATTATCCGCCATTGAAATGGTAAATGTTGCAATAAAATATTAGGCCAGCACTACACGTTTTACAACATAATATTTTAACCATGTAATATATACTAAAACACTTATCATCAAAATAACAAAGATACATCAAAAATATGCATTTCACTAACCTATACATATAGCCATCACAACGTAGTAATTGAGTTGATACCAAGGTGACAAAGTTTACCATTTCAGCTTTAGCACGATAAAATATGACTGTATATAATTTAATATTGACAAACGCAATGGTTCCTAACTTACATCTTAAAATACTAGCCAGAGAAAAATAAATAGTTACGAGTATATATCTGCTGATTTCATACAACCAAAACAATAACAACATTACAAGCCTAATAGTGCTTAAATCTATTGTGTTTTTATATACACAGTTATTATATTGTATATGACTTAATTTTAGCGACGTCTTCTTGAGATCTAATTGCGAATGATTTTGCTCCTTCCTTTTCCCGTACGAGGATAGTACCATGCTTGACCCATATAAACCGGTAATTGTTCGCTTTAGCGGCGTCCCGGCACTCACGAAATAACTTTTTGTTTTTCAGAGTGAGGTGTTCGTGCATATAGATAGGGATAGACTTACCAGATAAGCCAATCTTTTCGGTGCTGAGTCCCTTATGTAAACGGTTTGCACTTAAAAAATTATCCCTTATTATACGAGTAGTTAGCTTCACAATAATATTCTTAGGTTTGTCATTATCCCGATGGGCGTGTGGAACCCGGTGTATAGACGTTATGTCGCTCTGCTTTATATTACAATTTATAAAGGAACCAATGTTTATCATAATTGTAACCAAGTCTTCATTACGCCTTTCAGGGATATTGCACAATTCAATGTTGCAGTTTCGGGCACTCTGTTCCAGGGTATCTAATTTAGCTTCAAGTTCTGTTATCGCACGATTAGATTCAGTGTTCATGTTCCCATGCATTTGTTTACCAAAATCAGCCACTTTTCTTGAGATATCTGACTGTTCGCCACTGATGAACTGAATTGAATGCTTTAGACAGTCAATTTCTTTCGTGACATCCACATATTTTGTGTCCAAGTCAGAGATACGGTCTTTAATTAAAGATTGCTCGACACGTAGTGATTGAAAGTCATTTTTAATATCCGCCATGACCTGCGTAAGCGTGGCCAGGTCTCCTTTGATGGAAACCACGTTGTCACATATCTGGCTAATATTACTCTCTAAATCACGTCTCCACTCATAAAGGGTACTCTTCATCTCAGCCGCCAATGCATTGATTGCTTGTAGCGGCATATTTAATATACAGATAAGATAAAAATATAGGTATGTTCAACAAAAATTGATTCTCGGATGGGTTTGAGCTTAGATACCGAAAAAAAATAAAATATCAAAATACAAAAAGTTATGCGTCGTCTCGGATTTGAACTCTCTTCACTTAGCACGCAGATCGATACGTCGCGCCTCGGAACCAACCTTACGGTACGTTAACTTGTTCAAATTAGCTATGTCCTGCCAGTAAGTTCGGTACGGTCGAAAACTAGTTCACCTTTGATTGTTTTAGAGGACAACTTCACACTAACTAGTCACAACAACACGTGTTTTTAAAACTTGTTTGATTAAGTTTAGCTCACTGTTACTTGAAAAATTGTTTATGTTTAAACACAGTTCACTTTGTTTCTTAGTTCGTAGCCGATAACTGTTTAGTTTAGATTTATATTTATGTTCTAAGTAGTTTTACGAATTAAATATTGAGCAGCGCTTGTAAGTACATCAGTTCGCGACGGGCGGCGCACGGACGAATGACTTTATCTTTCTTACATTCTATCATCATTTTGTCTTTAAGGGTAGGACGCCCTTCTACTTGTCCCTATTCTGTTTTCTATTTCTTCTTAGTTTTATTTATATTTCGGGGATCACACATCAACACAACATATATTTATTCATTTTCTACAACAGTACTTATTTTAGCTTATTTCTATCTTAATGCGATTACATTTGTGCTTTTACAGTTATTTTTCTAAATCTATACTTATTTTCTATTCTTATTTTTACTTACATAACTGTTTCTTATGACTATTGTTCTATTCTCTATTTCTTAGTACTAATACATTTGGATAACAATTTGAACAACTAGCTTATGTCTATTCGTATTTTAATTATAAACTGTTTCTTACGACTACTTATTCTCTAGCATAATAATATGGGCTACTTAGTTATTAGTCCATTGGTTATGTTTCTCAGGAATTAGTAACTTCTGTCTTCAATGCTTGACCCTAATATTTTATACAATATTATGCAAACATTTTTGCTTATACACTTTTATTTCTTTTTATAACACTTTCGCAAATTTTTACGCAAAATTCTAGAAACAACTCTCTCTTTTTATCTTTTAATAAGAGCCACATATTTTCGGCATCGAGTTTGGTATCGAGTACGTGCTCAGCCTCAATTCTATCTTTATCAAATACGGGACAGCTGAACAATACATGTGGCACCGTTTCAGCAATCTCAGGATCGCAGATGCACGATGGGCTGTCCTTGCACTTGAAGCGATTCAAGTATTCGGAGAACCCACCGTGCCCCGTCATGATTTGGGTAACCACGCTGTTTATTTTGACTTTTCTGACTATCCTGTACGCCGCCACCGCATCCGGGAAAAACAGTTTTGTCACAGAAGCAGTTTCGCCCGTTTTGTATCTCGTGTTCCACACGTCAAGCGTTGCCGTGCGAATGCATCGCTTGACGTACGAAACCGGACACAGATCGTAGTCTGGCTTTCGTTTGGAACTTTCAGCGGCACTTTTGGCTAGTTCATCAGCCCTCTCATTCCCCTCCAACCCCACATGGGCTTTGACCCAAAACAAGGTGACAGCTTTGTTTTGGGTAGACAGGGACCGTAGATTTGCCCTTACCTCTACTGCCAACGGGTGGTGCCGGTCGTAGTTTTGGATGGTTTGGAGGGCCGCCATAGAGTCGCTGAAAATTCCAAACGATTGCGCACTGTGCTTTAGGATTTCCCTGGTAGCGACGCATATTGCCAGAAGCTCAGCCTGGTAAACGGTGGAGTAGTGTGGGAGAGCAAGCTTGCGAGTTTTGGTCTCGGCGCCACCTCTCCATATAGAGAGCGCCGCTCCGACCTTGCCCCCAATCTTGCTCCCGTCCGTGAAGATACGAACTTCATGTTCGCTCTGGGCATCAAGTTGCTCTTGGTTTACCAGGCTTATGAGCTCCAGCTCAGCGCGCTCCGCAGGGTGTGGGGCCTCCATTGCCGAGGCAGGCTGCTCGACACTCCTGTCACTGAGTGCTGGCTGAGGCACACCCCTCCTAGCTTCGTACAAAGATGCCGCTTCGCGGACTCGAAGGTCGAGGGGTAGTATCCCAGCCAGCACTAGCGCGGAGTTTAGGGAGATCGTCCGGTATCCCTTGCACAGCTTTTGCGCAATGCCGCGCTGGACTGCGGCCAACTGCTTAATAATGCCCAGCTTCCCGGCGGCCGGGGCCCATACGCTGGCGGCGTACAGGATAATAGGTTCCACAGCTGCCACATATAATATTTTAATTACTTCAGGACGAAGTCCCCAGCTGGTTTTCGCCGCTCGAGTCAGCTGTTTGTGAATACCTATTGCCCTTCTGCAGACGTTCGCTACGTGTGTGTTGAATGTCAACTGATTGTCGATGGTGACACCAAGGATTTTAATCTCCTTGGACATCGCAATGTCGATCCCGCCCATGCTCAGGCGCGGGGTGTCGTACTTGAGCTTGCGCGTAATAACCATCGCGTTGGTTTTGTGAGGAGCGAATTTAAGTTTGTTTTGCCCCCCCCACGCCTGAACATGTTCGAGGGCGGCATTGGCACGTCCTTCGATCTCAAGCGCAGTGTCACCATCGAAGATCAGCACAACGTCGTCTGCAAAAGCTTGGCAATAGGTCTCCCTAGTCTCCAGGCTCTTTAACAGTGGGTCCAGCACAAGGTTCCAGAGTATTGGTCCCCCTATGGAGCCCTGGACACAGCCCTTACTTGTTAATTGGCCGAACTCTTCTCCCGCGTATCTGACCTTGACTCTACGGTTTTCGAGGTAGCTGTCGATGACCCTCCTCAAGCCCACGGGACACTTTTCCTCGGCCAGACGGACCCTTATGGCTGGCCACCAAGCGCTGTCGAAGGCTCCCTCTATGTCCAATGATATCAGGACAACTATTTTTTTGAGCTGTAGCTTGCCGCGTATGTGCTGCATTAGTACATAGAGGGAGTCCTCGGTGCTCCTTTGGGGCATGAATCCGTACTGGCGAGTGCTCATCTTCGGAATCAGATGAAACTTGAGGCGGGCCACCAACATCTTTTCGTATATTTTACCTAGTATTGGTAATAAACCGATTGGTCTGTATGCCTTTGGCGTGCTATAGTCAGTCTTTCCAGGCTTCTTCAGTACTATTACTGTGGCCACTTTCCAGATTTCTGGGAAGAGGTAACATTTTAGGCAGCCGTTTAGGAGAGCCAAGGCCACGTCAGGGGCCACTGCAACAGCCCGGCAACAAATGTCAGCAGTGAAGCCGTCTGCTCCCGGAGCTTTTTTGGCGTTAAAAGATCCGCACGCTGCCTTCAATTCTGCCATTGTGAATGGTGGGTCGCAAGAGTTATCTTGCTCTCCAGCATTCACAGTGTCGGCCTTTTCTCTGGTGAGGCGGTGGCAGATGCTATCACTGTCCGAATTGTCCTCCGGGTAAAAAGTGTTGGCCAGTAATTCAACTGAACCTTTCGAGTCCAGCACTTCTCCGTCTTTCACCAGAGGCTGGTCTTCCTCCCTTCTCCTAGTTCTTCCTATCACTCGGTAGATCCCTTCCCAAACCCCCTCTGTATCCTGTTTGGCGCAGAAGTTCTTCCAGCTCTCGATTTCATCTTTGGCTGCCTCTGTTTCATACTCACTTTTCAGTTTCAGGTACTCATCAACGACTTTCGATCTTCGGGCGGGTGCGGCACACCTTACTCTGCGTTTCCTGGTAGCGACTTCTTTCCTCATCTTCTCGAGTTTCTCGGACCACCACGGCAAAGTGAGCACTTCACTGTTCCTCTTCATCGGCATTGATGAAGCGCATGCTTCTTTTATTAACTCTGTGTATTTATTGACTTCTAAATTTAATTGTTCAACTGAATCTAATTTTTCTAGTTCTAATTTATTGATTTGGTTCTGTTGCAATAATTGGCTGAGTTTCTCACGAAACTCAGGCCAATTCGCTTTTTTGGTGTTATATATTCTAGTTGTCCTATTGATTTTAATTCCTTTAGATCTTACTAAATTTATTTTAAAAACAATGCCGTTGTGGTCCGAGCTCGTGAGGCCCTCGTCTACTCTCCAGTCGTCTACCAGGTCCAGAATGTCAGTCGAGCATGCTGTGATATCGACGTGGCTGCAGTAGCGTGTCCCCCCTCTGATCGTGTCGAAGGTCGGGATTTCCCCTCTGTTCAGTATGTTCAGAGACAGCTCGTCGAGAACTCCGGAGACCTCCTCGCCTCTGCGGTCGATGGACAGGCTTCCCCACCAGGTACTTTTTGCGTTAGCATCTCCTCCAATAATCCACCTCCTCGAACCAACTTCTTCTTCCACACGTTTGAGGTGCTCCAGGTAAGGTCCGATTGGCTGGTCTGGCTCAAAGTAGAACGAGACCAGCGTGATCCTCCAGGCACTGGTCCGGATCCCCACCACGGTGATGTTGTTAGTGGTGAGTTTCGGGTACTGTATGATGGTGAGGTCTTTATCAAAGACCGCTATTGCGGCCTTGACCGTCCCGTCTCCGGTATCAGTGCTCTGGAAGATCCGGACACCCCTGTGGTTCCGCACTGCCTTGGCTCCACCCACGTAAGGTTCTTGGAGGAGAGCAACGGCGACTCCACGCTTTACGGCTTCCATCAGAAGCTCGTTTGTTGCAAGTTTTTTCCTCTGGAGGTTAGCCTGTATTATCCTGTAGGGGTTTGGGTTGCCATGGGTGCCCTTAGCAATACGCCACCGTCGATCTGGCGATGGCGTCCCACTTCCGGCGTGTCGGGCAATCGGTGTTGAAGGCGTTGTGATCAGCGTCCCCGAGCTTGGCTTTCGTGCAGTTTTGGCACTTGGGTGGAACATCCGCAAGCCAGTCTGCGCATTCCGACTTCAGATGCGGGCCTCCACAATGGCTGCACAAGTCGGACGGCTCTTTACAGAATCGTCTGCCGTGCCCGTAACCCAGGCAGCGCGTACACTGGACTAGCGGGGTTTGGTCTTCCACCCTCACGCGCTGGAGGTCCACGTGCAGGCATCCGATTTCTGTGGCCCTTTGCCAGATGGTAGGGGAGACGCTGACCACAATGTGGTTTGTGTGAGGGTTCCTAGTTTTCCTTCGGAACTTTACCTCAACTCTGTCCTGCTCATTGTCGAGGTTGCGAAAAACATCCGCATTCTGATTTCTTAGAGCCTTAAGAACGTCCTCGTCTGAATTAAAAGAGAGAACACTCTTAAGAATCAGCAATGGATCTTTGTTTTTCACCTCCTCGACATTGAGGTCCTGCCTATCCCTTTCCAATTTGCCCTTTACCTTGGTCCTTTCTTCTATACTCCCAAATCCCAAGATGATTTTCCTGTCCTTCGCCTTACGGACTTTCTCCACCTTGACCCATCCCTCTTTAGCATCCACCGCCTTACGTATTTTGTCTAGGACTTCGTCCCCTGTCTCGGTTTCATCCTTTGAGGTAACTACGATTGAATGCAGCGTACTCCGCACTGGATCCGCCTTTCCGCTGTTGGTTGCAGTTACGCTCGCATAGGTTGTGGTGGATGCCAGGTGTATCTTCTGCTGTTCCAGTGCACTTTTTAGGTCTTCCATTATTTTATTGTTCTCTGCTAGCAACTTCGAGTGATCTCTGATTTGTGTTGCTAGCAGGTTTTGGTCAGAGCTTAGCGAGAAGGTGGCGTCAGCGGTGGCAACTTCGAGCTGGGTGTTTTTATTTGCCGCTCCAGAAGTTTTTGTTTTGCTGTCCCTTTCAGCCTCCTTCACCAGCTGATGCAGACGGTCCAGCGCTTCGGTAATGCCGTTTTTGATCTCGTTCTTTGTATTACGAGATGCGTTTAACAGGGTTTTCGCTTTAACTAGGCACGCCCTTGCCTCCGAAGACCGATCCGCGTAATGAGGTTTTGGCGGCGAATGAACCTCTATTAGTTTTGTCCGCGTTTGGAGGGATTTATTGTCCTGCAGCAAGGGGGCTTTTTGCCCTGTTTTTCCCAGGCCTGCCTGAGTCATTTTAGTGGCAGGAGGGGGCGTTGAGTTAGCGCTGGAGGGTCCAGCCGCCTCCCATCCTTCCACGCTCTTTCTCACGTTTGTCGGTGATGTCTTTGGCGATTTCTCGCCCTCAACCACCTTCACCTTCAATGGGGTCCTAATCCCAATCATGTTGAAGGTCCGCGTCAAAGTGTAAAATTAAAAGTAAAACAAAATAAAAGTGTATAAGAAAATAACATAAAATATACTTGAGATTGTAAAATCTCTGTCGAAAGTGGGGTTTTCTCTGCAGAGAATAGTCACAGTCAGCCCTTATATTCAAAAGAACAGGTCAGCTATGAAGACGAGAAAATCACGTGTTCAGGAGTCAAAATTAACAAATGTAGAGCACTTTTTGTATCAGACTCTATGTAGAGCCAATTTGGTAATGCCAATAGATAGCTCCCACCGAGCCCTTTACAATGAATCCAAACTCGGTGCAGTTAGACCAAGGGGTCTCGGAGATATCCCAACTTGAAAAATTTGGTTTTTCACCAAAATAAAAACCAGAATTGGTTGCAAGAGGATATCTCCGGAGCCACCGGTCCAAAAACCCCGGTGTTTGGGCTTTCCGCACTTGGCTCGGCGAGACCAACCCACTGGAGCGGTTTTCAGCCTGAAAAATTTTTATTTCAGGAAATCGCCTGAAAAATGTCTCACCCTATTCTCTATGGTCTGCTTCTATAACCAGAGGAAATCCCGGCCCTCTACGACTCTCCGTTAGGAAGTTATGGTTGTTTTAATATTTTACAAAATGGCCGCAGTTCTGTCAAAGACGTACTTTGACAACGGATAACTTCCTTCGGGAAAGTCGTAGACCCCACGAGTTTGGGCTCTCCCAACTCGGCCTGATCTCCGCTGTCCGCCGAAACTGCTTTCAGGGTCCTGAAAATTTTTAGCTCCAAACCGCCTGAAAACTTAGGGTATGAAGGGCAATGACTCCCTGACTGTTAAGTCGAAAGCCGCAGTCTCCCACGACTTTCGGTTCAGAAGTTATGACGGTTTGAAGCTAAACAAGATGGCCGCCGAACTGTCAAATGTCAAATTAAAATGCCCGTAACTTTCGAACCCCTCGTCGCAGAGTGACGGGGTTTTGGGTATACAGCTCGGCGTCACTTCAGGTATATCCTGAAAGCAATTTCAGCGACAAAAATTTCGTTGGCCTGAAACAGGCTGAAAACCAGATAAACTTAAATTTAACTATAAACTACTGGCCGAAGTGGAAAAACGAGTGTAAACGGGCCAGCGGTTCTCGAGATATCCTAACTTAAAAATTTTAACCAAAAAACCAAAATGGCTTTAATTTGTCAAAACGGCCAAAATACAAGTTATATGACCCGAGTTTGGACTTAAATTAGTCACAGCGGGTATATTGGACCCTGTCCAGGAGTCAAAAATGAATTATTTCTATTAAATTTGGAATTATGGCCGAAAAACAGTTAAAATTCAATAACTCTGGAGTTACTAGTCCGAAAAATCTAAAAAATTCACATAAAATATTTAATATAAAGATCTACAATTGGCAATAAACAAAATTTTTAAAAGTCAAAAAACAAGTCAGAAAATTTTGAAAAAATGGTTTTCTTATAAAATATGGTATAATTTAAAAACTACTTAAAATAAAAATCTAAATCTTACGGTCTCTACTGAACTAACAAGCGCGCACCAGGCTGCAGTTGAAAATTTCTTGAAAAGTTCTTCTGTCCAGAGTTATAGATGGTCAAATTTGAGATTTTGTAATAGTCATATAAATTTATATATATGACTTAAAATTCTAAATAAAGTTCCACTCGCCTTGTATACTAGATATCCAGATTGACACCAATTTTCAGGTCGCTATCTCCACTCCTTCGGCTTTTTCAGTGCACGTGGTTTTCACAAATTCCTGAATATCTCGTGAAAGCTCGATGTCAGGGTGATGTTGGGTGGTCCAGGTGATCGGGAACCACGATGCCCACACGATGCCAGTGAAAAATTGTGGGGTCGTCGATCTTGTTAAGGCAGCGTATGCTATTTTGTTAAACGCTATTTCCACTTAACCTCTAAACTTGAGGTTTTTCACGAATAACTTTCACAGCACTGAAGAACGGCACAATTTGAAAGCGACACTTTGTGCGGCGCAACTTTCCGCATCTAACGACACTTTGCTCGTTGTAATATGTGCAGAAAAACCAATTAAAATGAATTTTTTATTGCGGAGCAGCGCGGTTTCGTGTCCGATCGCCACGAGAGTCGGGGGGGAACTGGGTTAGGTTAGGTTAGGTTAGGTTAGGTTGGCCGCGCTGTATGAGATGTACAGCGCGGCGAAGGAGGCTCTGCGGCTGGCCATCCGCGAGGCGAAGGTGCGAAGCCGGGAGGAGATGTTGGAGACTCTGGACGGAGATCCGTGGGGGCGTCCTTATCGTGCGGTTCGAGGGAAACTTCGGGCCGCAGCGCCTCCACTCACGAAGAGTCTCCAACCCGAGCTGCTGACGGAGGTCGTCGCAGCCCTCTTCCCGGCTAGAGAGGAGCATGTGCCGCCGCCGATGGCTTTGCCCACAGCCGCGGAGCCTACAGAGGAGATCGCCATCAGCGTCCCAGAGGTGACACAGGCAGAGATGGGGGCGGCCGTGTTGCGGCTCCGGGCCAAGAATACGGCTCCGGGGCCCGACGGAATACACGGCCGAGTGCTCGCCCTCGCTCTGAAGGAGCTGGAGCCCCAGCTGAGAGGACTCTACACGGCGTGTCTTGAGCGGGGCCAGTTTCCCAGTCTATGGAAGGCTGGTCATCTGGTCCTACTCAAGAAGGCGGGGCGCCCTGCGGACTCACCGTCCGCGTTCCGGCCCATAGTGCTGCTAAGCGAGGTGGGTAAGCTGTTCGAAAGAATAATAGCTGCCCGCCTCGTTGGCCACTTGTGCGGAGAGGGGCCGGATCTAGCCGACTGCCAGTTTGGCTTTCGGCGTGGGCGCTCCACTATTCACGCCGTGTCGCGTGTGAGAGTCCTGGCGGAGGAAGCGGTGTCCCGGGGCGGGGTGATGTTGGCAGTGTCTTTGGATATTTCCAACGCCTTCAACACCCTGCCCTGGAGTTGTATCAGGGAGGCCCTGGTCTACCATAGGGTGCCTCCCTACCTCCGCCAAATCGTTGGGGCTTACCTGACGGAGAGGTGTATCACCTACGTGGGACGTGATGGCGGTCACCAGCACCCCATGTCGAGCGGTGTTCCACAGGGCTCGGTCCTGGGGCCACCCCTGTGGAACATCGGGTACGACTGGGTGCTGAGGGGCGAGCTCCCGCCGGGCGTCGACCTCACGTGTTACGCTGATGACACGCTGGTCACGGCCCGGGGGAGCTCGTACAGGGAGGCGGCGTTGCTGGCGACGGCTGCGGTCTCACTGGTGGTGGGCCGCATACGGCGCCTCGGCCTGGAGGTGGCCCTCAACAAGACGGAGGCTATAGTTTTCCATGGCCCCCGTCGGGCGCCACCCGCCGGATCACATCTTGTGGTCGGTGGGGTCCGAATCGCTGTCGGGTCTACCATGAAGTACCTGGGATTGGTGCTCGACAGCCGGTGGGACTTCGGACCTCACTTCCGGCGGCTGGCGCCCAAGTTGTTGGGCGCGGCCGGGGCGCTGTCAACGCTGCTTCCCAATCTGGGGGGCCCGAGCGCCGCCTGTAGGCGGCTCTACGTGGGGATCGTGCGATCGATGGCCCTTTACGGGGCCCCGATCTGGGCGGCTGACCTGACGGCCGGCACTATTGCTGTTCTGCGGAGACCGCAGCGTGCGATGGCCGTCAGAGTCATAAGGGGGTATCGCACGATCTCCCACGAGGCGGCCGGAGTACTGGCCGGATCCCCGCCCTGGGACCTCGAGGCAAAAGTACTCGCGTCACTTTATCGGTGGCGCGAGGAAATGCGGGCGCGTGGCGAGCGACCGATGCAGCGACACATGGAGTTGCGTCGGTCGCAGCTTCGCGCGGCCCTGGTGGCGGAGTGGCGGGAGAGGCTTTCGCGCCCTACCGCCGGCCTCGTCACCATCGAGGCGATCCGGCCAGTACTCGAGCGCTGGCTCGAGAGGAGGCACGGCTCCCTGTCGTTTCGGGTGACACAGGTGCTTACCGGGCATGGTTGCTTTGGGAAGTACCTGTGTCGCATAAACAGGGAGCCGGACGCCCGGTGTCACCACTGCGTCGACTGTCTGGAGGACACGGCGCGGCACACAGTGGCAGAGTGTGCCGCTTGGGAGGAACCGCGCCGTGCCCTCGTCTCTGGAGTAGGCAGTGACTTGTCGCTGCCGGCCGTGGTCGAGAAGATGGTCGGCAGCGTCGAGTCCTGGGACGCGGTGGTGTCCTTCTGTGAAGCAGTCGTCTCGCAGAAGGAGGCTGCGGAAAGGGAGCGGGAGGTCAACTCCCCGCACCCGGCCCGCAGCAGACGCACTGGGCGCAGGCGGAGGGCGGATAGCGCTCTCTTCCGGCCCCCCTGAATGGGTTCGGGATACCCGAACCCGAGGTGGCGAGCGCGCGGCGTGTCCGCACGCGCCCTTCTGAGGCGAGGCCGCAAGGCCAGGCTCCAGCCGGGGGTCGCGGAAGTATCTTCTGTTCCCGTGACCCCCGACGTAGGAGAGTGAAGGACACGGGTGGTTTTTAGTCAGTACGAGTCTGACAGACCCCCCTGCCCCTTAGGGGCGGGGGACATCCATGAGGATTTTCCACCCAAAAAAAAAAAAAAAAAAAAAAAAAGGTTAGGTTCGGTGTCACCACTGCGTCGACTGTCTGGAGGACACGGCGCGGCACACAGTGGCAGAGTGTGCCGCTTGGGAGGAACCGCGCCGTGCCCTCGTCTCTGGAGTAGGCAGTGACTTGTCGCTGCCGGCCGTGGTCGAGAAGATGGTCGGCAGCGTCGAGTCCTGGGACGCGGTGGTGTCCTTCTGTGAAGCAGTCGTCTCGCAGAAGGAGGCTGCGGAAAGGGAGCGGGAGGTCAACTCCCCGCACCCGGCCCGCAGCAGACGCACTGGGCGCAGGCGGAGGGCGAATAGCGCTCTCTTCCGGCCCCCCTGAATGGGTTCGGGATACCCGAACCCGAGGTGGCGGGCGCGCGGCGTGTCCGCACGCGCCCTTCTGAGGCGAGGCCGCAAGGCCAGGCTCCAGCCGGGGGTCGCGGAAGTATCTTCTGTTCCCGTGACCCCCGACGTAGGAGAGTGAAGGACACGGGTGGTTTTTAGTCAGTACGAGTCTGACAGACCCCCCTGCCCCTTAGGGGCGGGGGACATCCATGAGGATTTTCCACCCAAAAAAAAAAAAAAAAAAAAGGTTAGGTTAGGTTAGGTTAGGTTGGGGTGCAGGCAGAAAACCTCCTCGTGTGCCTGATGGCTGCTGGTTCCTTTCGAATACGTTCGGGGGAAAGAGCAGTCGTCGGGCCGGTGCATCCTGGGCACAGAGAATAATCGAGAGATTGTTCTCTGTGGCGAATTTCTGCGTGGTGGGTCCTCCACCGTCGTCCACTCTCCACCTCTGCTTACAGAGGGTGGGCCGAGTGGACTCACAGTGGGGGATTGCCTGCGTTGCGTCTGTCCGGCATCCGGCGGCAGCGTGGGCGAGTCGGGGCGGCGGTTGGTTCTGACCAGCCGTCGGCCAACCCGTAATCCTGAGTCCAGGACCGGGGGCCTGTGTCATTAGGTCTGGGCCGCGAGGAAGACAACCTCTCTAAAAAATAACCCAAATCCCAAGGTCTCGCGTGCCGAAGGGATGTATGGTCGGAGGGAATCCGGCCGTTAGCGCAGGGGGGGGGGGGAAAGGGACCGCACCCTTTAAAAAAGGAAAACAAAAATGGAATCACGACTACTGGAAACAAATCCCCAGGCGGGTCCCCTTCGGGGGGAATCCCGCCCCTCTCACGAGGGCTGCCCCACCGTATCTGGGGGGGGCACCAATGGTCTCGCGGGTCAGCGGTCTACCGCTGGCCGGCGCCAACAATCATCGCGGGCGCGCTCTTGTGTATCCACCTTTTCCGAGGTGGAGACACAAGAGGGCGCACGCCAGTGCGGAAGGGAGCTCCGGGTTAGCCTGGAGCCCCTGTGCAACAAGGAGGTCGCAGGAGCGACGCGCGGGACGCGGAAGCGCCCGCTGGGTTCGCGTTCGATGGACTCGCTGTCGATGGGTCTCTCCTCTAGCGAGGAGAACGTATCGGCAGCGAAGGTTACAACGGCACGTAGGGGTCGGGGTGCCCGGCTTTTAGATGGTCGGGATGGGCGGGGCCGCTTCCTGCCGCCTCCACCACCCGCCTCAGAGGGGCCGGTTTTGGGGGTGACGGACGGCGACACTGAGCCCATGAGTGCGGATCCTAGTGAGGAGTCCCTCCTAGGGTCCAACAAGGCGGAGGCCAACGCTGCCAGACGGGCGGTGCGCAAGGCTGCTGTGGCTGACGAGGTCGGCAGGTTGGCCGAGCAAGCTCGCGAGCGGCGCGCTGCCCGTATGGCAGAAGGAGGCGACATGTCGGCGGTGGCGCTGACTCGCCAGGTGCTGGACGGCGTGGACGTTGTCCTGAAGGTTGCGACTAAGTCGGGCAACTTGAAGGGCACGTTCACGCGCGCCTTAAAGGATGCCGCGGACGGCATCAAAGAGGCGGCTGAGGTCCTCCTTATGAGGACGAGCTCGGAGGAGACGGCGAAGCTGTGGGAGGAGAACAGCCGTCTCCGATCCGAGCTGGAGGACCTCAAGCGGCAGTTTGCCGCCCTGTCCGCGGCTCCCGGTGCGGCTGGCCCAGCGCCCGCCGTCGCCTCGACGTCGTCGGTTGCGTTGCCGGCCCCGACCTCGACCCGCACACTTGCGGATGCGGAGGTCGAGAAGATCGCCCGCATCTGTATGTTGCAGTGCGGGAAGATGGTCGGGGCTCGACTGGAGGAGCTGGCGTCCCGGCTGCCTCCGGCCCCAATCCTCAGGCCTCCGCTAGCCGCTGACCAGAGGAGGATGGCTGGGCCCGCGGCCGCGACACCGAGGCCCGCGCCACCGGAGCCTGCGCCCGCACCTGCGGCGTCGGAGTCCCCGGCGAAAAAAAAGAAGAAGGGAAAGAAGAAGGCGGCGCCGCAGGCACCAAAGTCCGCGACCCTGACGACCGAGCCCGAGACTCCGACGGAGAGCTGGGTGGAGGTCGTCAGGAAGAAAAAGAAGGGAAAGAAGAAGGCGGCCCCGCAGGCACGAGATGCGGGACCACCGGCTCGGGCTGAGGCACCAGCATCAGCCAAGAAGGCCCAGGGACCGCCTAAGGTTCGAGCCCCACGCTCTGCGGCTGTGGTTTTAACACTGCAGCCCGGAGCCGTCGAAAGGGGCATCACCTACAAGGCGGTCCTTACTGAGGCGAAGGCGAAGGTCGCGTTTCCCGACCTCGGCACACCAACCGGCTTCAAGATGAGGTCGGCGAGGACGGGAGCGCGGCTACTCGAGGTGGCTGGTGCCTCTAGCGGTGAGAGGGCGGACATGTTGGCCGCCAAATTACGAGAGGTCCTCAATCCGGAGGATGTCCGGGTCTCCAGACCGGTGAAGACCGCCGAGTTGCGGGTCGAAGGTCTGGACGACTCGGTGACCCCGGATGAGGTCGTGGCGGCCGTCGCCCGAGCCGGTGGTTGTCCGCCAGGCGAAGTGCGGACTGGTGAGATACGCACCCATGCCTCCGGACTGGGTGCGATCTGGGTGCGGTGCCCGGTGGCTGCGGCCAATAAGGTCGCCGACGCCGGGCGTGTGTTGGTGGGGTGGGTTGCAGCGAGGGTGAAGCTCCTGCAACCCAGGGCTATGCGGTGCTTCAGGTGCCTCGCCATTGGGCATGTCGGGGCCTGTTGCACCGCCGAAATCGACCGCAGCGGTCTTTGTCACCGCTGCGGTCAGCCCGGCCACAAGGCGGCTCAGTGCTCCGCGGCGCCAAACTGCTGCCTCTGTTCAGCGGCAGGGAGGCTCGCCGAGCACATGGTGGGCAGTAAAGCCTGCGGTGCCCCCACCAAGGGGAAGAAAAGGGGTGGCAAGGCTGGGGGCCCTAAACAAGCCCCTCAGCCAAGCAACCACACGGCCGACTCTCGGTCCGGGGACGGAGGTGTGGAGGAGATGAACTGTGACTAATGGCGCTGTTACATCTCCTCCAGGGCAATATCAACCACTGTGCCAGAGCTCAGGATCTTTTGCTCCAGAGCATGGCACAGTGGTCGATCGATGTGGCCGTGGTCGCCGAGCCGTATTTTGTCCCCCCCAGAGACAACTGGGTGGGAGACTTGGACGGTTCGGTGGCCATCATTGGCGGGGCTCTGAGCAGTCCGTCCCGAGGTCGCGGCTGGGTAGCCGCCCTCGCGGACGGCGTTGGCACTGTTGGGGCGTATTTCTCGCCCAACAAGAGCCTCGCCGACTTCGAGAGCTTCCTTGTCGAGTTGGGTGCCGTCGTGGACCGACTCCACCCTCGCCCTGTTCTGTTGCTGGGTGATCTCAACGCCAAATCCATGGCGTGGGGATCCCCAGTGACCGATGCTAGGGGTGAGGCGCTGGAGGAGTGGTTGGTCACGACCGGCCTGACCGTCCTTAATCGGGGTTCGGTACACACGTGCGTGCGGCAGCGAGGCGGGTCCATAGTGGACGTGTCGTTTGCGAGCCCTGCTGTCGCCCGCCGTGTGCGGAGCTGGCGTGTCGCGGTGGAGGTGGAGACGTTGTCGGATCACAGATACATCCGTTTCGACGTCTCCGCCCAGACCACCGCTGGCCGCAGTTCACCGGCCCAGTCTACGGACGGTCCGCGCTGGGCGCTTAAGCGCATCGACAGGGAGCTTCTCGAGGAGGCCGCCATTGTTCAGGCCTGGTTCCGAGAGTCGGCAACGAACGGACCCGTCGACGTCGAACAGGAGGCGCAGTGGTTCCTCGGGGCGATGACGCAGATCAGCGACGCGTCCATGCCCCGGGTCCACACACAGTCGGGTAGGCGCCGGGTGTACTGGTGGTCCGACGCGATCGCGCAGTTGCGCGTCGCGTGCGTGAGATCGAGACGCCAGTACACCCGATACCGGAGGAGACGTCGTCGGGTCCCTGACGAGGAGGCCGCGCTGTATGAGATGTACAGCGCGGCGAAGGAGGCTCTGCGGCTGGCCATCCGCGAGGCGAAGGTGCGAAGCCGGGAGGAGATGTTGGAGACTCTGGACGGAGATCCGTGGGGGCGTCCTTATCGTGCGGTTCGAGGGAAACTTCGGGCCGCAGCGCCTCCACTCACGAAGAGTCTCCAACCCGAGCTGCTGACGGAGGTCGTCGCAGCCCTCTTCCCGGCTAGAGAGGAGCATGTGCCGCCGCCGATGGCTTTGCCCACAGCCGCGGAGCCTACAGAGGAGATCGCCATCAGCGTCCCAGAGGTGACACAGGCAGAGATGGGGGCGGCCGTGTTGCGGCTCCGGGCCAAGAATACGGCTCCGGGGCCCGACGGAATACACGGCCGAGTGCTCGCCCTCGCTCTGAAGGAGCTGGAGCCCCAGCTGAGAGGACTCTACACGGCGTGTCTTGAGCGGGGCCAGTTTCCCAGTCTATGGAAGGCTGGTCATCTGGTCCTACTCAAGAAGGCGGGGCGCCCTGCGGACTCACCGTCCGCGTTCCGGCCCATAGTGCTGCTAAGCGAGGTGGGTAAGCTGTTCGAAAGAATAATAGCTGCCCGCCTCGTTGGCCACTTGTGCGGAGAGGGGCCGGATCTAGCCGACTGCCAGTTTGGCTTTCGGCATGGGCGCTCCACTATTCACGCCGTGTCGCGTGTGAGAGTCCTGGCGGAGGAAGCGGTGTCCCGGGGCGGGGTGATGTTGGCAGTGTCTTTGGATATTTCCAACGCCTTCAACACCCTGCCCTGGAGTTGTATCAGGGAGGCCCTGGTCTACCATAGGGTGCCTCCCTACCTCCGCCAAATCGTTGGGGCTTACCTGACGGAGAGGTGTGTCACCTACGTGGGACGTGATGGCGGTCACCAGCACCCCATGTCGAGCGGTGTTCCACAGGGCTCGGTCCTGGGGCCACCCCTGTGGAACATCGGGTACGACTGGGTGCTGAGGGGCGAGCTCCCGCCGGGCGTCGACCTCACGTGTTACGCTGATGACACGCTGGTCACGGCCCGGGGGAGCTCGTACAGGGAGGCGGCGTTGCTGGCGACGGCTGCGGTCTCACTGGTGGTGGGCCGCATACGGCGCCTCGGCCTGGAGGTGGCCCTCAACAAGACGGAGGCTATAGTTTTCCATGGCCCCCGTCGGGCGCCACCCGCCGGATCACATCTTGTGGTCGGTGGGGTCCGAATCGCTGTCGGGTCTACCATGAAGTACCTGGGATTGGTGCTCGACAGCCGGTGGGACTTCGGACCTCACTTCCGGCGGCTGGCGCCCAAGTTGTTGGGCGCGGCCGGGGCGCTGTCAACGCTGCTTCCCAATCTGGGGGGCCCGAGCGCCGCCTGTAGGCGGCTCTACGTGGGGATCGTGCGATCGATGGCCCTTTACGGGGCCCCGATCTGGGCGGCTGACCTGACTGCCGGCACTATTGCTGTTCTGCGGAGACCGCAGCGTGCGATGGCCGTCAGAGTCATAAGGGGGTATCGCACGATCTCCCACGAGGCGGCCGGAGTACTGGCCGGATCCCCGCCCTGGGACCTCGAGGCAAAAGTACTCGCGTCACTTTATCGGTGGCGCGAGGAAATGCGGGCGCGTGGCGAGCGACCGATGCAGCGACACATGGAGTTGCGTCGGTCGCAGCTTCGCGCGGCCCTGGTGGCGGAGTGGCGGGAGAGGCTTTCGCGCCCTACCGCCGGCCTCGTCACCATCGAGGCGATCCGGCCAGTACTCGAGCGCTGGCTCGAGAGGAGGCACGGCTCCCTGTCGTTTCGGGTGACACAGGTGCTTACCGGGCATGGTTGCTTTGGGAAGTACCTGTGTCGCATAAACAGGGAGCCGGACGCCCGGTGTCACCACTGCGTCGACTGTCTGGAGGACACGGCGCGGCACACAGTGGCAGAGTGTGCCGCTTGGGAGGAACCGCGCCGTGCCCTCGTCTCTGGAGTAGGCAGTGACTTGTCGCTGCCGGCCGTGGTCGAGAAGATGGTCGGCAGCGTCGAGTCCTGGGACGCGGTGGTGTCCTTCTGTGAAGCAGTCGTCTCGCAGAAGGAGGCTGCGGAAAGGGAGCGGGAGGTCAACTCCCCGCACCCGGCCCGCAGCAGACGCACTGGGCGCAGGCGGAGGGCGGATAGCGCTCTCTTCCGGCCCCCCTGAATGGGTTCGGGATACCCGAACCCGAGGTGGCGGGCGCGCGGCGTGTCCGCACGCGCCCTTCTGAGGCGAGGCCGCAAGGCCAGGCTCCAGCCGGGGGTCGCGGAAGTATCTTCTGTTCCCGTGACCCCCGACGTAGGAGAGTGAAGGACACGGGTGGTTTTTAGTCAGTACGAGTCTGACAGACCCCCCTGCCCCTTAGGGGCGGGGGACATCCATGAGGATTTTCCACCCAAAAAAAAAAAAAAAAAAAAAAAAAAGGTTAGGTTAGGTTAGGTTAGGTTAGGTTAGGTTTTTTTTTTTTTTTTTTTTTTTTTTTTTGTTTTGGCAGGAGTGGGAAATCCCCACGGACACCTCGACTACCTCACAGGCTGTGAGATAGTCGAGGTAGTGCCGGACTCGAACCGGCTAAAACCACACTCCTGCCCCACCAGTGTCCCTCTAACGTTGTTAGAGCCCTTATTTACAGAGGTTGCATCTTGTTTTGCGACTGGTTTATAAGTGGCCGAAGACACCACGCTCTATACGATCAAGTTTTGGCTGTTTATTTTATAATCTGTTTTATTTTCTTTTATTTTATATGTTTGCTGTATTTAAATGTTAACTATGTTATTTTACTAAATTTTTATACTGTTTCACTAAGTTTTTTATATTGTTGCTGTTTAACTAAAGATTTTATACTATTTTACTAAATATTCTATGCTTTACTGTACTTGTTATTTATAAATGATTTTACTGCTCTAATTTTTCGCGATTTTGCTTTCATGTTTTACTGTGTTTAACTATTTGCCCTTGTTGTATTTATCCGTTTTTCGACACTACAATTGGTATTGGTTTTTTATTTTTTGGGATATCCACGTTATATAAAATACTATACACTTGCATATCCTTATTTTAAAACCGACCTGTTAACCAAATGCATAATCTTACTAAACAAACTCCTACAACACAGATTTCCGACAGATTCGACACAACTTAACGATTCCACTAGAGTTGGCTCACAGTCCAGCCTAATTTGGGTCACCTTCTCATGAAGGTGACTGCAATTATCATTTACCATTAAGCCAACCCTAGTGGTTCGCTTAATGCGTCTGCGATCTGGTTGTGTCGATTCTGTTGTCCCTGGTTTCGCGGAAGTGGGCGCATCGACAACTTTAGCAATAAGCTACGGTTGCTCGTGCAAATGCGTCCCACTTCCTGCGTATCGGGCATTCCTCACTGAACGCATTGTGCGAGTGTTCCCCCAGCTTACCTCTAGTGCAGTTTATGCACACCGCTGCTTTACCGACCTGTTTGTCAGGGCACTCAACCCTATGATGGGGACCCCCGCAGTGACTGCACAGGTCGGCTGGCTCCGAGCACAGGCGTTTGCCGTGTCCGTACGCCAGGCAACGGGTGCACTGCACCAGTGGCGTCTGGTCCTCCACGCGCACTCTCTGGAGGTCAATACGGAGCTTGCCTCCAGAGAGTGCCCGCTTCCAGATTGCTGGGGTCACACTCAGCACAATGCTGTTTGTATGTGGGTTTCGCGATTTCTTCCTAAACTTAATCGAGACTTTCTTTTCCTCGTCGCCGAGGCCGTCAAAGATCTCCCGGTTCTGGTTCCTAAGGGCCCGCAACACTTCTTCGTCACTGTGCACTGACAAGACGTCCCTAAGAACCAGAAGCGGGTCCCGATTCTTCACGTCCTCGACGACGAGGTTCTCTCCGGCCGCCTTTAGTCGCTCCTTCAATCTTGTTCTCTCCTCCATCGTTTCGCACCCCATAATCACCCTTTGATCCTTGGCCTTTCTCACCCTTTCAACACGCACCCAGCCTTCTTTGGCGTCCACCGCTTTCCTGACCCTCTCCAGGATTTCACCGCTGGTGTCCGTCTCCTGTGTTGAGGAGACAACTACGGAATGCAGAGTTGTTCGCTCCGGGGCTTTTGCCCCGGTGTGGCTTTTATTTACAGCTGCTACACTCGCGTATGTTGTCTCCCCCACACTTTCCCTGCCGGCCAGACTGTCTCGGAGCCTTTCGAGTTTCTCGGAGTTGTCCTTCAACTCCGAGAGGTGCTCCTTGATAGCGTTGGTGAGCACAGTCTGGCCGGCGAGAACGTCGCTGAGGGAGGACTGAGGGATGCAGTCAGCGGCGGGCGCGGGTGCGGGTGCGGGTTCGGGTGCGGCCGGGGCCTTGTCTTGCTCCGACTCCTTAACAAGCTCAAAAAGCCTGTTTATTGCCTCGAGCACGGCAGCCTTAATGTCGGTCTTGAGGTTGCGGGAGTTGCCCAAATTAAGCTTTGCCTTGTTTAGGCAAGCTCTCGCCTCCTCAATCCGACTGCGGCACCCAGCCACAGGCTTCTTGAGCTGTGTTAAGGCGTCCACAGGGGCTCGGCGCGTCCCCGGAGTAGCAGGGCCCCCCCGAGAAACGGAAGGAGTATCCTCCCCGAAGGAAATTCTCCTCCGCGCATTAGCAGGGGAAAGTCCAGCTTTCTCCGCGGATCGCGGCGAGCCACTGGAGCCTTGGGCCTTCAGGGTGCTGGATGGGGTGCGGAACATAGTAACGGGCTGGAGCAGACAGAATCAACACGGACCCCTGTAAAGAGGAGGTCCGGAAAATGTATCTGCTCGGGAGAAGAGATGCTCGTACGGGTATATATTGGACACTGGGTATACTGATAACTGTGGCCCTGTATAGGGGGGACAACAGAAGTAAAACGATAAATAAAATCAATTAATATAATATGTCGAATTCTAATAATAACTAATTAAATAATACTGTCAGAGTCGAAAACGACTGTCAAAACAACTTAAAATTATTAAATATCTAAAAATGCGCGTAACTGACCAACGCTTTGTCAGAATAAGGTGTAAAAACGCGATTCTCCCTTCAAACACTTAGAATGACTAGAGTTAAGCTAAAAAAGATTTTGAAAATTTTGCCGACCTCTCTCCGTTTCCTTCTCCCTATAGCTATAGAACAGAGGGTGGGAGGGTGGGCAAAATTTTTTGCGAGCTAGGGGCACGTGCGATACGTCAAAAGACGCGTCTCGGCGCCGGCTAGCTGAATTTGGAAAAAAGTTTACTGTCGTTAAAAGAAAATTTTTGAGTTATCCCCGAAAAACCAGTTTTTTGGGATAAAAATGTAGATAATCAACCCCCAGTCTGGGCTTCGGGCTACGGATCGCAACCTTCAGCGCAGGGATGGTAGCTGACTATAACTGAGACTAAATAAAATTTTTAAAACAAAAGAAAATTAAAATCTGGATTTGTTATGAACGAATTTCGTATAAAAATTTTGAAAATTTTCCTAAGTGTCGGAGGGTGGAAATTTTTTGTGCGTGCGGTCGTTTCAAATTGGTCAGGGAGTAGCCGGAACACTACTCCAGTCGAAATATGCTGAAAACAGCTCGAAAAACGCGCACTGAAAACCGTAGATATCGATGTTTTGGTCAAAATTTCGTTTCCTTAGGTTGATTTCACCGAACTTAGGTAGTAGATATGAGATAGAATTAAAAAATTTTTTGCGAGCTAGGGGCACGTGCGATACGTCAAAAGACGCGTCTCGGCGCCGGCTAGCTGAATTTGGAAAAAAGTTTACTGTCGTTAAAAGAAAATTTTTGAGTTATCCCCGAAAAACCAGTTTTTTGGGATAAAAATGTAGATAATCAACCCCCAGTCTGGGCTTCGGGCTACGGATCGCAACCTTCAGCGCAGGGATGGTAGCTGACTATAACTGAGACTAAATAAAATTTTTAAAACAAAAGAAAATTAAAATCTGGATTTGTTATGAACGAATTTCGTATAAAAATTTTGAAAATTTTCCTAAGTGTCGGAGGGTGGAAATTTTTTGTGCGTGCGGTCGTTTCAAATTGGTCAGGGAGTAGCCGGAACACTACTCCAGTCGAAATATGCTGAAAACAGCTCGAAAAACGCGCACTGAAAACCGTAGATATCGATGTTTTGGTCAAAATTTCGTTTCCTTAGGTTGATTTCACCGAACTTAGGTAGTAGATATGAGATAGAATTAAAAAATTTTTTGCGAGCTAGGGGCACGTGCGATACGTCAAAAGACGCGTCTCGGCGCCGGCTAGCTGAATTTGGAAAAAAGTTTACTGTCGTTAAAAGAAAATTTTTGAGTTATCCCCGAAAAACCAGTTTTTTGGGATAAAAATGTAGATAATCAACCCCCAGTCTGGGCTTCGGGCTACGGATCGCAACCTTCAGCGCAGGGATGGTAGCTGACTATAACTGAGACTAAATAAAATTTTTAAAACAAAAGAAAATTAAAATCTGGATTTGTTATGAACGAATTTCGTATAAAAATTTTGAAAATTTTCCTAAGTGTCGGAGGGTGGAAATTTTTTGTGCGTGCGGTCGTTTCAAATTGGTCAGGGAGTAGCCGGAACACTACTCCAGTCGAAATATGCTGAAAACAGCTCGAAAAACGCGCACTGAAAACCGTAGATATCGATGTTTTGGTCAAAATTTCGTTTCCTTAGGTTGATTTCACCGAACTTAGGTAGTAGATATGAGATAGAATTAAAAAATTTTTTGCGAGCTAGGGGCACGTGCGATACGTCAAAAGACGCGTCTCGGCGCCGGCTAGCTGAATTTGGAAAAAAGTTTACTGTCGTTAAAAGAAAATTTTTGAGTTATCCCCGAAAAACCAGTTTTTTGGGATAAAAATGTAGATAATCAACCCCCAGTCTGGGCTTCGGGCTACGGATCGCAACCTTCAGCGCAGGGATGGTAGCTGACTATAACTGAGACTAAATAAAATTTTTAAAACAAAAGAAAATTAAAATCTGGATTTGTTATGAACGAATTTCGTATAAAAATTTTGAAAATTTTCCTAAGTGTCGGAGGGTGGAAATTTTTTGTGCGTGCGGTCGTTTCAAATTGGTCAGGGAGTAGCCGGAACACTACTCCAGTCGAAATATGCTGAAAACAGCTCGAAAAACGCGCACTGAAAACCGTAGATATCGATGTTTTGGTCAAAATTTCGTTTCCTTAGGTTGATTTCACCGAACTTAGGTAGTAGATATGAGATAGAATTAAAAAATTTTTTGCGAGCTAGGGGCACGTGCGATACGTCAAAAGACGCGTCTCGGCGCCGGCTAGCTGAATTTGGAAAAAAGTTTACTGTCGTTAAAAGAAAATTTTTGAGTTATCCCCGAAAAACCAGTTTTTTGGGATAAAAATGTAGATAATCAACCCCCAGTCTGGGCTTCGGGCTACGGATCGCAACCTTCAGCGCAGGGATGGTAGCTGACTATAACTGAGACTAAATAAAATTTTTAAAACAAAAGAAAATTAAAATCTGGATTTGTTATGAACGAATTTCGTATAAAAATTTTGAAAATTTTCCTAAGTGTCGGAGGGTGGAAATTTTTTGTGCGTGCGGTCGTTTCAAATTGGTCAGGGAGTAGCCGGAACACTACTCCAGTCGAAATATGCTGAAAACAGCTCGAAAAACGCGCACTGAAAACCGTAGATATCGATGTTTTGGTCAAAATTTCGTTTCCTTAGGTTGATTTCACCGAACTTAGGTAGTAGATATGAGATAGAATTAAAAAATTTTTTGCGAGCTAGGGGCACGTGCGATACGTCAAAAGACGCGTCTCGGCGCCGGCTAGCTGAATTTGGAAAAAAGTTTACTGTCGTTAAAAGAAAATTTTTGAGTTATCCCCGAAAAACCAGTTTTTTGGGATAAAAATGTAGATAATCAACCCCCAGTCTGGGCTTCGGGCTACGGATCGCAACCTTCAGCGCAGGGATGGTAGCTGACTATAACTGAGACTAAATAAAATTTTTAAAACAAAAGAAAATTAAAATCTGGATTTGTTATGAACGAATTTCGTATAAAAATTTTGAAAATTTTCCTAAGTGTCGGAGGGTGGAAATTTTTTGTGCGTGCGGTCGTTTCAAATTGGTCAGGGAGTAGCCGGAACACTACTCCAGTCGAAATATGCTGAAAACAGCTCGAAAAACGCGCACTGAAAACCGTAGATATCGATGTTTTGGTCAAAATTTCGTTTCCTTAGGTTGATTTCACCGAACTTAGGTAGTAGATATGAGATAGAATTAAAAAATTTTTTGCGAGCTAGGGGCACGTGCGATACGTCAAAAGACGCGTCTCGGCGCCGGCTAGCTGAATTTGGAAAAAAGTTTACTGTCGTTAAAAGAAAATTTTTGAGTTATCCCCGAAAAACCAGTTTTTTGGGATAAAAATGTAGATAATCAACCCCCAGTCTGGGCTTCGGGCTACGGATCGCAACCTTCAGCGCAGGGATGGTAGCTGACTATAACTGAGACTAAATAAAATTTTTAAAACAAAAGAAAATTAAAATCTGGATTTGTTATGAACGAATTTCGTATAAAAATTTTGAAAATTTTCCTAAGTGTCGGAGGGTGGAAATTTTTTGTGCGTGCGGTCGTTTCAAATTGGTCAGGGAGTAGCCGGAACACTACTCCAGTCGAAATATGCTGAAAACAGCTCGAAAAACGCGCACTGAAAACCGTAGATATCGATGTTTTGGTCAAAATTTCGTTTCCTTAGGTTGATTTCACCGAACTTAGGTAGTAGATATGAGATAGAATTAAAAAATTTTTTGCGAGCTAGGGGCACGTGCGATACGTCAAAAGACGCGTCTCGGCGCCGGCTAGCTGAATTTGGAAAAAAGTTTACTGTCGTTAAAAGAAAATTTTTGAGTTATCCCCGAAAAACCAGTTTTTTGGGATAAAAATGTAGATAATCAACCCCCAGTCTGGGCTTCGGGCTACGGATCGCAACCTTCAGCGCAGGGATGGTAGCTGACTATAACTGAGACTAAATAAAATTTTTAAAACAAAAGAAAATTAAAATCTGGATTTGTTATGAACGAATTTCGTATAAAAATTTTGAAAATTTTCCTAAGTGTCGGAGGGTGGAAATTTTTTGTGCGTGCGGTCGTTTCAAATTGGTCAGGGAGTAGCCGGAACACTACTCCAGTCGAAATATGCTGAAAACAGCTCGAAAAACGCGCACTGAAAACCGTAGATATCGATGTTTTGGTCAAAATTTCGTTTCCTTAGGTTGATTTCACCGAACTTAGGTAGTAGATATGAGATAGAATTAAAAAATTTTTTGCGAGCTAGGGGCACGTGCGATACGTCAAAAGACGCGTCTCGGCGCCGGCTAGCTGAATTTGGAAAAAAGTTTACTGTCGTTAAAAGAAAATTTTTGAGTTATCCCCGAAAAACCAGTTTTTTGGGATAAAAATGTAGATAATCAACCCCCAGTCTGGGCTTCGGGCTACGGATCGCAACCTTCAGCGCAGGGATGGTAGCTGACTATAACTGAGACTAAATAAAATTTTTAAAACAAAAGAAAATTAAAATCTGGATTTGTTATGAACGAATTTCGTATAAAAATTTTGAAAATTTTCCTAAGTGTCGGAGGGTGGAAATTTTTTGTGCGTGCGGTCGTTTCAAATTGGTCAGGGAGTAGCCGGAACACTACTCCAGTCGAAATATGCTGAAAACAGCTCGAAAAACGCGCACTGAAAACCGTAGATATCGATGTTTTGGTCAAAATTTCGTTTCCTTAGGTTGATTTCACCGAACTTAGGTAGTAGATATGAGATAGAATTAAAAAATTTTTTGCGAGCTAGGGGCACGTGCGATACGTCAAAAGACGCGTCTCGGCGCCGGCTAGCTGAATTTGGAAAAAAGTTTACTGTCGTTAAAAGAAAATTTTTGAGTTATCCCCGAAAAACCAGTTTTTTGGGATAAAAATGTAGATAATCAACCCCCAGTCTGGGCTTCGGGCTACGGATCGCAACCTTCAGCGCAGGGATGGTAGCTGACTATAACTGAGACTAAATAAAATTTTTAAAACAAAAGAAAATTAAAATCTGGATTTGTTATGAACGAATTTCGTATAAAAATTTTGAAAATTTTCCTAAGTGTCGGAGGGTGGAAATTTTTTGTGCGTGCGGTCGTTTCAAATTGGTCAGGGAGTAGCCGGAACACTACTCCAGTCGAAATATGCTGAAAACAGCTCGAAAAACGCGCACTGAAAACCGTAGATATCGATGTTTTGGTCAAAATTTCGTTTCCTTAGGTTGATTTCACCGAACTTAGGTAGTAGATATGAGATAGAATTAAAAAATTTTTTGCGAGCTAGGGGCACGTGCGATACGTCAAAAGACGCGTCTCGGCGCCGGCTAGCTGAATTTGGAAAAAAGTTTACTGTCGTTAAAAGAAAATTTTTGAGTTATCCCCGAAAAACCAGTTTTTTGGGATAAAAATGTAGATAATCAACCCCCAGTCTGGGCTTCGGGCTACGGATCGCAACCTTCAGCGCAGGGATGGTAGCTGACTATAACTGAGACTAAATAAAATTTTTAAAACAAAAGAAAATTAAAATCTGGATTTGTTATGAACGAATTTCGTATAAAAATTTTGAAAATTTTCCTAAGTGTCGGAGGGTGGAAATTTTTTGTGCGTGCGGTCGTTTCAAATTGGTCAGGGAGTAGCCGGAACACTACTCCAGTCGAAATATGCTGAAAACAGCTCGAAAAACGCGCACTGAAAACCGTAGATATCGATGTTTTGGTCAAAATTTCGTTTCCTTAGGTTGATTTCACCGAACTTAGGTAGTAGATATGAGATAGAATTAAAAAATTTTTTGCGAGCTAGGGGCACGTGCGATACGTCAAAAGACGCGTCTCGGCGCCGGCTAGCTGAATTTGGAAAAAAGTTTACTGTCGTTAAAAGAAAATTTTTGAGTTATCCCCGAAAAACCAGTTTTTTGGGATAAAAATGTAGATAATCAACCCCCAGTCTGGGCTTCGGGCTACGGATCGCAACCTTCAGCGCAGGGATGGTAGCTGACTATAACTGAGACTAAATAAAATTTTTAAAACAAAAGAAAATTAAAATCTGGATTTGTTATGAACGAATTTCGTATAAAAATTTTGAAAATTTTCCTAAGTGTCGGAGGGTGGAAATTTTTTGTGCGTGCGGTCGTTTCAAATTGGTCAGGGAGTAGCCGGAACACTACTCCAGTCGAAATATGCTGAAAACAGCTCGAAAAACGCGCACTGAAAACCGTAGATATCGATGTTTTGGTCAAAATTTCGTTTCCTTAGGTTGATTTCACCGAACTTAGGTAGTAGATATGAGATAGAATTAAAAAATTTTTTGCGAGCTAGGGGCACGTGCGATACGTCAAAAGACGCGTCTCGGCGCCGGCTAGCTGAATTTGGAAAAAAGTTTACTGTCGTTAAAAGAAAATTTTTGAGTTATCCCCGAAAAACCAGTTTTTTGGGATAAAAATGTAGATAATCAACCCCCAGTCTGGGCTTCGGGCTACGGATCGCAACCTTCAGCGCAGGGATGGTAGCTGACTATAACTGAGACTAAATAAAATTTTTAAAACAAAAGAAAATTAAAATCTGGATTTGTTATGAACGAATTTCGTATAAAAATTTTGAAAATTTTCCTAAGTGTCGGAGGGTGGAAATTTTTTGTGCGTGCGGTCGTTTCAAATTGGTCAGGGAGTAGCCGGAACACTACTCCAGTCGAAATATGCTGAAAACAGCTCGAAAAACGCGCACTGAAAACCGTAGATATCGATGTTTTGGTCAAAATTTCGTTTCCTTAGGTTGATTTCACCGAACTTAGGTAGTAGATATGAGATAGAATTAAAAAATTTTTTGCGAGCTAGGGGCACGTGCGATACGTCAAAAGACGCGTCTCGGCGCCGGCTAGCTGAATTTGGAAAAAAGTTTACTGTCGTTAAAAGAAAATTTTTGAGTTATCCCCGAAAAACCAGTTTTTTGGGATAAAAATGTAGATAATCAACCCCCAGTCTGGGCTTCGGGCTACGGATCGCAACCTTCAGCGCAGGGATGGTAGCTGACTATAACTGAGACTAAATAAAATTTTTAAAACAAAAGAAAATTAAAATCTGGATTTGTTATGAACGAATTTCGTATAAAAATTTTGAAAATTTTCCTAAGTGTCGGAGGGTGGAAATTTTTTGTGCGTGCGGTCGTTTCAAATTGGTCAGGGAGTAGCCGGAACACTACTCCAGTCGAAATATGCTGAAAACAGCTCGAAAAACGCGCACTGAAAACCGTAGATATCGATGTTTTGGTCAAAATTTCGTTTCCTTAGGTTGATTTCACCGAACTTAGGTAGTAGATATGAGATAGAATTAAAAAATTTTTTGCGAGCTAGGGGCACGTGCGATACGTCAAAAGACGCGTCTCGGCGCCGGCTAGCTGAATTTGGAAAAAAGTTTACTGTCGTTAAAAGAAAATTTTTGAGTTATCCCCGAAAAACCAGTTTTTTGGGATAAAAATGTAGATAATCAACCCCCAGTCTGGGCTTCGGGCTACGGATCGCAACCTTCAGCGCAGGGATGGTAGCTGACTATAACTGAGACTAAATAAAATTTTTAAAACAAAAGAAAATTAAAATCTGGATTTGTTATGAACGAATTTCGTATAAAAATTTTGAAAATTTTCCTAAGTGTCGGAGGGTGGAAATTTTTTGTGCGTGCGGTCGTTTCAAATTGGTCAGGGAGTAGCCGGAACACTACTCCAGTCGAAATATGCTGAAAACAGCTCGAAAAACGCGCACTGAAAACCGTAGATATCGATGTTTTGGTCAAAATTTCGTTTCCTTAGGTTGATTTCACCGAACTTAGGTAGTAGATATGAGATAGAATTAAAAAATTTTTTGCGAGCTAGGGGCACGTGCGATACGTCAAAAGACGCGTCTCGGCGCCGGCTAGCTGAATTTGGAAAAAAGTTTACTGTCGTTAAAAGAAAATTTTTGAGTTATCCCCGAAAAACCAGTTTTTTGGGATAAAAATGTAGATAATCAACCCCCAGTCTGGGCTTCGGGCTACGGATCGCAACCTTCAGCGCAGGGATGGTAGCTGACTATAACTGAGACTAAATAAAATTTTTAAAACAAAAGAAAATTAAAATCTGGATTTGTTATGAACGAATTTCGTATAAAAATTTTGAAAATTTTCCTAAGTGTCGGAGGGTGGAAATTTTTTGTGCGTGCGGTCGTTTCAAATTGGTCAGGGAGTAGCCGGAACACTACTCCAGTCGAAATATGCTGAAAACAGCTCGAAAAACGCGCACTGAAAACCGTAGATATCGATGTTTTGGTCAAAATTTCGTTTCCTTAGGTTGATTTCACCGAACTTAGGTAGTAGATATGAGATAGAATTAAAAAATTTTTTGCGAGCTAGGGGCACGTGCGATACGTCAAAAGACGCGTCTCGGCGCCGGCTAGCTGAATTTGGAAAAAAGTTTACTGTCGTTAAAAGAAAATTTTTGAGTTATCCCCGAAAAACCAGTTTTTTGGGATAAAAATGTAGATAATCAACCCCCAGTCTGGGCTTCGGGCTACGGATCGCAACCTTCAGCGCAGGGATGGTAGCTGACTATAACTGAGACTAAATAAAATTTTTAAAACAAAAGAAAATTAAAATCTGGATTTGTTATGAACGAATTTCGTATAAAAATTTTGAAAATTTTCCTAAGTGTCGGAGGGTGGAAATTTTTTGTGCGTGCGGTCGTTTCAAATTGGTCAGGGAGTAGCCGGAACACTACTCCAGTCGAAATATGCTGAAAACAGCTCGAAAAACGCGCACTGAAAACCGTAGATATCGATGTTTTGGTCAAAATTTCGTTTCCTTAGGTTGATTTCACCGAACTTAGGTAGTAGATATGAGATAGAATTAAAAAATTTTTTGCGAGCTAGGGGCACGTGCGATACGTCAAAAGACGCGTCTCGGCGCCGGCTAGCTGAATTTGGAAAAAAGTTTACTGTCGTTAAAAGAAAATTTTTGAGTTATCCCCGAAAAACCAGTTTTTTGGGATAAAAATGTAGATAATCAACCCCCAGTCTGGGCTTCGGGCTACGGATCGCAACCTTCAGCGCAGGGATGGTAGCTGACTATAACTGAGACTAAATAAAATTTTTAAAACAAAAGAAAATTAAAATCTGGATTTGTTATGAACGAATTTCGTATAAAAATTTTGAAAATTTTCCTAAGTGTCGGAGGGTGGAAATTTTTTGTGCGTGCGGTCGTTTCAAATTGGTCAGGGAGTAGCCGGAACACTACTCCAGTCGAAATATGCTGAAAACAGCTCGAAAAACGCGCACTGAAAACCGTAGATATCGATGTTTTGGTCAAAATTTCGTTTCCTTAGGTTGATTTCACCGAACTTAGGTAGTAGATATGAGATAGAATTAAAAAATTTTTTGCGAGCTAGGGGCACGTGCGATACGTCAAAAGACGCGTCTCGGCGCCGGCTAGCTGAATTTGGAAAAAAGTTTACTGTCGTTAAAAGAAAATTTTTGAGTTATCCCCGAAAAACCAGTTTTTTGGGATAAAAATGTAGATAATCAACCCCCAGTCTGGGCTTCGGGCTACGGATCGCAACCTTCAGCGCAGGGATGGTAGCTGACTATAACTGAGACTAAATAAAATTTTTAAAACAAAAGAAAATTAAAATCTGGATTTGTTATGAACGAATTTCGTATAAAAATTTTGAAAATTTTCCTAAGTGTCGGAGGGTGGAAATTTTTTGTGCGTGCGGTCGTTTCAAATTGGTCAGGGAGTAGCCGGAACACTACTCCAGTCGAAATATGCTGAAAACAGCTCGAAAAACGCGCACTGAAAACCGTAGATATCGATGTTTTGGTCAAAATTTCGTTTCCTTAGGTTGATTTCACCGAACTTAGGTAGTAGATATGAGATAGAATTAAAAAATTTTTTGCGAGCTAGGGGCACGTGCGATACGTCAAAAGACGCGTCTCGGCGCCGGCTAGCTGAATTTGGAAAAAAGTTTACTGTCGTTAAAAGAAAATTTTTGAGTTATCCCCGAAAAACCAGTTTTTTGGGATAAAAATGTAGATAATCAACCCCCAGTCTGGGCTTCGGGCTACGGATCGCAACCTTCAGCGCAGGGATGGTAGCTGACTATAACTGAGACTAAATAAAATTTTTAAAACAAAAGAAAATTAAAATCTGGATTTGTTATGAACGAATTTCGTATAAAAATTTTGAAAATTTTCCTAAGTGTCGGAGGGTGGAAATTTTTTGTGCGTGCGGTCGTTTCAAATTGGTCAGGGAGTAGCCGGAACACTACTCCAGTCGAAATATGCTGAAAACAGCTCGAAAAACGCGCACTGAAAACCGTAGATATCGATGTTTTGGTCAAAATTTCGTTTCCTTAGGTTGATTTCACCGAACTTAGGTAGTAGATATGAGATAGAATTAAAAAATTTTTTGCGAGCTAGGGGCACGTGCGATACGTCAAAAGACGCGTCTCGGCGCCGGCTAGCTGAATTTGGAAAAAAGTTTACTGTCGTTAAAAGAAAATTTTTGAGTTATCCCCGAAAAACCAGTTTTTTGGGATAAAAATGTAGATAATCAACCCCCAGTCTGGGCTTCGGGCTACGGATCGCAACCTTCAGCGCAGGGATGGTAGCTGACTATAACTGAGACTAAATAAAATTTTTAAAACAAAAGAAAATTAAAATCTGGATTTGTTATGAACGAATTTCGTATAAAAATTTTGAAAATTTTCCTAAGTGTCGGAGGGTGGAAATTTTTTGTGCGTGCGGTCGTTTCAAATTGGTCAGGGAGTAGCCGGAACACTACTCCAGTCGAAATATGCTGAAAACAGCTCGAAAAACGCGCACTGAAAACCGTAGATATCGATGTTTTGGTCAAAATTTCGTTTCCTTAGGTTGATTTCACCGAACTTAGGTAGTAGATATGAGATAGAATTAAAAAATTTTTTGCGAGCTAGGGGCACGTGCGATACGTCAAAAGACGCGTCTCGGCGCCGGCTAGCTGAATTTGGAAAAAAGTTTACTGTCGTTAAAAGAAAATTTTTGAGTTATCCCCGAAAAACCAGTTTTTTGGGATAAAAATGTAGATAATCAACCCCCAGTCTGGGCTTCGGGCTACGGATCGCAACCTTCAGCGCAGGGATGGTAGCTGACTATAACTGAGACTAAATAAAATTTTTAAAACAAAAGAAAATTAAAATCTGGATTTGTTATGAACGAATTTCGTATAAAAATTTTGAAAATTTTCCTAAGTGTCGGAGGGTGGAAATTTTTTGTGCGTGCGGTCGTTTCAAATTGGTCAGGGAGTAGCCGGAACACTACTCCAGTCGAAATATGCTGAAAACAGCTCGAAAAACGCGCACTGAAAACCGTAGATATCGATGTTTTGGTCAAAATTTCGTTTGGGTTAGGTTAGGTTAGGTTAGGTTAGGTTAGGTTAGGTTAGGTTAGGTTAGGTTAGGTTAGGTTAGGTTAGGTTAGGTTAGGTTAGGTTAGGTTAGGTTAGGTTAGGTTAGGTTAGGTTAGGTTAGGTTAGGTTAGGTTAGGTTAGGTTAGGTTAGGTTAGGTTAGGTTAGGTTAGGTTAGGTTAGGTTAGGTTAGGTTAGGTTAGGTTAGGTTAGGTTAGGTTAGGTTAGGTTAGGTTAGGTTAGGTTAGGTTAGGTTAGGTTAGGTTAGGTTAGGTTAGGTTAGGTTAGGTTAGGTTAGGTTAGGTTAGGTTAGGTTAGGTTAGGTTAGGTTAGGTTAGGTTAGGTTAGGTTAGGTTAGGTTAGGTTAGGTTAGGTTAGGTTAGGTTAGGTTAGGTTAGGTTAGGTTAGGTTAGGTTAGGTTAGGTTAGGTTAGGTTAGGTTAGGTTAGGTTAGGTTAGGTTAGGTTAGGTTAGGTTAGGTTAGGTTAGGTTAGGTTAGGTTAGGTTAGGTTAGGTTAGGTTAGGTTAGGTTAGGTTAGGTTAGGTTAGGTTAGGTTAGGTTAGGTTAGGTTAGGTTAGGTTAGGTTAGGTTAGGTTAGGTTAGGTTAGGTTAGGTTAGGTTAGGTTAGGTTAGGTTAGGTTAGGTTAGGTTAGGTTAGGTTAGGTTAGGTTAGGTTAGGTTAGGTTAGGTTAGGTTAGGTTAGGTTAGGTTAGGTTAGGTTAGGTTAGGTTAGGTTAGGTTAGGTTAGGTTAGGTTAGGTTAGGTTAGGTTAGGTTAGGTTAGGTTAGGTTAGGTTAGGTTAGGTTAGGTTAGGTTAGGTTAGGTTAGGTTAGGTTAGGTTAGGTTAGGTTAGGTTAGGTTAGGTTAGGTTAGGTTAGGTTAGGTTAGGTTAGGTTAGGTTAGGTTAGGTTAGGTTAGGTTAGGTTAGGTTAGGTTAGGTTAGGTTAGGTTAGGTTAGGTTAGGTTAGGTTAGGTTAGGTTAGGTTAGGTTAGGTTAGGTTAGGTTAGGTTAGGTTAGGTTAGGTTAGGTTAGGTTAGGTTAGGTTAGGTTAGGTTAGGTTAGGTTAGGTTAGGTTAGGTTAGGTTAGGTTAGGTTAGGTTAGGTTAGGTTAGGTTAGGTTAGGTTAGGTTAGGTTAGGTTAGGTTAGGTTAGGTTAGGTTAGGTTAGGTTAGGTTAGGTTAGGTTAGGTTAGGTTAGGTTAGGTTAGGTTAGGTTAGGTTAGGTTAGGTTAGGTTAGGTTAGGTTAGGTTAGGTTAGGTTAGGTTAGGTTAGGTTAGGTTAGGTTAGGTTAGGTTAGGTTAGGTTAGGTTAGGTTAGGTTAGGTTAGGTTAGGTTAGGTTAGGTTAGGTTAGGTTAGGTTAGGTTAGGTTAGGTTAGGTTAGGTTAGGTTAGGTTAGGTTAGGTTAGGTTAGGTTAGGTTAGGTTAGGTTAGGTTAGGTTAGGTTAGGTTAGGTTAGGTTAGGTTAGGTTAGGTTAGGTTAGGTTAGGTTAGGTTAGGTTAGGTTAGGTTAGGTTAGGTTAGGTTAGGTTAGGTTAGGTTAGGTTAGGTTAGGTTAGGTTAGGTTAGGTTAGGTTAGGTTAGGTTAGGTTAGGTTAGGTTAGGTTAGGTTAGGTTAGGTTAGGTTAGGTTAGGTTAGGTTAGGTTAGGTTAGGTTAGGTTAGGTTAGGTTAGGTTAGGTTAGGTTAGGTTAGGTTAGGTTAGGTTAGGTTAGGTTAGGTTAGGTTAGGTTAGGTTAGGTTAGGTTAGGTTAGGTTAGGTTAGGTTAGGTTAGGTTAGGTTAGGTTAGGTTAGGTTAGGTTAGGTTAGGTTAGGTTAGGTTAGGTTAGGTTAGGTTAGGTTAGGTTAGGTTAGGTTAGGTTAGGTTAGGTTAGGTTAGGTTAGGTTAGGTTAGGTTAGGTTAGGTTAGGTTAGGTTAGGTTAGGTTAGGTTAGGTTAGGTTAGGTTAGGTTAGGTTAGGTTAGGTTAGGTTAGGTTAGGTTAGGTTAGGTTAGGTTAGGTTAGGTTAGGTTAGGTTAGGTTAGGTTAGGTTAGGTTAGGTTAGGTTAGGTTAGGTTAGGTTAGGTTAGGTTAGGTTAGGTTAGGTTAGGTTAGGTTAGGTTAGGTTAGGTTAGGTTAGGTTAGGTTAGGTTAGGTTAGGTTAGGTTAGGTTAGGTTAGGTTAGGTTAGGTTAGGTTAGGTTAGGTTAGGTTAGGTTAGGTTAGGTTAGGTTAGGTTAGGTTAGGTTAGGTTAGGTTAGGTTAGGTTAGGTTAGGTTAGGTTAGGTTAGGTTAGGTTAGGTTAGGTTAGGTTAGGTTAGGTTAGGTTAGGTTAGGTTAGGTTAGGTTAGGTTAGGTTAGGTTAGGTTAGGTTAGGTTAGGTTAGGTTAGGTTAGGTTAGGTTAGGTTAGGTTAGGTTAGGTTAGGTTAGGTTAGGTTAGGTTAGGTTAGGTTAGGTTAGGTTAGGTTAGGTTAGGTTAGGTTAGGTTAGGTTAGGTTAGGTTAGGTTAGGTTAGGTTAGGTTAGGTTAGGTTAGGTTAGGTTAGGTTAGGTTAGGTTAGGTTAGGTTAGGTTAGGTTAGGTTAGGTTAGGTTAGGTTAGGTTAGGTTAGGTTAGGTTAGGTTAGGTTAGGTTAGGTTAGGTTAGGTTAGGTTAGGTTAGGTTAGGTTAGGTTAGGTTAGGTTAGGTTAGGTTAGGTTAGGTTAGGTTAGGTTAGGTTAGGTTAGGTTAGGTTAGGTTAGGTTAGGTTAGGTTAGGTTAGGTTAGGTTAGGTTAGGTTAGGTTAGGTTAGGTTAGGTTAGGTTAGGTTAGGTTAGGTTAGGTTAGGTTAGGTTAGGTTAGGTTAGGTTAGGTTAGGTTAGGTTAGGTTAGGTTAGGTTAGGTTAGGTTAGGTTAGGTTAGGTTAGGTTAGGTTAGGTTAGGTTAGGTTAGGTTAGGTTAGGTTAGGTTAGGTTAGGTTAGGTTAGGTTAGGTTAGGTTAGGTTAGGTTAGGTTAGGTTAGGTTAGGTTAGTTAGGTTAGGTTAGGTTAGGTTAGGTTAGGTTAGGTTAGGTTAGTTTGGTTAGGTTAGGTTAGGTTAGGTTAGGTTAGGTTAGGTTAGGTTAGGTTAGGTTAGGTTAGGTTAGGTTAGGTTAGGTTAGGTTAGTAGGTT